>CM055275.1:66803555-67104465 GCA_029237695.1 Conchocele bisecta
CTGAAATTGGTTTTCTTGCTGTTTTTGTCCTGCTATGAACATGATGAACATCGTTTCAGGGTTGTATTTGAAGTGGAACGACATAGAAGCCAAGATCATAACGCCAAACATTCTCGCCACCAACGGAATAATCCACGTCGTTGATCGGATGTTGCTATCGACACCGTACCAAACTACTCCAGCCCCAACGACCGTGAAAGCTACAAAGTCTGTGTCAAAAGCAACGACAGTCCAAGTTGATTGGCTGCTATTTTTAGTGTTACTATTCTCAGACTGTTTAGTGAAACGTGTCCTAGTGAAGAGATGATGCAGAATGGTTGTTTATATGGTTTTGTGACGAATCTAATTCTTCCAGTTACAATGCATACAACACGTATTTGTGATGCTAAATGTATGGGTTAGGAAAGCCCTATGAATGTATTATCTAGAGAAAAGTTCAGGCTTTTATACCTTAACCCTTACTACGCTGAATTACATTGTGTCGTCTGCTGGAAATGTTTTATTTTCAATATTTCTCGACAAAAACCTGTTTTGACAGCGCATGAGAATCGTCTCCACTGGAGACGATTCCCATGTGCTGTCAAAACAGTGTTTTTGTTTAGAATGAATGCAAAATAAAAAACAGCAGACGGCAATTTTCGTCTCCAGAGTGTTAATTACTGTTTTAAGGACAGGGTTTCGGAGACATGCTCTGTGGGTCTTTATATTTGGGATATAAAATGATCCGGCACATAATACACAAAAGGGGGCATTGCAGTATGGGAAGAAAGAAAGAATGGCTCCCCCTATGGAAAGGACGACGGGTTTAACCAATCTACAACATCGCGTAGTGGATTCCTTGGTGACGGATTAGTCAAATTTAAATCGCTCTTCCCAACTCTTCAAAAGGTGGGCGATGTCACTTCTGGCGCAGCCAAGTCCGATATTTTCTCCGCCTTTATTTCTAGGCCGCTTACAATAGCGATGACACATTGTAAATACAGTCTACACTCTGTTTCTCAAAGTGCAAGTGACTGAGGAAAATACTTCGAGTTAATGAGTTATTATACAGGAAATCATGTACTTGGGACCACAAATTTGACTCTGAGTTATCAGTAGTTTCACTGGACTTTGAGGCAAGGAGTGTAGACTGTAGTGTCAATATTTGAAACAAACGATATACTTGAAACTTGTGAATACGCGTTTTCCTTTCAAATGATATATATGTGTGTGAAAGGGATAGCAAGGCGGAAATGTCCTGCATTACCAAACATATACAGTCAAAACTGTGAATAACGGCTAGCCAAGGGAAGAGAACAATCTGTTCTTTGTTCACAGGTGGTCTTTATTCGCAGTGTCATTTATGTGTAATCGAGTAATTGGGAAAAATACCGCGTGGCTGCTATTGACAGGTGATTGCTATTCCGAGGTGGTCTTCAGCACAGGTTCTACTGTACGTGCACACACATCTCCCATTTGCAGTTACATGTACCATATACTATTGTTATGCAAGTGTAAATGCAAAAATACAACCATGTCAGATCTGACTGTGACTGGAGAAATGGGGCTTGTGGGTTTTGCCACCAGTGTAGATGCAGATCAGCCTGTGCATCCGCAGTCTGGTCAGGATCTGCACTGTTTGCCATTCCATCAATGCTTTGAACAAGAATGATAGATAGTCGTCAGGCTACAGGACTATGTTATTCGATAAGGGACTACACCCGTCACAAATGCAATAAGCCCCATTTCTCCAGTGACAGCGACACACAAATATTATTCATGAAAAAATATCCGGCAAGGCTCAATAATTTCTTTATTTCTCATCAGAAGTATATGTTGTGACCACTCATTTGAACCGTCTCGCCGAGACGGTTCAAATGAGTGGTCACAACATATACTTTGGTTCAGAAATAAGGAAAATAGATAGAGAATAGTAGGTTAGTGCCGTGAATGGGAAAAAATATCTGGCAAGGCTCAGGAAACGGGATGGGCGAGGCTCTGCCGAGCACATCCCGTTTCCGTACGGCCAGATATTTTTTCCCATTCACGGCACTAACCTACTATTCTATTTATCCCGTCAACACCTACAAATGGCTGTAAAATGCAAAAATTGTATTGACTGGATATCAAAAATGTTTCAAGGCACCGTGTTTCACGGCACATACGCACTGTGTTGATGGGATAAATGCCGATATCTGGCCTCAACGACTGTATGAACTGTATGAACTGTATAGCTGTGAAATGAAATGCATTTGTGATGTACATTACTAATTTATGTATGTATGTATGTATGTATGTATGTATGTATGCGAAATTCAAAATGGCCACCAAGAATTATTCAAATAGGCACACATTTTCACGATTTAAATTTATTGAGCATAGGCTGCATATGCAGCCTATGTTCAATAAATGTAAATCCATCACATAACTGATAATATTAAACACATTCCATTTAAAATTGAATGTAAACTGGCCATATAATGCATTTGCAAACAAAATGGATGTGTCACAAATTAAAGATATACAATGTATGTGTTGTGGAGAAATGGCGGTTTTCCAAGATGGTCGCTAAAGGCAATACACGGCGCCGTTGCCTCTTTATACATTCTATATATTACAAATATAGCAATAATGCCATCAGAATTTGGTTCTTGTGTTATTATATGTAAAAAGCCCATACAGCATTTTGCTAAAATCACTTGGAACTACAAATATCATCTGAAAATGGACTCTTAACTGAATATTGTGTATCACAGTCCGATTCATTGCCAAGATATGAATCCTTAAGGACGGATTCATCGTTACAATATGCTTTTCCACCGATATTGCAGAAATCAAGCGTACGGAAGGCAGAAAATTGTGTAGAATCTGCGACTGCTGGTCGTTTCCCGATTTTCACAGCCAGTTTCCCAAGCACTTTGGGACAGTTTTGTTTTCAAGTCAACTGACAGAAAAATCAGGAAACGACCAATGGATATCACAAACGTGCACCTGCATTTGGGTTAATTCGTGAGTTAGGTTTGGTGAATAGTGAAACTCAAAGTGAATGGGTTTACCCCTTAGAATGCGTGAACGGCAAATAGTCGTCTGCTGATAATTCATATTTTGTCTTTTCTCTCAGTAGAAACATGGTTTGGCAGCATTTTAGAATCATTTCCATTGGAAATGATTCTAAAGTGCTGCCAAACCAAGTTTTTGATGAGAAAAATGGAAAAATATTCACAAATTAATTCAGCATTGTAAGGGTTAACATCCCAAGGATGGGACCTCTGTCTCGGCCAAAAACCAGAAAAAACAATGTGGTAAATAGATTAAATGTTTGGAAATGAAAATCAGAAGTGCAAGACAGAATAATGTGTACCACCTTTAATATGACTACATGAGCGTATTTGTCCGTTACAACGGCTCACATTCTCAACAACAACCGAGCGTAGTATTGTCCGTTACAACAGTATATTTTTCACTGGTGCGTAAAACGTTTCACGTCGAATTAGGCACCAGGTACTAGACAAAAAATGTGTATGCGATAGCTCTATGTGGAGCGGAGTGGAATCTCGTCAGGAAACCGGTGCATTTTTCTCACACGCTCCTAAATAACCAGAATAGACCGATTCATGTTATTGTTTGGAGACTGATTTACTGTACATCTTGATGAGACGGTTCGTTACGAGCCGGCACATCTGGATTTACAGTGTTTGCAAATGTTGGCTGAAAGGGTTCAGATTTGAGTCGTTACCCATAAGCCACATATCATGAGGTAGACCAAGAGATTTATTGGCCACAAATGTTATAAGCCCCGTTTCTCAAGTCACCGCCAAATTACCAGTTTTCAGAAATTTCTTACAAGAGCAAACACTATACAATTTCCCAAAATAGGTTATCTATAATATTAATGACGCATACTGAAATCTATAGGTATTTATTTACATACACACATACAGCAAGAAGCAATTTCATTGGATAAATTGCCAGCAATTTTTCACAACAATGATATATCAACCAATCAAAATGATGGTTGTATCCACACGTGACATGATCTATAAAATATACCGATGACCTAAAAATAATACGAACCCGGAATTCTCTCCCTTGTTGCATCGCTGTAAATGAAAGTTGACAAAAAATTCAATTCAATTCTGCATGCGCTTTGTCTTTTTTGTCAACTTTACACACGATTTAAACAAAAGCATTGCATTTTTCTCAAAATGTTCATAGAAACTGTTTAGGATAATACATAAATGTATAGAAATATTAATTGGTTAGATGTCATTTACTTATTTAATGGTGTTTAACGGCTTGTCAACAGGTCAGGTCATTTTAGGCCGGTTTGTGTGGTCGAATCCCGTATTTCACCTGTACGGATAGCTGTGAAGTCCTTTAAATAAAAAACAAATGTTCTATTGCATTTTTTTTTTCGAAATCAATTTCTGCGAAAACGTCAATGCACAAAGGGAGGTAAGTGATATGAAAATAAATGCTAGATATTGCAATAACAAATAATTTGATCAACAGCCATTCACGCCTGCCCTATAAAGAATTAAAATTTGTCGTCTGCTGTTTATTTTTATTTTCCAATTTTTCTCATCAAAACCATGTTTTGACAACACTTTAGAATCATTTCCAATGGAAATGATTCTGAAGTGCTGTCAAACCATGTTTTTATGGAGAGAAAATACGAAGCATAAATCGACAGCAGACGAGAATTTACGTTTCCCGCGTTTTAAGGGCAATGTGTCTCAGTTGTGCTCCCACCTACCACCCACCAGTTGTGTGAAGATACGCCAGTCTGCCGACTATATCGCACTGTCCGCAGGCGAGCACGACAAAAAAAGTGTTTGCAAAATAAAATAATATTTTTAAACCAAAACAATAATTGTGAACACTACAGTTTTTGTGCAACTAGAGTAACTTTATTTTAATTTAATTCAAATAGTGTTTAGAATTGAAACCTATAGCTTAGTATTACTTCACAACTAAATCGAGTTATATTTCACCAATTGTGTCGTCTGGTAATGCAGAAGCACATTATCAAATTATCTCGCCTCTTAATCACAGTCTAAGTTAGTATATACATGTAGTAGAAAATAATGCAAACTCTTTGGAATTTAATCAAATCAAATGATATGTTTAGCTAATATTGGTCATTTGAAATCCATACAGTGACAAACAACTTCAGCTGAGACACAGCGCCTGTAACTCTTTGCATGCTGGGAAATTTATGGGCTATAAATAGTTCGAATATAGCAGACAACAATTTAATATAATTTCTTGCATTTCTCACAATACAAACCATGAACATGTCTTGGAATTTCATTACAATTGCATCCAGAGGATCCAGAGGATGCAATTCTAATGAAATTCCAAGACATGTTCACAGAGAGAAATAAAGAAAACACTCGTAGTTTGTTGGCCGTTATTATCGCCGCTAACGTACAAAGAGCTGACATTGTTAAACCAACGGCTCCAGAATTCCCATAATACAATTACATAGAGAAGCAGAATTTATCCCGTCAACACAGCGCGTATGTGCCGTGAAACACGGTGCCGTGAAACATTTTTGATATCCAGTCAATACTATGTTTGCATTTTACAGCCATGTGAGGGTGTTGACGGGATAAATAGAATAGTAGGTTAGTGCCGTGAATGGGAAAAAATATCTGGCGCGGCACGGAAACGGGATGTGCTCGGCAGAGCCTCGCCCATCCCGTTTCCTGAGCCTTGCCAGATATTTTTCCCATTCACGGCACTAACCTACTATTCTCTATCTATTTTCCTTCTTTCTGAACCAAAGTATATGTTGTGACCACTCATTTGAACCGTCTCGGCGAGACGGTTCAAATGAGTGGTCACAACATATACTTCTGATGAGAAATAAAGAAATTATTGAGCCTTGCCGGATATTTTTCTCTATATTTAGCATTTTATAATGGCACCTCAGGTGTGCTGGTTGACAAAATGCATCTTATCACGTACATTTATTGACTTAATAGTGTTTAACGGCCTGTCCAATATCTCGGCTCATTTTAGGCTGGGTTAACGGGGTCGAATCCCATATTTCACCGGGACGGATGGCGGAAAACCAACGAAATCAGAACTGAATAATTACAGAAAAATTTACATTCAGCCCTGAAATTAGAATAACCTGATCTGGTGCCAGGACCTAACCACACCACTCACTTAGCTACACTCATAAAAGTAATAGGAATAGTACTAATCTTACTACTCTTATATGGGCATAAGCGGATTCAACTCTCAAGTAAGAAGAATGCCGAAAATGTAGCGGAGACTGTTAAGGATAAAGCCCATGATTAAATTAGCCATCACATGCTCGCGACCAACCTCCCACACAGGATGATCAGGATCTACATATTCTACAAGTGTCATAAGACTTGTGTTGTCAACCAGAACCTATATGTATGTAGGTACATATATGTATGTATGTATGTGGAGCTATCTACAATAGTGCGTGCAATCACATGCTATCACAAAACTGTGACGTAATTTTGTACACAAAGGCCTGGCTTCATCTCTCCAAGGTTGTAAATGTTTCTGAACATCTATTAGCAAGGCCAACTTGCATTCCAGCAGTTTTATTGGCTGTGCCTGAGCTGTGGCATATAATCAAAATACATGTATATTGGTTTGTTAACGAGAAAATCTGCTAAACATGCCGTCAAACGTTACGAAACCATGTGATCCCAGACTCTGTATTTAAGATCTGGACAAAATCATGCATAAAATAAATAATTTCAGCCGTACTATTTGAACATGCAATGTCGATGGTCTAGTAACATAAGGTCGTAACTGCTATGCTAAAGCATAGCACTTACGACCTTATGTTACTAGACCATCAATGTATGACAGATACTACATGTACATGTACATTTACACCCCGCCCCATCAATATGCCATATTCCAACTATGCATACAATACTTTTATTGAAACTTTTATTTTGTTTATTTCTCCATAAAAGTTTATCGAGACGCTTCAAATGAATGGTAACAACATTTACTTTCGAACAGAAATAGAGAAAACGGACAAAACTTCTGCACATTTTCATACTACTGTAATTGTTCAATTATAATGTCACTGATTGATTGATTGATTGCAGTTTTATGTCCATTCAACAGCAGGTCATGTACACACAGGGTATTACAATTGACTGAAACTAAACACTTGTTTTGCACTATGGGGAGCAGAATTTCTATTTTTATATTTATGGCATGTGGGTGTGCATGTATCACATACTATAGTATCTAGTTTTGTCATTAAGTGAACACCCATGTTCCATGTTCTTTTGACAAGCAGAGTCCTATAATTGAGACGAGCCATGTGATTTTGTACATAAAAACATGTGCGTTATCTCATGTAAAATATTTACAGAAACTGTGATATTTTCTGTAATTAGTGTCGCAAGTTGATGAAATTTTCACAGCAAATGCGGAATTCTATTCCTCATTTTCTCTGAATGTTTCATCAACTTTCAATATCATTTAGGGAAAATATTGTAAATACAATGTACATGTATTTGTCATGAGATATCACACATCTTCTTATATAGGTACAAAATCACATGAAATATTTGAATCCCATCATAAGAAAACGTGATTTATTGAGTTTGAAACGAGCGTAGCACCAGTAGCCGATTTCATCAAAATTGCAAAGTATACTTTACTAGCAAAGTATACTTTGATGGAGTAATCATTTATTTTTCCCGAAATGCATTATGTCATATAGAACTTAACGACTGCATATATTTGATGATTAAAAGTATGCAGAATTATTCTACTGAATTTATTACATTATCACAGCCAAATTGGCTGTGATAATGTAATAAATTCAGTATAATAAAAATTAATAAATTTATAATAAAATTGAAAATTTCTCCCGCTATGTATACTTTGCTACTAAAGTATACTTTGCAATGTTCATGAAATACATGTAGGCTACAGATCAGCTTGTACATCTCATCTATTGAATCAACTGATTGATTGATGATTGATTGATTGGGTTTTTATCTCCATTCAACAGCAAGGTCATATACGGATGGGAATGCACCTGTATGGAGGAGAACCGTATATTCATATTTTCAGCACGGAAAGAGTGTCCTGATCTGGTGCCAGACACCCCTTCTACACCGGATCACTTGACCGCAGGTGTGATGGATTCATCCCTACGATAAACATACTCTCCCGTCTTCCTGGCCCCAGATGTGAATCCCAGTAAGATTCACCACTAAATTATGAATCCCTAAGGATGGATTCATGATTAAAATACGAGTAACCTCCCCTCACTGTGGCCCCAGGTGTGAATCCTCGTATGATTCATTATTAAGGTATGAATCCCGATTGAGTCCTTGTGAACATGTGCATACCCGCCAAGTCTTCCCGTAACTGCCAGTGTAGACCCTGATCAAACTGCGCAACCGAGTGCTACACTGGTAGCAAACTCAAACGGCCCGTTTTATTGATGTAACCCACATTATTATTTCATCATTCAGCGGGCACACACATCATGATATGGTACATCCCAGTAGCCGGTCACATGATCACATTGCGCCAGAATCAGCCAAACGTGGCGCGGCATGGGCGGGGCCCGATCGTCCAATCAGCAATCAGCGTTCCCCTGGACTGCTATAAATGAGTCTGAAACATGGCAACAGTCAGTCAGTGTTATACAGTGGAACCTCTCTAAACCAGACACCCTTGGAGGTCCCCAGGGTGTCCGGTTGAGAGGTTCCACTGTAAAACAGACAGATGTCTACTTCAAGACACGCGTGGATGCTTTGTGATCATGAAAATACATTATTATTGGAGGCAAAATGCAATGAAACGTATCAAAATTCAGTACAACTAACAGGTCTATGTGTCCGGTTTAGTGAGGTTCCACTGTACTGTGATTACTATAATAACACTAAATATTCGCACACAATTTATTCCAGGAAACGCATATAAATATTAGGGTTCCCACCTGAAAGAGTACTTCAATAGTTAGGGTCAGTACAGTGGAACCGAACACCAAGACAACATCTGTGATCATATTTTTGATCGGTTTCTTGGCCATTTATCTCAGATGTTAATGTAACTATGTTCAAGATTGCAAAGCACGCACATACGTATCAGAATGGTCACATGCCTGATTTACAGTGAAACATCCCTAAACCGCACACCCTGGGGACCTCCGGTTTAGAGAGGTTTCGCTGAACTGGTTTATCGCAATACAATGTATTTAGATTATAAGATACAATTTCTTTCATAGGGGTTTCCCAAAACAAACGGTGTCCGAATATACTATATGGTTATTACGCTATATGTGGCCGTCACTGGAGCAATAGGGCTTATGCAATTTCTGACCAGTGTTGTTCCTGGTGAAATAGCACACTCCTGTAGCCTGATAATCATCTATATTGCTTGTTAGAAAGAAGCATAACAGCTGGAATAGATGGAATGGCGAACAGTGCAGATCCTGATCAGACTGTGCGGATGCACAGGCTGATGTGGATCTACACTGGTCGCAAAACCCATAAGCCCTATTTCAGTCGCAGCCAGAAATGAGACATTAATTTTCAACATATTTTAACAAAATATGAGTACATACTTAGTTTTCATGTGCAAAATCTGAAAAGTTGATTCTGAAAATCAAATCATTTTCAGCTAAAACAAGGAATTAGTAACACTGGTGGATGTACCCCTAAATATTTATCGAAAAACAACTATTCGATGTTCTAAGTCATTTGATACTTTACCTCGAGCACAGGCACCATATGAGTGGGCCATATAATGAAAATATGGATGATGACAAATAAGTACATGTAGGTATATGAAGTTTAAAGTCAATCCGACTCCCACTAACAGAGATAATAGGTAGCCAAAACCTTTAAGGAAAATCTCGGACAGATGAACATAGTGCCGACTATATGTACACTGATTGTTTTTTGTAACTTACGTTATAAAACTTACCCAAATGTGATTTACAATGAGTAATTACGATGATAAGAACCAAACAAACCAAAATGATGTATAGACATGTACATGTACATGCAATAAGACGAAACAGAGAAAGCGGAACCAGGAAACAACACACCAATAACACAGGGCTATACATGTATATGGCTGTCACGAAACAATGTATGAGGCTTATGGAAATGATTCTGAAGTGCTGATAAACCATGTTTTTATTGAGAAAAGAGAAAAATACGAAACAACAGAAGGCGACTATTTTCTGTTTTCGTTGCATAGTCGTTGCGAGTAACTTCCCTTAGAACTATTTCCGGGGCATTTTCAGCATCAGAATTTGCATTCTATACATCAAATTTTTCATGTTCAATGAATTGCGTAGAGAGTGCATTTATAAATGCTGTATCCACCAGCATTACAAATAGGTTACCAAACTTGGTAAATCATGAGAAACTTCCCTTAGAACTATTTCCGGGGCAGTTTCAGTGTTACAATTGGAATAGTTTGTAGATTGTGATACAATGCTTAGTTTTACAGTGTAAACCAAGGTGAAACGAAACAACACGACATCAAACAGCCAATTCCGAAGTTGTTCCAAGGGAAATTACTCTTCATCCAAGTCTGTTAATCAATTTGTAAGCTTGGTCTTAATGTATATGACGGACTGAATGCTGAATTAAGTGGTAGTCTGCCGTGTATATTTTATTTTCCATTTTTTTCTGACCAAAACAGGCTTTGACAGCACTTTAGAATCATTTCCAATGGAAATCGTTCTAAAGTGCTGTCAAATCATGTTTTTATTTATTGAGAAAGAAGACAAAAATATAATACAGACGACAATTTACGTTTCACACAGGTTAACTAACAATTAGTATGTTACCATGGTTACTGCTATAATGCAGAAAAGCAATGGTGTGTGAACGGCTGCAATTATAACTGGTGATTCTAATATCAAGGCTAGTAACTACTGGTATGTTAGTCTGTGACCCTCGTTCTATACATGTACATGGCTTTTTGTGCCGTATTTCATCTATGAAAGTGACGTTATTCTAGCTACTCTGCAGTGTGGTTGGACATTAAACATAAACATTGTGAAATCTGAAATGGATGCGGCCAGCGTTGTGCCTAGAGCGAGCCCACCTCAAATTGCCCTTAAAATATAAATCTCCTATTGACTGACTGAAAGGAATGGATTTTAGCAGTCATTTAACAAATCAATTGATTGATTGTGTGTGGGTCTCGAACTTGAACCCGTTACTTGACTGGTGTATATCGATAGTCGCAACCGAGTCACAATTGACCGACTGATAGCGACACATATTGCTTGTTAGAAGCATGGAGGGTGTTTCATTGATGGAATGGCGAACAGTGCAGATCCTGATCAGACTGTGCGGATGCATAGGCTGATCTGGATCTACACTGCTCGCAAAACCCATAGCAAAAGGGTCATCCACAGACAGATTCTAGCTTTTGTTTAACCCTTAGTATGCGGGAACCGAAAATAGTCGTCTGCTGATAATTCAGATTTGGAGAGATGGTTGGGGGTATAAAACTTTGAATCGGTCACAGGTGAGTGTCTAGACGTTTGAACGGTTGGTTACCTGCCACCTGACTGGTATATTGACCGTCTACTGCGGAAACATTGAACAACAACATGCGGTTAGAGCCCCACCCGAATACAATATTGTGGCTAATTCCACGCACCACAAATACATTATGTTGGCTTAATTATTTGTTCTCGACAAGACGGTTACATCTAGTTACTTGTATGCATAATTAAGAGCATTATTTATTGTTCATGGGAACCTATAGTTTTCGCCAGAATTCCAGGGTCAAAATGGCCGATCAAGACCGAATTCAAGCGTAAAATACAAATTGTGTACGTTTTATACAGCAATTTTGACCCCTGTGCTGCAAATTCCAGGAGTCAAAATCAAATTCCAATGATGAAAATGGCCAAAGCGTCACAATTGAAAACTATTGACCTACTGGATTGGGCGAGTGTATGTTCTACCCCCGAGTGGTGCGCAGAATCAGCGTAACTGACAGACTGAAGATACAAAATGTAAGCACGGGGTACTTCTACTGAGGTACAGAAAGCAACTGCGAATTCCGCGCCGGCACACGATCAAACGAACACACGAGCGAGTGTTAGTTCACATTTATGACAAGCAATGTATGTACCTACGAAGATGCGGCATGAACAATATTTACAAAATTCGCGATATTTTCCGTAAATGACATCGAAAATTGACGAAATGTGACACAGCAAATGCGTAATAGTACATTTGCTATGTAAACTTTCGACATTTACAGAAAATATTACAGTTTCTATAAATATTTTTCATGAAAAATCGCACATCTTCTTAGGTACAAAATTACATTATATTTATGGCTGCGACTGGAGAAAAGGGGCTTAGTGTGACCAGTGTAGCTCCTGATGAAATGGCACACTCCTGTAGCCTGCCTCATAAGGTTCTATATTTCTTGTTAGGAGCATGATTCATGTTTCTCTATCTATTTTCCTTATTTCTCAACCAAAGTATATGTTGTGACCACTCAAATGAGTGGTCACAACATATACTTCAGATGAGAAATAAAGAAATTCATGAGCCTTGCCGGATATTTTTTGCCATTCACGGCACTAACTATTTCTCTATCTATTTCTTGTTAGGAGCATGATGGGTGTTTCATGGTGAACACAGCAGGTATGGTCACTCAGTCTACGCGCACTGATTTGGGACTACACTAGTCACAAATGCCATGAGCCACATTTTGGCAGTCACAACCACATGCTATTAAATGCTATTAAATGGTACACCTCCTCAACTATTAAATGTAACAGCCTGAAAATTAACATATTAGAACAGTCCATACAGTAACATACGGCAGAATGCTCAACTCTTTGTATACTGCTCTCCCGACTCAATTCTATTGAAATTCCAAGACATATTCATTTTATTTACAGGGAGAAATAAACTAACTTATAATGAATTGTCCTCTGCTATTTTTAAACTATTTATAGCCCAAATCGTTCCCAGCATGCAAAGCATAGCAAAGATAATATGTTTAATGATTCTCATGTGCCGACTCGGAAAATAAAACAGAAAACAAACCATGATGATCGCTAAAGCTGCAAAACGCAAAAAGAAAGCAACACACGGCTGTCAGTAAAACTAGGCAACTTGTTTAATGGAGGGAACTGTAGCTCATTAACAAAGCCAAGACAAAATAAACTCAACATTGAATATTAACCCGCTACTCACAACAATTGTCGTCTGCTGTTGCTTTTATATCTTGCCTTAATTCTCAATAAAAACATGGTTTGACAGCACTTCAGAATCATTTTCAATGGAAATTATTCTGAAGTGCTGTCAAAGCATGTTGTAAATTATTCTAAAGTGCTGTTAAAGCATGTTTTTGATGATAAAAATGTAAAATAGAAAATAAACAGCAGACAACGAAAAAATAAGATAGCGGTCCAAGGGTTAAGCATTTTACTATTCCAAGAAAATTATTTTATGGGAAATAGTAAAAATGGCAGTAGTTGATTACATTTAAATGACAAATGACAAATTATGTTGTTTTTCTCTCTCAGTTTTTCACTTCTACATGGAGTAGATCATGACAAAAAGGGACTGGAATAGTCCCAGTTCAGCCTGTGAATGCATATGCAGTGTGATCAGGGTCTACCCCGTTGAGCCAACGAGTCGAGCTTGATGCCTTTAGATTCATAGTTCTCCATTTGTGACAAGAATCGACTCTGTACTATTTGTACGATACTGTACTATTTGTAGTTTCTACTTTTTTACAACCATATTGTAACAAATAGAATAGTCTGTAACTTAACATAGACAGGTCCACGTCATTTAGGGGTGAAAGGGTGATGCAGAAATAAAGAACTCAAGCAAATTGGCACCCAAAGGCGGTGGTTCAAACAAGACATGCAGTGTTGCGCCTAGAGCGAGTCTGATAGAAATTTGTCCACCCTAGGTACAACACTGCTTCTGACCAATACATTTCGATCACGTACCGATTCCTCCACTTCTCTAATAATGCTCGCCTCGTCTCGCATCGCCCGCTTATCCTCGTTATAATTCCACGACACATCCGTCGACTCGCTCTGTCCCGACATCACCGACGGATCTGTAGAAGCAGAAACAATCGACTCCGTATATCCGCTCGCAGACGAGTCTGTATACCCGGAAAACGACGTATCGGAACTTTTCTGCGACACGACACTAATCCGCGGCTCGCTATCACACGTTTTTTGAATCTCGCCCATTTGTGTTGTCTGCGTCGACGATCGGACACTAATCTCTACTGTTCGACCGGAGTTTGAACGATGCGTCACTGAGTCACTTGGGAGTTGAAACTGTCGATCGTCCGCTTTCTTAAACGTTTTATTGCCGTTATCACGGTCCGATAGACTGTTTTCCACCGCGGAGAGTGCACTAACGTACGACGATTCCGTGCTACTGCTGGTGACCGTGACCTTGGATGGCGAAATTCTCCACGGAGGGTTTTGATGAGGTATCTGTGGAGACTTGCGTTGGAGAGGTTTCCGGCGAACTTCCCGAACTTATTGCTGGATTGCTCTCGAATGGAAGATTGGGAATAGTTGTGTCTGCAATACAAGATGGCAATTGCCAGTCACATACAAGATAAAGCACAAACCAATTGTTCCAATATTTCACCCTAGGACAAAATCCTAGTTCCCCCTAGGACAAAATCATAATCTACCCAGGACTGAATCAACATTTAGTACATGATCATAGTTTACCTAGTACAGAATCATAATTTCCCTAGGACATAGTCTTATATCAGGACAGAACCATAATTTACACATAGAAGCATAATTTTCATAGGACAGAAGCATAATTTACACATAAAAAACATAATTTACATAGGACAGAACCATAATTTACACATATAACCATAACTTACATAGGACATAACCATAATTTACATAGGACATAACCATAATTTACATAGGACAGGACAGAAGCATAATTTGTATAGGACATAACCATAATTTACATAGGACAGAAGCATAATTTACATAGGACAGAAGCATAATTTACATAGGACAGGATCGTTATCTAGGACAGAATTGTAATTCGTACAACAGAATGATAATTGACCTGAACACAATCGTTATTTACCCAGGACAGAATCATAATTTACCTAGAACATAAAGATACTTTTTACCTAGGACACAAAATCATAATTCATCTAGGACAGATTAATAATTTACCTAGGCCAGACATGTAAATTTACTGAGGTCAGAATAATAGTCTACCGTATTTGTTTTAATAGTAGCCCACTCTCTAATAGTAGCCCTCCCCTTCCATATTTGCATTCTAAATATGTTATTTTCACATACAAAAGCCATTTAAAACATTGTTTTGTATGTGAAAATAACATATTTTCATCCACGTTTTGATCCCCTCGAATTGCATAGCCCCGGGCGCACTTATTGTTTGTTTGTTTGTTGGGGTTTAACGGCCTATCAACAGGTAAGGTCATTTAAGGCTGGGCTGGGGAGTTTATTAGAAGAAATATGGTACCTAAGACCTCGCTGGAGCAGCTCGGACTGGACAGTGTGTAGCTCGGTGTCCCCTCCGTGAAGTCCGTGTATGTGGGCGTCGACTCGCACATACTGAGTGGTGAATGCCGCACACGTACCCCACTCAACATATCCTGTTGTGGGATCGTCTGGAAATACGCCCGCTCCGAACTGCCGGGCACAAAGTAGCGTGGATTGATTGGTTGGTAAATTAATTGATTGAATGACAAACTGATTGATTGAATGATTGATCGACAGTGTGATAAATTTATTGACTGATTGATTGATTGATTGGTAAATTACTTGATTGATTGACAAACTAATTGATTGACTGGCTGATTGACTCTGTGATTTGTTGATAGGTTAATAAAGTGATCAGACTGATTAATTGATATATTATTGACTGACTGATTGACTGATAGATTGACGTGGTTCGTCTGCAAAACAAAGCAGCATCCATATACACACATTTTATCAAAATACGTGAAGCGGTTCACAAGTTATTGAAAAATGGAAGGTGTTACTACTAACATACGCAGGATTGCACGCACATGGACTAACGCTATATCCCCTCTTGTCTATCGGTGAGGGGATAATAACAGTTTACTGGTTACCTGTTTGAGCCTAGGCCAGGTGAGTGGGGAGACACGTGGCTGCTTCGAGGCTGGGTACCGTCAGCCAGGGCCTCGGCAAACGTGGGGGGCGGGGTCGAGCTGTCAATCAACAGGTCCGGACGCCCACCTGTTGTACCTGCAAGAAAACGTGAAATGGTTTAAGTCCCAGTAACAGCAATGGTCATATAGAGAAGTAGTACTTACTATCATTAATATTGATAGTCAGAAATGTTGAACATTTAGGACTTCTTTTCTTTTATATAGACAATGAAGCAAATCTACAAATATCAACACATTTTTGTTCATTTTTATGTCCAATTTTTCTTATAAATTTTGAGCTGAGGGCGAAGTTTTTCACTAAATAAAATGGGGAAAACTCTAGTAAAGTAGTTAAATTTCTCCAACTTTTTGCAAAAAGAAAATTATTTGTTCTGAAACTTTCTGGTAACCCCTCGTACGTAGAAATCTCACCTGGAATTCCCCGCTGGTCCTCGCTCATGCTGGTAGTGCGGCCGCCGCGCTCCCCCGATTTTCTCTTGGACGGTGAGTGCTTCAGAGCTGCAATACACAAGTCACATGACTTATAAATACGTTACCAAACTTGTAAAGTCAAGAATTACTTCCCTTAGAACAATTTCCAGGGCAATGCTTTGATGAACAAATACGTGAGTTTGTCAGTTTTTACTGATTGATTGCAGATGGTTACAACATGATTGCCAGCGGTGATTGCAATCAATTAGATAACAGGATTGATTGGTTGATTGGTTGGTTGGTTGGTTAGGAGAGATTACATATAACCAATATTATTGATTAATTTATTGATTGACAGCACGGATGAGAATCAATTAGATTGATTTGTTGATATATTTGATGATTAAGTGATTACGTAACAAATATTATTGATTAAATAATTGATGGACAGCACTGGTGGTAAATTGGTGGTACATGTAGCATGAATTGATTGATTGATTGATTGATTGATTGATTTATTGATTGATATAGAACAACATGACTGGAGATGAATATTATCAGATGTAATGTAAAATGTAAAGCTATCAGCATATGGTGTGAAATGGACTGCTAATAAATGTATGAAAATGGAATATTCTAACTTTCTACTTGATAAACGTTTACAAATGAAAATGGTGTATACAAAATGCTTATACATGTACTTGCACATGCACATCTCTACAAATGGCAATCAATAAAGTATCAGCTACATGTATAAGGTATGTATATATTTCTCATGGCCAACAGAAGGACATAAAAGGCAGAAGAAAACACAGGCTAATAACGGATAAAACTGAAATTGAATTATATAGTGAAATAATACAAACAAACAATCATGAAAGTATCAAGCAATCCGTGGGACTAGAATAACTTGACTACGAAATAAAACTCAAACTAATCATCACAGATATCACAAACCAAAATCTGCCATTCAGAAATAAGTCTGGATCAAGAATTATCTCCCTTATCGAATTGCCGTTTTCCAGGCAATATTGGTTTCGGGAAAAAATCCAATATTTCCGTAAAGTATTTCGAAAATTGACACAAAATTCAGAGCTCGTGCGGATTTGAAAGCTCTGATTTTTTTGTCCATTTCCAACATCGTTTACGGAAAAGTGATTGATTTTCAAAATCAATATTGGCAATTCACGGCAATGGAGATAACAAGTCAAGATCCGGGATGAAATATTACGAGTATTGTAGCATGCAACGTGGCTAGTTGAAGTGACAAACAAGCAAAGGTCAAGGTTCATACATTGTGTATACACAGACAGGGTAGAATATTCATGTACGCAAGCTAACAGACCGCCATCTTGTATATTTGTCAATTTTATTTAATTTTTGTTCTATCTTTTTTCTTTATTTGTCATCAACAGTACATGTACATGTATATGGTATAACTATTCAGTTGAACCGTCTCGTCATATGACGAGACGGTTCAACTGAATAGTTATACCATATAACACCATATACATTTTATGAAATGTAAAAATAATATTCATATATAGGAACATATATATACAGAGCTCCAGATAAGCTTTGTGTGTAAAGCGTATTGTTCCCACTGATTTCAAATTAAATGCGTATTTTATTTTTACAAATGGATTATTGATTTCTTTATTACGGTATTCAATAGGGAACAAATGATCCAAACAAATTGAAACATTCACTTATTTGAGTGTATCATTACTTATTCACTTATTTATACTGTAATACAGCTGAAAATTTACTTAGTTGAGCATTTCAACTTTATTACAGTATGTTCACTACTCAATTTGAAAATGAATGTGTATTTTCACATTGCTGTGAGTATTTTGTATGCACACAGTTGATGCGTATTCAACTAAAATAAGTGCGTAACATACGCCAATACGCACCTTATCTGGAGCTCGGTATATACAGCCTACACTCCTTACTCAAAATGACTGAGGAGGAAAACAGTGAACGAAAATTTGAGTTAATGAGAGTTATTACTAATATATAGAAAAACATGTACTGGGACCAAGAATTTGACTTGAATTATCATTAATTCGACGTAAGAGAGTTTGTAGTAATGATTTGATTGATTGGTGTTGAACGGCCTATCAACAGATAAGGTCATTTAAGGCCGGTCCAACGGGTTCAATCCTGTATATAACCTGCTGCAATGGGTTGGGGGTGGGGGAGAATCCAAAAATCAGAACAGAATATTGACATAGAAAAAAAAATATATTCAGCTCTGAAATTAGAATAGCCTGACCTGGTGCCAGGTCCATACAGGTCACTTGGCCCCGTCCCCTAAACGTAATATAATAGACAATGGGCAAGTGATTAACAACCAGAGGTTACAGTATTAATCTTGCATCATAGAGCATAAATGACATTACCATGGTAACAAACAGAAGTGGTTACACGGCAGTCAGGGGAACAAAATACACATATAACTTGCATAGACGGACACATGAATCGCACTGGAACATAAGAGTGGTGCTTCCCCCAGAATATTTGTACTTTTATCATGATGTTGTGATCCAATAAAGTGGTACCATGTTACATACAACCCCCCATCCCTACTCCACTGCCCACAAAAAGATTTGTTTTAAATTTTATTTTTACATCATCATTATTCAATCATTATTTTAACCTACATCATGTTGCAAATGGAAAATCATTGTGGCCAAAAAATGCCAATTTTGTGTATCTCGTAAAAAGTAAATGCTGTTACCACTCATCGAGTTGGTTCAAATGAGTGGCAACACCTTATACTTTCATGAAAAATAAAGAAAATAGACAAAAAGGTTGGCTAATTTTGATCCCTTTGAATCAGTATTGCATGTGAAAGGGAATAAACTTGACATTAACCAAATAATTATGTACTAGAAATCGCCTTTCTATGACGAGGTAATGAGGGATCATAGCTAGTTGTCTCCCGTTGAATTTATTTTTAGAAATCCGGTGCAAATTGTGTAGTTTAGTGCCCTGCTGCTTGTATAAAGGGCGAATGTAGCAGGATTTGTTATGAAAGGAGCAATTACATGTACATGTATAGTGATCTCCACTAGAGTTGATCCAGATCATCCTGCATATCTACGCAATCTGATCTGGGACTACATGATTTGCTACATTCATGTTTTCACACTTATTGATTCTATTGCAATCAGTGTAGACTCAGATCAGACTGCACAGTTGTGCAGTCTGACCTGGGTCTACTCTGTTTGCAAAACTCATCTTTTGTGCTTTGATCCTGCATATCTACGCAATCTGATCTGGGACTACATTATTTGCTAGATTCATATGTTCACACTTATTACTTTGTTTTGCTTATTGGGGTCTACTCTGTTTGCAAAACTCAAGTTTTGTGCAATTAACAATTTAAGAAATAAACGCTGAAATACAGCATAGGACTGGATCTCTATAAATAGATTTGCAAAGGGACAGAACTAGCTACATGTACGATCCCTCATTTACACCTAACATTTTTCTAAGATTTTACAAGCCGACTCAGGACTTTTTTTTTTACATTTTTTTTTTATTGGCTTTATGATTCACATTTTTTATTTCTGGGGGAAACACGACACACAAATAGACAACAGAGAACCCATGCAGTCATCGCTAGAAGATCTATAGAGATCCTGTCACCCCTAATTATCCAATAATGGACTGTTCCAAGTTAATTTTTGGGATATTCCATCACAACATTCAGAAAAAGGGTGATATTATGAAAGATAGAAAGAACAGAAGAACGTGTCTGAACTGGACACATATAAAATATGCCCGATTTACGTGGGTTATATCTCTATAGAGATCCTGTCGCCCCTAATTATCCAATAATGGACTGTTCTGTGATAATTTTCGGGATATATCCATCATGACATTCAGACAATGGGGGAAATTATGAGTGAGAAAACAAAGAAGAACGTGTCTGAACTGGACACATATAAAACATGCCTGATCAGAGGTTGGTGAATTTGTTACAGTAATTCATGTAGAAAATATCAAGAAGATCCATGCAAGAGACATGAGTTTTGTGAACCCACAAGTTTGTGACCTTGGGATGAGCAGAGGCAGACGGTCATGTAGTTGTTACAGCATGATAGAAGACCACCAGAGTACAATATATCAAGAAGTTCCGCAAAGGAAACAGAAATTACAAATTTTGTGAACTCACCTAGTCTGTGACCTTGACCTTGGGAAAAGGTCGGAGAGTCATAGACGTGTAATAGCATGAGAGATGAGCATCGGAGTAATGTATGTACATGTAGAAAATATCAAGAAGCTTATTTAAACATATGCTATTGCTCAATTTAGACAGCAACAGTAGTTTCTACATATACATGTACAATACATTTACTATTAACCCTTTCAACACCAAGTAACTTAATAGGATGTTCCATGCCAATGTTTCACGCTATTTCATTAATTTTGTTCATTCAAATTATCCCATCTTCTAAAAGGGTAATCTGTACGACGTTTAAAATTATTAACAAACAGTGGAGATCCTGATGAGACGGCTCGTTACGAGCCGGCTCATCTGGATCTGCACTGTTTGCAAACATTGTCTCTATAGAGGTCTGTGGTGTTGAAAGGGTTAATAGGAGCAAACAGGTTTGGCTACTACAAGTGTTAACAACATTAGTTGCAGCCCTTCCCAATTGCTTATTGCATGTACTATAAAGTATCAAGAAGTTTCATGAAGGGAAACACAAATTTGTGCACCAACCAAGTCTGTGTGTGTGACCTTCACATTGGGGCTACTAGGGACCGGAGGTTCGTGGATTTGTTAAAGCTACAGATGGATCAAGAGGTTCCATGACTGCGACTTATCACTAGTGAAGGTTCATGAAGGGAAACAATTGCAGATACAGTGGGCTACATAAGGGGGGATCATATAATTTATCTGTACAGTGACGATAATGTTGGCTGGTATGTAACATGGGATGGTCATTATGAACGGCGGTGACTGGAGAAATGGGGATTCATGGCCAGTCTCATTCCTGGGGTCCGTTTCACTAAACTTTGTACGACTAAAATGTTTGTAAGTGCGAAATTATAATAGTCTGCAAATTTCGAAATTAAGAATGTTTTCTTGTAAATAATTATTGGATTTACATGTATTGAGCATGCAGCCTATTTTCAATAAATGTAATTCCATCAATTGAAATGTCCAGATGATCCTATTTTTGCACTTAAAAACATTTTAGTTGTACAAAGTTTAGTGAAACGATCCCCCCCACCCCCACACACCCGAATCTCCTGCATACTCATGTCGCCTGATAACGAGCTATATTGCCAAGTATACTCATCTTGCTAAGTACACCTCGAGGGAGAAATTTTCAATTTATGCATACATTAATTAGTTAGTTCTATATGAAATAATGCATTTCAGTAAAAATAAATAATTACACCCTCAAAGTATACTTAGCCAGATAAGTGTACTTAGCAATTTGGTGAAATCGGCTGGCATATTTCTGCAGCCTGATCAGGATCTGTACTGTCTGCTAGATGCATGACAGATGAACAAGACCGAATTGCGAACAGTGCAGATCCTGATCAAACTGCACAGCCTGGTCAGGGTTTGCACAGTTCGCCAATTCCATAATAGCCTGATAATGGTTTGTATTGTTGCTTGGTAGAAGCATGACGGGTGTTTCATTGATGGAATTGCGAGCAGTGCAGATCCTGATCAGACTGTGCGGATGCACAGGCTGATCTGGAGCTACACTGGTCGCAAAACCCATAAGCCCCATTTCTCCAGTCACACAAAATACATACATGAATGTAATATAGTATTGGGTCACGTATGCAAGCTTGATAAATAATTACCGTAATAGTTAGCTTTACGGAACGACTGTCCTACAAATACCAAGGGCAATAACTCATAAATAAATAAACCCAGCTCATCAATTGTCTCCCTTGTTGAATTGTACGTATACATGTAGTGGCCACAGAATTTTGAAGAAAAAACCCTGATTTGTCACTGATTCGCCACAATTTTCCCAGATTATATTTTTGTCACTGGCATATTATGCAACTGATTGTATGTATATAATATAAATGTCATATAATTTCAATAGAATTTTTTAAATTTTAATCACTGGCCCAAAAGAAGAGTAAAATTCCCGATTTCCCAGATTTGGAATTTTTTAAGAATATTTTCTATTTTTTGCATTTTCCCTGTTGTCCAGAGTCAGTAGAGACCCTGTTGTTATATTTCGCTGATATTGATTTGGAAACTCAGTGATATTTTCCTTCAAATACCTAAAGTTAAGAAACTCATGGCCGGGGTCTGCATGTCGTGCAAAAAACATTAGCCAAAACGTACGTCATTGTGCCGGTTATATCGCGCTGTCTGCAAGCGGGCGCAACCATAATTAAGAACTCATGTTGAATTCAATACCGAAGGGTGTTTATTTTTGTGTCAAATATCAACTTCATTTACGGAAAATATTACATTGTTTTCCAAATCAATATCAGCCGAAAAACAGCGGTGCGATAAGACATGGATGTAAATTATGTTGGCGACTGAAATTTTAAACTGTTAACACCAGCCATACTTTGATACTGGATTCCTAGTTGAGGTTATCAAGATCAACAGATACAGTTAGGAAATGGTCTACAAGCAAGTATTTTAAAGCTCCTCAGCGATTTTGTTGGTTGACTGGGAATGCATCTGCAATGTGTGTGGGTGGGGGAGTGCCATTCGTTCAGCACTGAAATTACAATAAAACCTTTCAGCAAGATGAAAGACAGAATACCGATCTGGTGCCGGCAACCGTACTACGTTGGCATGAATCCTTTACCCTTAAAAGGCGGGAACCGAAAACTGTCGTCTGCTGTTTCATGTTTTGTCTTCTTTCTCCATAAAAAATATTGTTTGACAGCACTTCCAATGGAGACTCTGAAGTGCTGCCAAACTATGTTTTTGTTGAGAAATATGTAAAATATAACATAATCAGCAGACGGCCATCTTTAATTCAGCATTGTAAGTGTCAACCCTTAGACCGCTACTCACAACAATTGTCGTCTGCTGTTGCTTTCATATCTTGCCTTATTTCTCAAGAAAAACATGGTTTGACAGCACTTCAGAATCATTTCCAATTGCTGTCAAAGAAGGTTATAAATTATTCTAAAGTGCTGTCAAAGCATGTTTTTGATGATAAAAATGGAAAATAAAAAAATAAGCAGCAGACGACAAAAAGAATAAGAGAGCGGTCTAAGGGTTAACCCTTTGAACCCGAAAGCCCGCTATGGCGAATAGTGCAAATAGTGCAGATCCAGATGAGCCGGCTCGTAACGAGCCAGCTCATCAGGATCTGCACTTTTTGAAGGTCTAAGGGTTAATGATGCATTTATCTTCCAGTTATAAACTTTACATTGCCATGAAATATTCTATAGACTTACGGGGCTTAACGTCCAATTAACAACGAGGTGATACACAGGTCGTAACCACGGAGATAACAACAAAGGACAGATAACCCAACAACGGGGCGAGGCATTAGTTACAGCCATGCAGTCAGCCATTGGCAGCAAAGTAACAAGGAGTACAGAGTGCGCAGTAAGACGGAAAATAATCGGAGGACATTGAAAGCGTAACAGTTGAATATTGAAAGCCAAAATCAAAGACGTTTGCGATGAAAATAAAAACAAAATGTGAAGATTTCATGTTTTTTTTTGTTTCAAGTTATCTTGTTGCTGCAACCAATTAAATATATAATTATTACGAGGTTGCAGAGTTGTGTGAGAACTCACATGTGTCTGTGACTGGAGATATTTGAGCTTATGGGCTTTGCGACCAGTGTAGATCCAGATCAGCCTGTGCTTCCGTCACGCTTCTAACAAGGAATATAGATGGTTATCAGGCTACAGGAGTGTGCTATTGGATCAGGAACTACACTGGTCACAAATCCCATAAGCCGCATTTCTCCAGTCACAGCCACAGCACGACACATATATTTCAAAATCAATATCGCCAAAAAACGAGTATTCAAGCATAATTAAAATATGAAGTAAATCATTGTATCACTCGTATTCTAGTGTTTCACAAGGTTTGAACACGAAGGAAAATAAGGAAAATGTTATCAGCATTATATTGGCCATATTTGTGAACCAACAGTGTCAACAAATACAGCACTATCCCAAACTTCGGCTGACCTCGGTCTGCACTGTTCACCATTCAGTCACATACTATTGCGGTCATCATAAAACAATTAAACTATAAGCTGTGGGTTGATAATTTCTACAATTGTTGAAACGTTGTATTGTATCTTTTCTCCAACGGTCCATAGACACGAACCAATAAGAAAGACCTATAGATAGTAGTCATAATAGCACAGCAAATATCCCCATATCCGTCTCCAATGAGATTTTCTACCTCTCAATAATAAAACAAAAATTGTCCCAATTCGGTCACCTGTAAATCCCACAAATGACGGGCACAAATAAACAGTACCGTATATACCAAAGTTGTAGAAATTTCGGTAACGTATAAATCCTCTAAATGATAGGCATAAAATAAAGAGTAGACACCATCCATGAGGACAGACCAATAGAAGTCATAATAGGACAGTTGCACATGCAAATATCCCCAGTTTGGTCTCCAGATTTTCTAGCGATGGACGTTTACCGTCGTTGTTACCTACCGACGAGGCCGACAATTTTTCGAAACCTTTGCGAGGCTTTGAACGTCGGTTGTTCCACTTCGCAAAATACAAGAGCATAATTGTGGCTGTGACTGGAGAAATGGGGCTTATGGGTACTGTGACCAGTGTGACTACTGTGACCAGTGTGACTACTGTGACCGTGTGACTACTGTGACCAGTGTGACTACTGTGACCAGTGTGACTACTGGTCAACTAATGCACTCCTGTACACTGATAATCATCTATATTCTTGTCAGAAAAATGACGGGTCTTTTGTTGATGGAATGTCGAACAGTGCGGATCCTGATCGCACTGCGATTGCACAGGCTGATGTGGATCTACACTGGTCGCACAACCCATAAGCCCAAATTTCTCTAGTCACCGTTATAAACGAGAGCAACCTATGGTACAATAGATCTTAACACTCAACAAAACTTTGTTTCTTTAAATTATACATGTTGATGAGATGAACTGAATGCTGAAAAGCACATGTAAAAGTAATAATTACTTCAACAAGTTGTCAATCATGATTTGAATGAAAGAAAAGGCAAATGTAAACAAATGCTTTTACTTTCATTGAAACTAATTTTATTGGAATTTTTAGAAAATGTACAGAATCTTGTACTACAGATATGAAAACTTGCATAACTCTTGATAGGATTATAATTTTGGGTGGAGTTTTCTGTATGCTCGAATTATCAATCTATACAATATATTTTGAAGTTATTATTTTAAATAAATGCCTTGGCATAAGGCATTAATCCAAGTAAGCCTATGAAGCTAAATCTTAACACATAATATAAAATCAGACCAAGTCTTATTACATTGGGCAGATTGGCGAATTTCTTAACCTGACAGCAGTGCTCAAGATAAGGTGCGTATTGGCGTATTTTACACACTTATTTTAGCAGAACACGCATTGATTATCAAAAGTGGGAGCACAAAATACTCACAGCAATGTGAAAATACACATTGATTTTCAAATTGAGCAGTGAAAATACTGCAATAAAGTTGAAATTTAGCTCAAATCAGTGATTTTTTTAAAATTCAATTAAGAAAATCAGTAATACATTTCTACAAGTAAAATCCACAGATTTCAATTTCAGCGTATTTTACTTGTAGAAACAAAACTTACCTGCAGCTCTGTGACACACTGACAGACGGAGACAGTCTACTGATACGGGAGGGTGGGGGATAAAAATATGAAGGACAACAGCATTTAATTTGCTTTCATTATATACTGGTTATAAATGACAACATCTATAATAAAACACATAAAATCTATAAAAACTAGACATTATGTTTGTAAAACATGGATATGCACCCCTTGGCATACTGGACTCTAACTGGAGAAACTCTTATAGATTTTTACTTTTCAACGTAAATATACATGGACGGACGGACGGACGGACGGACGGACAGACAACGCAATATCAGAGCTCCAGTTAAGGTGCGTAATTTGGAGGTAAATTTCTTATTTCTTCATTAAAAATGGCAAGTTGGGAGTGCTTTAGAATCGTCTCAATGAGACGATTCTAAAGGACTCCCAACTTGCCATTTTTGATGAAGAAATAAAAAAGATTCACCCCAAGTTGGTGAAATTACGCACCTTAACTGGAGCTCTGGAACCTCAACAGCAACGTGCCCCCTCTTGCTATCACATAGGGGCATGATAAACAACAAGGTTGATCAAATCTTATGAACTGCCAATGTACAACATTAATAGTTACCTTGTAACCAGTGGCTGATCAAGGTCTACACTGTTCATCATTTATCAGGGATTTCTCTAGGATTTTTTAAATGTGGGTCCAAGGGCTCCCAACTTTATTATTTTGGGGGTCCCTGGTGATTTGTTAGGGTCCCATTAAAAATAATATAAAAATGGTATTCATTGTGCTGAATTATCTGAGCTGTTTTCTATAAAGAACAGTCACACAGATTCTTCCAAAAAGTGTAAAAATGCTGTAAACTTTCGAAAATGACTCATTTGCACCGCCATGTTTTGAGGGTCCACGGGATGCAGTGCCAATTGTCAGTGTGGGTCCTTGGCCAATAAAATGCATCAGGGATGCAGAAAACAGGGGTCAGGGAAATATGGATGTGTTTATTAAGTGTGATGCATCATTTGACAATGACTTATAAATGCTGTTGTGACTGGAGAAATGATGATCTGCCCCTTTAAACAAGGGTAGATCAGGATCTGCACTGTTCGCCATTCGGTCAGTAAAAATATCCATCAGGCTGCAAGATTGTGCTGACATATCAAAGTCCATTATAAAACGTTTTGAGCACGATCTTCAAATTTGCACTGAAAATCTTGTAGTTAGATTGGCTAAGGCTGAGCTATGCATGAATTTGAGCTCAGCCTCGACCTGATTTTTATTTCTCAAAAGTCTCATACTCGTAATCGTGCAGTTTGATTGGCCGAGACTGAGAAACGCTCAGGCTGAGCGTTTCTCAGTCTCGGCCAACCAAACTGCACGATTTTGAGCAAGAAAATAGAGTATGATTTATAAGAACGGTCTCAGGAGCTATGAGTCCCATTTCTCCAGTCACCCCGACATCTGATGGAGAGATATAGATCAGAAACTTACGCGAAGGAGCCTTTCGGAATACTTGGTGTTGGAAGAACTTTTGGAATCGGTCGGCATACTAACTTGGTCTTGTCACGGAAACCGTGTCCTGAAAATTATTGATTCATTGAACTGGTTCCATGGCATGTGTGGCTGTGACTGGAGACTGCTTATGGGTTGTGCGACCAGTGTAGATTCAGATCAGCCTGTGCCTCCGCACAGTTTGATAATGATCTGCACTGTTCGCCATTCTATCAATGAATCACCCGTCATGCTTCTAACAAAGAATATAGGTCATTATCGTGCTACAGGAGTGTGTTATTTGATCAGGTGCTACACTGATCACAAATCCTATCAGCCCCATTTCTGCAGTCACAGCCACATATAATCGGGAATTAACTGTTTGGGGGGATCAAAACTGAATATTTACATGGAAAAAATATATATTCAGCACCTGAAATTAGAATAACCCAACCTGGTGCCATAATACTCACATAAGGAGTATAACCAGATTCAACTGTCACATACAAAAATGCCAACGATGTATGTGAGGGCCAAACCACGTCTCTAGTCGGGATACTAGTAAGGATGAATCCCGATCGTTAAATATAGCGTTAACTGTATTGTAACATTGAAATTTGCGGCGTATATCAGAAAATGATAGGTCGGAAAATCTGTTTAATGTCGACGCGCTAGCTATCCAATCGTCACAAAATTATATAGACAAGTCCGTCATGAGCCGGCTCATCTGTAGCCGATTTCACCAGCATTGCAAAGTATACTTATCTAGCAAAGTATACTTTGAGGGAGTAATCATTTATTTTTCCCAAAATGTATTATTTCATATAGAACTAACGACTGCATATATTTGATGATTAAAAGTATGCAGAATTATTATACTGAATTGATTACATTATCACGGCCAAAATGGCTGTGATAATGTTATAAATTCAGTATAATAAAAAAATAATAAATTTATCATAAAATTGAAATTTCTCCCTCAAAGTATACTTTGCTAGATAAGTATACTTTGCAATGCTCGTGAAATAGGCTACTGGATGTACACTTTTTGCCAATACCTATACAGGCCTGTGGTGTTGAAAGGATTAGCGTCCCAGCAACAGCTGAGGTCCTTTAGGGACAGGACCTCAGTGCCAAGTCTCATCCGAAAAAGCCGTGGGGATGGAAATACGATGAAAGTATTTTTGATGCACTAGGCAAGGTTTGAACCCACAACCTCCGGATTGGAAGTCGGGTGTTCCAATCCATAGACCACAAACCATCACATCACACGGATGAGCGACCGAGTATACTCACACCATCAGTTAACATGGATTTGAACGTGTGCTCCATTTTCTTGCGGAGCCTGTAACACTGCAGGATATCTATGATGCCAAGAAACAGCAATAGCCGGTCGCCCTTGGCATTTTTAGCCGGAATGCCGCCCGGTCTGAAATCACACAAAAAAAAAAGTGTCATCAAAGATGAATGGGTTTAACGCCCCAGAAACAGCTTCAAATCTCATTCGCAAGACATGTGGGACGGAAATCTTATGTACCCGGTGAGTATTTTTTTGCTGAAAGTGGACATCCGTTAATGTCAAAAGTTCTACCCCTAGAATATTGAATTTATTTCACGTCAGTAGCCGATTTCACCAACATTGCAAAGTATACTTTGAGGGAGAAATTTTCAATTTTATGATAAATTTATTAATTTTTATTATACTGAATTTATTACATTATCACAGCCAATTTGGCTGTGATAATGTAATAAATTCAGTATAATAATTCTGCATACTTTTAATCATGAAATATATGCATTTGTTAGTTCTATATGAAATAATGCATTTCAGGAAAAATAAATGATTACTCCCTCAAAGTATACTTTCCTAGTAAAGTATACTTTGCAATGTTGATGAAATAGGCTAATGGTTTAGGAAATGCGTAGGAATTCCGAGACTCACCGACGAATTACTACCGTTTCCAAATTAAGTCTTTATAAACGTTATTAAAAGACAATAGCCAGATATTTTAATTATCAGGCAACATTTGATGTGTGCAGATATGATGTGCTTAGGCCAGTCGGATTGAAATACTATCAAAGTATTTGTTTCATAATTAGGGTAGGGATTGAACTCGCAACCTCTAGTATTAAAGTCGAACGCTACTAGAGTGCAAGCCGTCCGCGAGATGTTCCAGAATGACGAAATTGAGCCCTGACGAAAATTGATGAAACCACAGTAAGGGAGATAACTCACGGAATGTCTTCATCATCAAATTCATCGGCCGTAGTTGGAACGTCGGCCTGTATGGACTCCATCGGTGTGGAATACTGGGTGACTTTGGCTCGTATAGACTTGCCACGCATCAGTGACACCGCTGTACAGGTAGAAAGGCATATTCATAATTGTAACATGCACATAATGTCAGAGCTGCAGTTAAGGTGCGTAATTTGACCAACTTGGGGTGAAATTTTGTTATTTCTTCAACAAAAATGGCAAGTTGGGGGAGTGCTTTAGAATCGTCTCATTGAGACGATTCTAAAGCACTCCCAACTTGCCATTTTTGATGGAGAAATAAGAAATTTACCTCCAAATTACGCACCTTAACTGGAGTTCTGCATAATGTGGTTTGCAATCGACTCAATTAGACCTGCCTTTGGGATCAACGACGCCGGTGTAGATGCAGGCATGTATGGTCATAAACAAATATGTGTATCACAAATATCAAAGTTCAATGTTTCATTATATGAATATTAGTTTTGCAAATTAAACAAAATTTGGCTCTCTGATTAATTAATTGATCCCAAGTAATATTTTCACAGTAATTACATTGTAAACACGTTTGTTAGGTGACAAGTGCTATATACAGTGCGGAAATGGTTAGAACTATGCGAGTTCAAGATGGACTCATATTGACAACAAGCCTAGCCAAATGACTTGTGCTTATAACATTTTCTGAGCACATTCTCCAAGCTCGTACTGAAAATCATGCAGTTTTATTGGCCGAGGCACAGCTCAGTCTTGGTCAATGAAACTTCATGATTTCCAGCATGAGAACAGACCAAGTGCTGAGAAAGCTTTGAAACCAGAGAAGCCCCAGAGCTTTCTCACAAAACAATCTGAGCATGGTCTCCAAACTCGCAATCATGTAGTTTGATTTGTGCTCAGCCTCGACCAATCAAACTTTTATTTTGAGCATCGAGTATGTCCTAGGTGTGGATTTAACAGAGAAATGCTGAAATGCCATACAATGTATCATAGAAAAGCTATTAATCAATAGGAGAAGAATGTTGTTATAGTGCACAAGTTAAACCAATACAATCTATATTCAAATATTAATAAAGAATACAATTGTAACCACACCCACGGACGGACACACAGTCCAAACACTACATTTGTATATGTCACCCGGCTCTACAGAGACCTGCGGCATAAATATTTTGCAAAAGCAGAATATATCTGTAGAATGAAATGTTAATCTTAAAATATCACTAACCATAGCCATAAAACCACAATCCAGAACAGAGTTACCATTAATATAAATGAACTGTGAATTGATGTTTTTTAATGAAAATTTCAGGATTTCTTTTTATATCGACAAAAAAAGAAATCTACCAATTGCAGGAATGTTTTGATCATGTTCACGGAGCATATATTTATTTATTTAATGATGTTTAAGGACCTGTAAACAGCTAATGTCATTTTAAGCAATGCTGAAAGGTCGAATCCTATTTTTCACATGTATGGATGGTGTTTAGAGAGTAATTCAAGTCCAAATTCCTGTTAATAAAAGCACCGCAGAATCACAGGTTGAAGTAACGGACCGAGGTCTATAAATACATTAAATATGCCTAAAAGCATCAATAAATGAAGAATTTTTTTTTTTTTTTTACCCCCTCCATATAATTCATTATACCAAGGTTAATAACTTTTTAATAGGCCGAACCCGGACTGCCTCGAAACAACGGACTCTCACGAAACGTCAACCGAGTTGAGAGGGTAAAAAAAATAAAAATAAAATTCTTCATTTATTGATGCTTTTAGGCATATTTAATGTATTTATAAACCTCGGTCCGTTACTTCAACCCGTGCGCAGAATAGCCCATAAACCCATAGGTAGGATGGAAGGCAAAATGGAACAGAAATCTAATGATAGCAGCTCAGCAAGTAGAATGAAAATCCCATTCCTATTGTGACAGTTACTGTTACCCTTAGAATGCTAAACACGAAAATTGTCGTCTGCTGTTGCTTTATATTTTGTCTTCTTTGTCTCAATCAAAACATGGTTTGACAGCACTTTAGAATCATTTTTTGATAAGAAAAATGTGAAATAAAAAATAATCAGCAGAAGACAAAATTTAATTCAGCATTGTAAGAGTAAAATCTTTCACACTTAAATATCCAATATTGGCGTTTCCATGCTAATTTTTGGACTACGCCATTTCACCCCTATGTCACTGGAATGGAATTTGATGTGTTAATTTTGCAACCAATCCAATCATCACAACATGATATTCAAACCAGTCCATTTATGTTCTCAAAAATATGAAAATTACTTGTCATGAGCCGACTCATCTGGATCTACACATTTTGCCAATACCACTCGGACACTATACAGGCTGGTGGTGTCGAGAAGGTTTAATGACAGAATGCAGATAGTTTTAAGAACTGAACAATACTGGCAAATCCAGTTGAGACGGCTCGTGACAAGCCGGCTCATCTGGATCTAGTGTTTGTATATGTTGGCTTCATGATCTGTAGGGTTAACACATCAGTCCCATTAAGAAATATGTTAGAGTAGCAAGTTTTTTCGAACGTTCCCGTACCTTGGGCTGAAAGTGTTATTAACCTGGAACCGTTGTAAGTAGAAAAAATTCTTATTGCCAATGCTACTCAACATGTTGAAAGCTACTTAGCATTAAAAGTAAGAATTCTCGGCAAAAGATGAATATTTGCGAGCTCACAAGAAACTGATACGTAGGAATAACATTTCAGAAATGGACAAATTTGCTACTAAAAATTTAAGAATTTTTTAAGGTACATGTACTATGTGTTTTACAAATATTGGAGCAAATGAAAAAAAAGTTTAACATCCCAGCAACAGCTAAGGTCATATAGAGTCTCATCCGCCAGACCAGTGAGATGGAAATATTATGAAAGAATTTTTGATGCCCAAGGCGAGGTTGGAGGTTGAACCCACAACCTCTGGATTGGTTGACACGGCCCGGTTGCTCAAAGCTTCTGTTAGCTTAACAGACTGTTAAATCCTTAGCATTGCTAAGGATTTAACAGTCTGTTAAGCTAACAGAGGTTTTGTTCAACCGGGCCCAGGTGTATTTGGGGCAAATGTAAAATAGTATTGTATTTTTTTGTCATTATCACTTTATTTTGGCTAATAATTTCAAAATCCACAGCAAGAAATCTCTTTCTGCAAGACATATGGATTTAATAGTTAGTTGGTGAGAATGCTCCCCATAATATGGGAGTGAAAGTTGTATGTGGACAGAAAATTCCTACAGTGACAGATACTCAATACATGTAGTTACAGAATTTTTGTTTTTATCAAATGTTAATAGCCATCACAGTAAGAATTCTCTTTCTACATGATATGTGGCTGCAACTGGAGAAACTGGGCATATGGGTTTTGTGACCATTGCATCCGCACCGTCTGCTCAGGATCTACACTGTTCGCCATTCCATCAATAAAACACCTGTCATGCTTCTAACACACAATATAGATCGTCGTCAGGCTACAGGAGTCTACACTGGCCATAAATGCCATAAGCCCCATTTCTCCAGCTACACATGAGACCAGCCATGCGACTTAGTACCTAAGATGTGTGATATCTGAAGAAAAATATTTACAAAATTTTCGGAAATGACGTTGAAAATTGGTATTATAGATTTTCAGAGCAAATGTGGAATTAAATTCCATCAATTTTTGACGTTATTTAGCAAAAATATCACAGTTTCTGTAAACATGTTTTAGGAAAAATTGCATGTACATATTCATAGGTACAAAATCACAGGACTCGTCTCATATGTGGCTGTGACTGGAGAAATGGGTCTTATGGGATTTGTGACTAGTGTAGCTTCTGATCAAATTCTAAACACCCGTAGCCTGATAGCCATCTATATTGCTTCACTGATGGAATGGTGAACAGTGCAGGGGCCCCCGTTTCATTAAACTTTGTACGACTAAAATGTGCGTAAGTGCAACAATACGAGAGTCTGTAAATTGCACATTAACAATGTTTTCTTGTAAACAATTATTGGATTTACATTTATTGAGCACAGGCTGCATATGCATAAATTTCCAGACGATCCTATATTTGCACTTACGAACATTTTAATCGTACAAAGTTTAGTGAAACAGGCACCAGACCCTGATGCACGTGTCATTAGCCACATTTCTCCAGTCACAGCCATAGGAGACAGCCCAAGGGATTTTGTAAGTCAGAAGACGTGCTTGAGAAAAATATTTACAAAATTGACGATAGTTTCCATACATGACATCAGAAGTTGATAATATTTTCACAGCAAATGCGGAATTAAATTTCTCATTTGCTATGACAATTTCATCAACTTTCGATGTCATTTACAGAAAATATCAAAGTTTCTTTTAATACGTTTCATGAAAACCCCACATATAATTAAGTACAAAATCACATGGCTTGTCTAGCATGAATATTAGCGAGTTTATTAGAATGTTAGTAAAGTGACCACCACCTTTTAGTTTACCGTCAAAGTCGTTCGATCCGTGGGAATCAGCGAGACTGCTCGTGCCGGGGGCCTCGGGGTGCTGAAACTGTCGTGTATAGTTCTCTGAGCTTGGACTCAAACATTTACAGAAACCCGTGATATTTTCTGCAAATGATATCAAAAGTTGACCACATTTTCAGAGCAAATGCGGTTTGCTGTGGATAGTTCGTCAAAATGTAATTTACAAAAAATATCGTAAATTTTTTATTCACACGACCTTCTCATATGTTTGACTAAATGTGATGTTATATAGTGTTTTCCCCCCAAAATGGCTGTGATTATTGGAATGAATTGCCTTTTTGTGGAATTTGGCCTCGTCCAGCATTCCCGCGACTTTTCCAAGTTTATATCCCCGATAAATTCAACAAAAAGGCCATTCATTCCTTATAATTCCAGCATTTTAAATAAATTAATTAAGAACAAGTGTTATTTTCCGTTTTCTTAAGAATTATTTTAACTGCGCCTGACGGTTACGGAAAGTAGTTTGGCATGGAGTTAACTGGGATATAAATTTTGGACCGAGACTTGCAACGGACCAATCAAATGTTAGGGAATTGTGTAAATATTTTTGTGCTGGAATTATAATGTAATACATTCATTATAATAAAAGTTGATAAATTTATCACTAAATTTAAAATTTATCCCTGAATGATAAGTATACTTTGCAATTTGGTGAAATTCGAAATTCCGGCACCTTTACTACACTAGATAATTTGTCCCCCAGTAAGCTTCACTCACAGCTGAAATATAAGTCCTTAAAGACAGATAGATTTATCGTTGAGATGCGCACACCCTTCCAGCCTCCAAGAAAAGTGAGTAGATTTATTGTGATTTTATTAAGGCGATATATAGTTACCCGTTCCCGTTCCGCCTGGTCCAGGTTATGGACGCCCATCAGTAGGCTGTAGTCCATGATCTTAAAGCTCTCCATTACCTGCATACAAATATTACAAACCATTATATGTATACGTATGCGGCTGTGACAGGAGAAATGGGATGTATGGCAATTCTTGTGTCCTGTGGTTCATGAGTTATTGAACAAGATTTGTCAGAAGACAACGAAGCTTGCCTGTTGGCAGCCTTCACTCAAACTTGGCACAGTTGCATAAAAAAACATGAATATTATATAACTTGACCTTGGGTTAAGGGGCGTGCGGTGGACCTTGACATTGGTGCAAGGTGGGTCGTGGGTTTGCTATAGCATAATATAGCATATTAAGATGAATGCATGTATGAAATATCAATGCGCTCCCTGAAAACAGAAGAAAGACAATATTTAACCCAACATTAAGTTTATGAACGCACTAAGTTGGTGATTTTCTACAGCATGGTAGCTATTCACTTGAGGAATGCATGTATGAATGTGCTAAGTTTGTGACCTTGAGGAAAGGGGTGGGGGGGTTTGGTCATGGATTTGCTGTAGCACAATAGAGGATCATCAGATGAATACATGTATGAAATATCAAAGCGTTCCCTGCAAAGAAACAGAAGTTACACAACATTTACCCCAACGTTAAGTTTATGAACATGCTAAGTTTGTGACCTTGACCTTGGGGTAAGGGTTGGGTGGTGGGTCATGGATTTGCTACAGCATGATAGAGGGTCATCTGAGGAATGCATGTATGAAATAACAAGGTGATCCATGAAAGGAAACAGAAGTTATAAGACATTTACCCCAACGTTAAGTTTGTGGACGCCGACGACGCCGGGGGTATGCCATAAGCTCTTCTGCACTTCGTGCAGACGAGCTAAAAATGAAATGAGTTCGCACGCATATGGACTAATGCTATATCCCCTCTTGCCTAACGACGAGGGGATAATTATCACTCAATGAAGATTCTAATTAACCAATGGTACAGTTTTATTCTGTGCGATTTGCGTCAACAAAAACAACAACATCTCACCATACAATCACGTTGTATCGTCTTCAGTAATGCCTCGTATGTCTCCTTCTCGAGGAGATACCCCTCGGGATGTGCCTCCATGAAGTCGAGGTCCTTCAGGGTCGGTGAACTCTTGGCTCGCTCTGTCTTGCCCGCCTTCCGCTTGTACGTACTGCCTTTAAGGTCGTACTTCTCGTGGAATTTCACCTGCTGAGGCAGGATATTGTTCATGACGACAAACCGGATATTTTTCCCGCCGCACTGAAACATATCAGTAGCAATAAATAGAAGATGTTACATGATAGATGACTATAAGGTTCGACCATATCCAGCAGTGAGATAAACGTTTACCACGGCACGAGGGAACTGTTCAAACCCCGAGGCCATAGGCCGCGGGTTCGAACAGTTCCCGAGTGTCTCTGATATCCAATATAAGGTTCGACCATGTCCAGGTGGGTAAACGTTTGCCACGGCACGAGGGAACTGTTTGAACCCCAAGGCCGCGGGTTCGAACAGTTCCCGAGTCTCTGATATCCAATATAAGGTTCGACCATGTCCAACAGTGGGTAAACGTTTGCCACGGCACGATGGAACTGTTTGAACCCCAAGGCCGTAGGCCGCGGGTTCAAACAGTTCCCGAGCATATATACAGTATACAGTTCTCGAGCATAGATGCAGTACTTTCGGTACTTTGATAATCTGCTCCATTCAAACAGCTGTTTTACACATACAGTGAAACCTCTCTAAATCGGGACACCCTGGGAGGTCCCCAGGTTGTCCGACTCAAGAGGTCTCACTGTAAATCATAAGTTGATCATTCGGAGTTGACTATTCAATAATTGCTGTCTGTTGATGTGTAAACAGTAGTGTGATTTTATTTTACCCAATTAAAATTTTGAAATACCCAATTGCTTCAGAAATGATGGAGTGACAATACTCAATTACTAATTCCTTATCTGGAGCCCTGTAATACAATTATGCAGATGTCCGAAGGTACAAAATCCCATGGCGTGTATGAACATCGGTAACCCTATAAATTACCTGGTAGCAGAACAACCCGTAGAATTTTGGCAGGAGCGTTCTCGGGTTTTGATTCAGATTCTGAAAGACACAACATAGGATCAATTGGGGCACACGTTTATCAAACTTGCCGAGCATATACTCCAAATTCAAACTTAATATCACAGTTTAACTGGCTGAGAGTGAGCACAGTTCTGCCTCCTACAAACAAATGCCAATCAGTCAATGTGCAACTAGGTACCTAGCGCAGCTCACCATCACTTGGCTTCTGGCCGAGTATTATTATAGGGCACTTGCACAGACGCGCAAGTGCAATATCTGGACATGAAGTTCTTCATCATGTTCATTTAAATTGTGTGACAAATAGCTATAGTTCTGAATCAATTTCAATATCAGACTGTGTTTTGGTTTGTGACAAAAGCCTGCAACTCAAATAATGTCTATTTCCACAATTGCAAGAAATATGTTGGAGACACGCAAACCATTGGACCTTGACCAGAGGCCAAATGGGTGGGATATAGAGGGAAAATACGGATGGAGAGTGTCTGTATACGTACCATATAATATCCCGGCAGTAGTTTCACAAGGAAGCCCGCCTCCTTATGTTGTGCAGTTTTGATGATGAATTCGTCATCTGCGGATATGTAGAATATACTGCCGCCCGCGCCCGGGTTGGAAAGTTCTGTCAGGGCTTCGTCGCATAGGGATAGCTGGGAAAATAAATGCGCAATTGAAGAAAATGAAGATAGGCCAGTGTGAAAACCCTGATGACGCGGGTCTTGAAAGTGAATGTGTTTAACGTTCCAGCAACATCTATCTATAAAGGTCATATAGATGGGGCCTCATCCGAAACACCAGTGGGATGGAAATAATATGAGACACGCCATGTGATTTCTTACCTTTGGACATGAAATAAGTTTACAAAATTTACAATATTTTTCAAAATATTGTAAATTTTGTAAACGTATTTAACGAAATTACACAGATGTTCGAAGGTACAAAATTACATGGCGTGTCTCGTATGAAAGTGAAAGGGTTGAATGTCCCAGAAACAGCTACGGCCATTTAGGGATGGGACCTCAGTTTCAAGTCTCAACCGAAAGATCAGTAGGGTGGAAACACTATGAAAGTATATTTTGATGCCTTAAGGCGAGTTTTGAACACCTCTGGGGGCCGTTTCACTAAACTTTGTACGACTAACATGTTCGTAAGTGCAAATTTATGATAGTCTGTAAATTTCACATTAACATTGTTTTCTTGTAAATAATTATTGGATTTACATTTATTGAGCATAGGCTGCATATGCAGCCTATGCTCAATAAATGTAAATCCATAAATTGAAATTTACAGACGATCTTAAATTTGCACTTACGAACATTTTAGTTGTAAGAAGTTTAGTGAAACGGGCCCCAGGATTGGAAGTCCAGTGCGCTAACCTGTAGGCCACAACGCAACACTGGAAATACAATCTGAAAGACTTGTAATACAATAAAAAGAAAATCAAGTCCTCGGTGACCTTGACCTTGGGCGGTCGGACGTGGGCTGTATGCAAAAAAAAGCACCATCCGTAGACACACATTGTGACCAACTATCATCAAAATCGGTGAAGCAGTTGATGAGTTATTGAAAAAACTAATTTGCCTTACAAACAAGGTGAACTCAGTTGACCTTGGGCACAGTGGCTGCATGCACGGGACAGAGAATGAATATATGGAATGGGTGACGACTAATAAGCATATAAAGTTTCAAGCCAATCCGACTTACAGTTACATAGAAAGTTTAAGTAGGTACCTGAAAACTTTAATGCAAATTTTGACAAAACATTTAATGCAAACTTCGAAGTCCTTTACCCTTGACTTTGGACACAGGGGCCGCATGAGTGGGACACAGAATGAATATGGATGATGACCAATAAGCATACGAAGTTCCAAATTTGGACAATAAATTAACACAAACTTCTAAGTGATTTGACCTTGAGCACAGGGCCGCATGAGTGGGATACAGCATTAATATATGGATGATGACTAATACGCATACTACATTTCAAGTCAATATGACTTAGGACTGCAGAGATATAAGGTATTTAAAAACTTAAATGATGAAGTGACAATACTCAATTACTAATTCCTTATCTGGAGCCTGGAGACCATATGCTTTACCATCAGGCTATACACCCATCACTGACATAGGTATTGAGGTGGAAGTCATGACAGTGGTGCGTGCGGTGGGCAGTTCAATCAGCCGGTATACAAACTTACCATAAAATCATCAGGTCGAATGTTGAAGAGTTCGCGGAAATATCGGAAGGCGAGAGGAGCGTACGTCTTGAGGCGAAAATCACTACAATGGTGGGCGGGCGTCATGTTGCTTCCTTCACTGTGTGCAAATAGAAATGATGACATGACAATTGTGTAATATAGGGTTAACTGTATTGTCATTTTCGAATTTGCGGCGTATATCAGAAAATGATAGGTCGGAAAATCTGTTTAATTGCGACGCGCTAGCGGAGCCATTAAACATGTTTTCCGACCTATCATTTTCTGATATACTCCGCAAATTTCAAAATTACAATGCGGTTAACCTATTTCTAATGCACTCCTTTACTACTGGCGTAGGAATACATATTGAAACTAGAAATGGATGCTTGTCGACAAGCGCAGTGTATCCCCCTCCCCAGATACACAAGTAGTTTGAAAAAAGGGTGTTCGAGTTATGCTCCGGAGACAAAATCAGTGACAGAAAAAACAAAGGGAGATAACTGAAATAGTGATGCAAGAGTTGTCATTCTTGCGTGACACACCTTTAGGGTTGTGATCTATGCATGTGTGAAGTTTCATGAAAATATTCCAAAAGGTGTTCGAGTTATGCTCCGGACACGAAATCAGTGCACGAAACAACAAAGGGAGATAACTAAGAAATTAACGACGCAAGAGTTGTCATTCTTACGTGCGACACACCTTTGGGTCGTCTTCTATGCATGTGTGAAGTTTAATAAACTAGAAAATGTGTTCATAGAACACGGATGTCCCACATATCGCTTTGATAATAAATGAGGCCAAATTGCAAGTCAAAATTTTCTTTTACCTGAGCGTTAAAGTTTTTGAAGCACCAAGTATGTGACCTTGACCCTGGGCTTGGCGGGGGCAGGATGAACGTGGATTTGGCACAGGGCGGTAGAGGACCATTAGAGCAATGCGTATATGAAATATGAAGATGATCCAGGAAAGAAAACAGAAATTATAAGATATTTACCCGAGCGTTAAAGTTTTTGAAGCACTAAGTATGTGACCTTGACCCTGGGCTTGGTGGAGGCAGGACGAACGTGGATTTGGCACAGGGCGGTAGAGGACCATTAGAGCAACGCGTATATGAAATATGAAGTTGATCCGTGAATGGAAATAAATATTATAAGATATTTACCTGAGCGTTAAAGTTTTTGAAGCACCAAGTATGTGACCTTGACCCTGGGATTTGCGGGGCAGGACAAACGTGGATTTGGCACAGGGCGGTAGAGGACCATTAGAGCAATGCGTATATGAAATATGAAGATGATCCATGAAAGAAAACAGAAAGTATAAGATATTTACCCGAGCGTTATAGTTTTTGAAGCACCAAGTATGTGACCTTGACCCTGGGCTTGGCGGGGGGGGGCAGGACGAACGTGGATTTGGCTAATGGCGGTAGAGGACCATTAGAGCAATGCGTATATGAAATATGAAGCTGATCCGTGAAAGAAAACAGAAATTATAAGATATTTACCCGAGCGTTAAAGTTTTTGAAGCACCAAGTATGTAACCTTGATCCTGGGCTTGGCGGGGGCAGGACGAACGTGGATTTGGAACAGGGCGGTAGAGGACCATCAGAGCAATGTGTATATGAAATATGAAGCTGATCGGTGAAAGAAAACAGAAATTATAAGATATTAACCCGAGCGTTAAAGTTTTTGAAGCACCAAGTATGTGACCTTGACCATGGGCTTGGCAGGGGCAGGACGAACGTGGATTTGGCACAGGGCGGTAGTGAACCATCAGAGCAATGTGTATATGAAATATGAAGCAGATCGGTCGAAGGATGAAGAAATTATGAGACATTTACCCGAGTGTTAAATTTTGTGACGGACGGACGGGACGGGACGGACGGGACGTACGTTCCTACGAATGAATACTTGTTGGGGTTTTACTGTATAAAAATACCCAACAAGAGTACCCAACACTATCCTAACCCTACCCAATAAGATCCCCGTACGCTTACAACAAGTACCCATTCGTGTGTGCGGACGGACGGACAAGGGTAACACTAAATGCCCCCTCCACTATCGTGGTGGGGCATAAAAATATTCCAAAGGGTGTTCGAGTTATGCTCTGGATACGAAATCAGAGCATGAACCAACAAAGGGAGATAAGTAAACAAGAATTCCGCGGAATCAAATGCCTCGCCTTGTCCCGCCTTGACCTCGAGCCTGGGCCCGAAAGCAATTTTCACTGGCCCGAACATATTATACAATTATTGACTAATGAGCCATGGAATATCAGATTATATTCTATGGCTCACTAGTCAATAATTGTTTTATGAAAATATTCCAAAGGGTGGTCGAGTTATGCTCCGGACAGGAAATCAGTGCGCGAAAACAAAAAAGGGAGATAACTAAAAAATTAGCTATGCAAGAGTTGTCATTCTTGTGCATGACACACCTTCGGTTCGTGGTCTAATTGAATGTGTGAAGTTTCATAAAAATATTCCAAAGGGTGGTCGAGTTATGGTCAATCAGTGCGCGAAACAAAAAAGGGAGATAACTAAAAAATTAGCTATGCAAGAGTTGTCATTCTTGTGTGTGACACACCTTCGGGTCGTGGTCTATGCATGTGTGAAGTTTCATGAAAATATTCGAAAGGGTGGTGGAGTTATGCTCCGGACACGAAATCAGTGCGAGAAACAAAAAAAAGAAGATAACTAAAAAATTAGCTATGCAAGAGTTGTCATTCTTGTGCGCGACACACCTTCGGGTCGTGGTCTATGCATGTGTGAAGTTTCATGAAAATATTCCAAAGGGTGGAGTTATGCTCCGGACAAGAAGTGTCTGCGGCGGACACGGCCCGCTGTCAAATCGATAGTATCCCCCGACGGAGTCCGGGGGATACAATAATTTGCAATGGTATACCTGTAATGTATGACCATCAGCCAATCAGATAGCGTGATATTTATAGAGTGCATTAGAAAATCACATACACCAGAAGTGTTGTTTTTTTCCTGTATCTCAATGTGATAGTTGAATATTATATATACCAGAACAGTCAGTCGAACTGTCACTTAGGAGCGTCATAATTTCAGGGATTCCGCTGGCGATCGCCACTTTCGCAATTGGCGATAAAAATAAACAGTTGGAGATAAAAAATTACAATTTACAAGTGGCAATTTTTTTCCCCAGCGGAATCCCTGAATTTGTAGAAACAATCGCATTCACTTTACTAAAAAATAATTACATAAATGACGTCATGTGGGATCCCAGTTTTGAAAAATCGCACACCTTCTTACACGTACCTGGGGAAGAAGACGCTCTGTACGACGGCGAAGTCCTGCATGAGAAGATCACGTTCGGGCTTCGATGTCAGTCCGCCCACGCTCTGTCCTATGCCGCGCTGGATGGCGGCCATCAACTCACTTGTAGGTTTCTACAACAAACAATGATGACAGTAGTTACCATTACTCAATTTAACATGGGGGCTAAATATAGATTTTGTTTAATATTTTTTTTAGTTGTAGACCGATTTTCAAAATCTAACTTGTGTTTTCTTAACTACATCATTTTCAAGCTATCTCGCCAGGTTTCGGAGTCAATTTCCATTTTTTTTCATCAAATAATTTATTTTGGTGAGGGTGACTTTTGTTATTGATGAAAAAGTACTTAATTTTAAATATTTTTTAGATTTAATGTGTTTAATAGCCAAAAGTTCGTCGGCAGCAAAACGTGGAACAGACAGTAGTAATTGAGTATTGTCACTCCATCATTTCAGAAGCAATTGGGTATTTCAAAATTTTAATTGGGTAAAACAAAATCGCACTACTGTTTACACATCAACAGACAGCAGTTATTGAATAGTTTGCTTCGAAATGAAAACATGTCTTGGCATTTCATGAGAATTGTCTCCGTGGAGACAATTCAAATGAAATACCAAGATGTGATTTCATAAAAAATAAGAAAAATATGCTATATTTGTGCATGATAAAAATACCACAAAATTTGTATTGCTTTTTGATACTCGCTACTTCTGATTTCAATTGGGTTTTTGGCAATTTTAATTCAGTATTTAAGCAAATACGCAGCTTATCTGGAGCCCTGTTAAGGTGCTATATGTCTGCCCATCAACCGAAGACCTGTGGGATGGAAACTGTGGGATGGAAAAGACTAAAAGTTTTTATTCTTCACGGCTACGGTGGAGATTGAACTCACGACCTCTGGTATCATCGAAGTCCGAAAAAAAGTCCAATGCTGTACCCAGTACACCACCAACAATTATTTGCAATCCAAACTGTCAGCATTGAAAGACAGTGTTCTGATCTGATGCAAAACACTCTTTCACCAACATTGCAAAGTATACTTTTGTAGCAAAGTATACTTTGAGGGAGTATTCATTTATTTTTTTCGCAATATGCATTATTTCATATAGAACTAACGACTGCATATATTTGATGATTAAAAGTATGTAGACTTATTATACTGAATTTATTACATTATCACAGCCAAAATAATAAATTCAGTATACGGTAATAAAAAAAAAATTCTCCCTCAAAGTATACTTTTCTAGAAAAGTATACTTTGCAATGTTGATGAAATCGACTACAGATCAATTGGCCACAGGTGTGCATCACAGATAGGAATTTTTAAGGAAGGATGCATCATTAAGAGCTCCAGATAAGTTGTGTGTCTAAAGAGTATTATACCCCAAGATTTCAAATTCAATGCATCACAAATGTATAATTGATTGTCATCCTTATTAAATAGGGAACAAATTAAATACTTTTTAAAAAATTCACTTATTTGAGCTCAACTAAGTAAATTTTCAACTTTATTACAATATTTTCACTACTCAATTTGACAATCAATGCGTTTTGTGTACTCCCACTTTGATAATCAATGCGTATTTGGCTAAAATAAGTGTGTAAAATACGCCAATACGCACCTTATATACCCTCCCATCCATCGCCTGTGCTCACAGAGATAATAACTATCAATAGAATAGAATCACCAATTTAATATTTACATTTCGCAATACCTTTTTCTAACTGACAGTGCCAGTTTTCTCGTTCCACATTTCGCCATACCTTTTTGTAAGTGACGGTGCCGGTTTTCTCATTGACTCTCCGATGTCCGAGTTTCTTCGAGCGATCCTTCGGTAAGGCGCCCGCTGGTGGCCGTGATAGGTAGCCACCATCTGGTACGGACACCTGGATAGCAGGTGCAGACATGATAACTGATTGTTCAGAGGAAATAAAAACATTGTTGACAGAAAAACAAATATTTTACTTATTTTGGCTTAAAAGTATTATGGTGTTACCACTCATTTGAAACGTCTCACCAAGGCGGTTCAAATGAGTGGTAACAACATATACTTCTAAGAAGAAATATATATTTGTTTAAATGTGAAATTTTTATACTGGTATGGAATTTAACAAAAAAATATCATCACACATACTGCCCCTCTCATGGTCGAACCCGGGCCGCATTGGTGAGAAGCTCATTTCCAATAGAATGGGTTAAAGACAACACAGGTATCACATTCAAAATGGAGAATTGATCGCGTCTTTCCATCAAATTCTATATCCTCAGAAAGATGAGTTACAATCCATAACCCATTCCTTTCGGAATACACCTTTACGGGTATGAAATTATTAAATATTTTATTTTTGTTATTTCTTTAATAATGAAAACATATGTTGTGACCGCCCATTTGAATCGGCTCGACGAGATGGTTCAAATGGTGGTCGCGACAAAAACTTGTGATTTTGTACCGAAGATAATGCACGATATCTGATGAAAAAAATTTACAATATTTTTTGCAAATGATGTTGAAAACTGGTGAAATGTTAATATAAAAATTTCACAATTTACAGAAAATATTGTTTCTGTAAATATTTACAAAATCACATGGCTTGTCGCATGTCTGCAGAGATGTTAAGTCCACGAAAAGTCTAACTTCATTGTCTGATGCTGCTGCCAATGGGAATTTATTTCTAAATAATACCACAATCAATTAACCAATCAATCGACCATATCTTACATATCTCAACCCACTCCTCTCAAAGGGTACATTGTTTTGCTGAAAATCTCATTTAGTTTATTTATCCAAAGGTATAACCGTATATGTTGTTACCACTCATTTGAACCGTCTAGCCGAGACGGTTCAAATGAGTGGCAACAACACATACTTTTGAATCGAAATAAGACTAGATTAGAAAATGTGTTCATAAAACACGGATGCAGCCGTGACATACCTAGACATTAACAAGAGTGCCGTAAGTCACAAAATACACAAGTCGAAGATGGGCCAGACAGCGAAGATGCAGAAGCTGCCACCAAGGCAAGAAACATTGATGAGAATTTGAAAAGCTATAGTAGTATTTCTTCCTCTTGTTTTGATAAACAGGTATACTAATGTAGGTAGAGATGTGTAAAATAGACATTAGAATTGGATATAAAAATGTAGAAAAAATAAAGTTAAAAAGGTGATATTTTTGTTAAAAAATATTTTGTCGGCATAAAAACACTAAGGTGCACATCTCCAATATGTAGAAGGCATGTGTATAGTTTCAGATCGATTGACTGAATGGTTTCATTCCATTTTTTCTACATTTTTGTATTCCATACTATATAGGGTACTACGTACCCTATATAGTATGGAATACAAAAATGTAGAAAAAATGGCGGCTACCAGTAAGTTATAAGTTATTGGTTAAATTATATATTGGTTAAAAAATATTTTTTCGGGATACAAACACCAAGGTGCACATCTTCAATATGTATAACTAGTTATTGCGTGGACAAGCTGTGCCCGCCCGCCCGTACAAGATGAATACATAATACATCCCATTTTTTAAAACGGGCGTATGAAAATGTAGAAAAGTTTTTATTCTGCATAACAACAGGAAGGTGCACATCTTCAATATGTGTAGAAGACTTGTGTATAGTGTCATATCGATTGACTGAACGGTTTCAGAGGAGTTGGGTACACAAACTTTGCACCCTATATAGAATTGTATACAAAAAATGCAGAAAAAATGGCTATTAAGTTAAACAAGAATTCCGCCATGGAAGCGGTGTCGCGCCTGCCGAGGCATTTGACCGTGAACATTACAAGTAAATAAATTACCTTGACCTTCAGAATTTGGATTTTGGGGTGTGCATAATGAAGCATCATCCATAGACAAACATTGATGTGAAATATTATCAATGTCTGGCAAGGGGTTAAAGAGATATTGTGAAAAAACAATAACTTTAACGCATTTCTGTTACAAAACCGGTGAACATTACAAGGAAATAAATGACCTTGACCTTCAAAATCCGGTGAACATTACAAGTAAATAAATGACCTTCAAAATTTGGATGTGGGGGTGTGCGTAATGAAGCATCATCCCTAGACAAACATTGATGTGAAATATTATCAATGTCTGGCAAGGGGTTAAAGAGATATTGTGAAAAAAAACAATAACTTTAATTTATGGGGGAGGGGTGGACATAATTCCCTAGTGACCTTGGGTTTCGGGCATGGGCCGTATGTGTAAGAAAGCACATTCCCAAGACAAACATTATCTGCGAATATTATTGAAATTGGTGAAGGAGTTATTGAAAAACACATTTGCCTTACGGACGGACAGAAGTAATACATAATGCCCCCACCCCCCCCCCCCATAAATTGGTGGTGCATAAAAAAGGGTCAAACCCCATTTAGAGGTATTCTGCATCAACTGGGTTGGCAGACACTGATACTACCTTTGGCGACAGACAGCTGGTGATTAAATATGGTTTCATACTAATATACTTAGTGACATAGCTTACCTCTGCTGACATCGTCTTTGCCGCTCTCACACCTGCAAACAAACACAGAAACATTGATGATGCAACAACATAATTCTGATCAGGTTTAGGATTTAACCTGGTGAAAATTTTGATCTTTGGAATTTACTTGATTTGTGGACTGTGATAATCGTTAAATCATGAATTTGACACATATATGTTGGACCAACAGCCAACATAAATCTACTCAGTAAGGAAATACCGGAATGATATGACTTACATCACTTACTTGACTGCAGCGACTTAACGTTGCTAGCTTGACCACAGTGACTTACACAGCGCTCCAGATAAGGAATTGGTAATTGAGTACTGTATTGTTACTTTCTGAAGCAATTGGGTATTTCAAAATTTTAATTGGGTAAAATAAAATCGCAATACTGTTTACATATCAACAGACAGCAATTATTGAATAGTTTGCATCAAAATTAAAACATGTCTTGGCATTTCATGAGAATTGTCTCCTAATGATCGGCTGATGCGCAATTCACGTCAAATTTAGCCTTGCGCACGTCATAATAAAATACGAGGATTTCGGAATAAACAAGCTGATTAATTGCTACACTGTGGCACAATTTTATCACATTCCGATAGTTTGGTAAAAAGTTATTCTGTATATAGTCAAAATGTATAAAATCCTCAGACCCTGCTGATGGAATAGCTATTGTATTTACTAAATTAACTGTTCCACTAAGAAACTAACCGGCCATGATGTCACTGGAAAGTTTTGCTTTAAGTTTAATACCAATTTTGCTATGCTGATCTAGAATGTTGTTCGCCATTTTGTTTACGCTACCAGATGCACAGCATTAGCAGAAACAAATGTGACATTGCAAACATGCATGTGATGTAATACATCACACAATTTATGTCACTTGCTGACGTCAGAACGTTATGACGTTTTACCTGCACAGACGTCTTTGAACTGCGTTATTTTTACTCAATATGGGAATGGTAATGACATATATACATTTGTTTGGAAAGCCTCAGCTGCGTAGAATTAGCCGACACAATTGTACCTGCGATATTGTCTACAGTGGATATACCTATGTTCTGGATAATAAGCCTTCGTTGGCCAGTTACTAGAGCTATAAGCATACAAAAACAATTATTCAAAACTTTTTAAAACAATAAACTTATTGTAAAAGTGCTGTGAAACCGGATTTATCTAAAAGTCCTGCTTGTTTTCATGTCGTCCATTTTGTTAACGTATCATCCAGGCGCTTGTAGAAAATAGACTGACCTTAGACTCTGGATTTTTGTTGTTGGGTTATTCTCATCCTGTAGTGTAGCGCACCATCGGATCAGAGTAAAAAATGGTTATATAAATTATCAGGAGTGTACCAGTCATAAATGACAATAATATTATCACATAGCTAATGATCATAATGCAAGATGCTTTCAGATCACGTTTAATTTTCATTTGTGGTACATGCTATTTTACCATATTCATTATGGTGCACACTACAGGCAAGATTTATACCAACAATAAGATAATAACTATCTACAAACTGTAGACTATTATTCTGAGCATTTTTATGATCAACAGAACAATAAATTCTATTAAAAACACAGAGTTTATATATAGAGTTTATATATACATATGTGTAATCAAATATAATTACCGTATGTGTTATTTTTTTATTGTTTTTCATATAAGACCCCCCAGTATAATGAGAAGCTCTATTCTGGTAATTTGACAGCTACATGTACCAGTCTGTGTTTACATGACCTTGACTTCTCAAAATGGCTAAAGAATCCAGTGACGCAGACAGACAGAACCATGCTTTGTAAATCTTTTTCAATAATGATGTTTATGAGTGGACAAAAGTGGGAATAGCTGAACTACAATATTTTGAAGGTATTCTAACAATTTTGATTAAAACTTTTACATGACCAAGGGCGATGTGGAATATTTTTCTCCATTTGACAGCTAGGTGTCTTCTGCAAAAAATGTCCGGGAAACTGACAGTGAAATTTTCCGTGATTAGAGACAAATGCGGTTTACGAAAATTCCCGACGCGGGGGTAATCCCGACAAATGGTTACGCTACTGTACTGTATAATTTTCCTATCGGCGGAAAGACTCTTATGTAATGCAGTGTAATGAAATGTACTCCGAACTAATCCAATGAGTGAAGACAGCATAACGATATATACATTCGACAGGGCCTGAAAATAGCAGCTTTTACCAGTAGGTCCGGAAAAAAGTGAAAGGTCCGATGATCTTTTGGAAGGTCCGAGAGGATAATCACTAGAATAATGTGTCTTGTTTCATGCGAAATGACTCGTCACACCATGTGTAAATCCTCGACTGTGTCACCATAAATTATCTTATAAGACGATAATCAGAACGGATTTAGCATCATCTATTTAGCATAGTGACTGAAAACTCTGAATGATGATCGCAATTTCAATTTTATCACAGGTCCGGCAGACTTGTTACTTGTAAGGTCCGACATTAAAAATTTGCAGTTCCAGGAACTCGGACCTACGGAAGCCACTTCACTTTTTTTTTATCTTTTCTTGAATAAATTTTCAAGATCTTTTCTTGAATTTTCAAGATACTTTCTTGAATTTTCGAGATATTTTCTTGAATTTTCAAAATGTTTTCTTGAATTACATCTCGAATAAATGGTATTTTCAGGCCATGCATCATCGTTCATTGATTGTGAAGAAATTAGCTATCACACTAGACATAGCACTATGGCTTTCACTACGTCTATAGCAAAGAAAACAATAAATGAAAAAAGTCAGATAATGAAAAATAGAAGTTAAACATGATATAGTCTACTATCACACCACCAAAATATTATTTTTATCAACTCACCCTTGTCAATATCGGGTTCATTTGCTGTAGCCATTTCGTTTTAATCGTGCAAAGAACCACACAATGGACGAGTTACATGATTACATTAACGATTCATTCAACCAGTCGCATCATGGGACGTCAATTTGTGCTTCAGATAAAAATTAATTTGGCATTTAAATAGGCGCCCATATTATGTCAGTTCTTTTTATTTTCCAAGGGTGGCTTGTTCTCATTACGCATGCGCAGAATCGCTGTCGGTGCGTATGAATCAATAGGTATCCGATAATTGTATCCGCATACATTCAACAAAACCTAAGGTTAACATACACTAACTGTATGTTCCACATTTTGCTGCCGACGAACTTTTGGCTGTTAAACACATAAATATAAAAAATAAATAAAAAGTAAGTACTTTTTCATCAATAACAAAAAAGTGACCCTCTCCTAAAAAATGTATTTGATGAAATTCCATCAATTGTTAATAATTCCAGCACAAAAATATTTACACAATTCCCTAACATTTGATTGGTCCGTAGCAAGTCTCTGTCCAGAATTTATATCCCAGTAAACTCCATGCCGAACTACTTTCCGTAACCGTTAGGCGCAGTTAAAATAAGTCTTAAGAAAACAGAAAATAAACACATTTTCTTGATGAATTTATTTCAAATGCTGGAATTATAAGGAATGAATGGCGTTTTTGTGGAATTTATCGGGGATATAAACTTGGAAAAGTCGCGGGAATACTGGACGAGGCCTTCCGGCTTCGGAATTTATCGGGGATATAAACTTGGAAAAGTCGCGGGAATACTGGACGAGGCCTTCCGGCCTTCGTCCAGTATTCCCGCGACTTTTCCAAGTTTATACCCGATAAATTCCACAAAAAGGCCATTCATTCCTATAATAAACGATTTTACTATGGGAATTTCATTACAAAATGCATACTGAAATGCGACAGTGGGTAACAAAATGGACATTACTATGCAATGTTCAACAGCTGTAGGATACCAGTCTGTATAATATGTAGGCCTATATTTACGCGTAAAACGGAGGAGGAGGAGAATCAAAAAACGAAAAAAAAAAAAAAGAAGGAAATTGACTCCCAACCCTGGCGAGATAGCTTGGAAATGATGCAAATAACAAAACAAAAATTAGATTTTGAAAATCGGTCCACAAATATAAAATTATTAAAAAAAAAAAAAAATCTATTTTAGCCCTCATGTTAAATTCCAATAGGAAAATGAGTTTTTTTCGCAATTAAATCCACATTTGATGGAATTTCATGAAATAATCTGTTTGGGGAGGGTGAAAAATAATTACAATTGCAGGCGCGGATCCAGGATTAGGGGGGGGGGGGGCGTAACTATTTTGCAATACTTGACTATATTATCGAACGAGTTCGTTCGATAATATAGTCAAGTATTGCAAAATATCGACCGAAATTTACATCGCATTTCCTGCGTTCTGGCGCATTTTGGAGCAATAATATTGACATTGTCACAGTATGTTTAGACATAATTTTTGATTGAAAACGTTTACATTTTGAAACAATAAGACAACGACCGAACAATGCATGGAATACATGGCACTTGGCATGAAACGTGCCTTGTAACTTGTAAACAATCTTTACTCGGCGAATTTTAGGGGGGGGGGCGCGCCCGCCCCCCCCCCCCCCCTGAATCCGCCCATGAATTGGGCCGCGCTCTGTGAAAAACAGCCTTAATGACAACTCTTGCAATTACTCCCGTACCGTCCGTAGCTGTACGGGAGTAATTGCAAGAGTTATATTCACAACTAGACAACCCTCTCCCCCCCCCCACCCCCCCCCGTTCCCCAAATCTTGGATTCGCCCCTGGTTCTTGCTTTACACGGCGCTGAGTATACTTTTTCTGAAACGCAATACAATTAAATGCAAATCTTGTTGTTACAGTAAGCAGAGGCGTCGGAACAGGGGCGGCGACAATTTGGACCGCTTTGAGTTTGGGATCGGGTGATGTAGTGAGTATAATGGTGCTTTTTACCAGTGCTTTTGCTAAAAAAATATGTATGAGATACCTACTAATAGTGTCTCTTAAATGCAGCAGAATGCGGGAAATGCCATCTAGAATTTAAAAAAATCCGCGGGGGTGGGGGTAGGGGGCCCCCACCCCCCCGCCCCTAGCACTCCCTCGATGCACTCGGGTCGACTGCCGCCGCCCCAATATTAATTTTCTTCCGACGCCTCTGGTAAGTATTGCGGACGAGAGGATATACAAATACCAGTACATCGTCATGTACTATACGTATTCATATTTTGCCATCTGTCGTTATTTTTATCAGGACATGTTCAAGGTGTATGATCACGTGCTACTAACAACAATAACAACAAGTACTGAAACTTCTAGAATCCATCTGATTCAAAGTACGTATTCTTTTATATTGTCCTTATTACGTAACGGATTTTTATGAAATATGGCACATCAAACGCGTCTTCAAGAGCTGCATTTGGTGGTCTCTAGCTGTATGTTCGCCTAAACTTCTGTCGTTTTTGCGAAGAATCGATTTCCGTGTCTACCGACACGGAAATCGATTCTTCGCAAAAACGACATAAGTCTGTGCCGAACTCCATGGACCACCAAATGCAGCCATTGAAGACGCGTTTCATGCGTTTCATCAAAATCCGTTACGTAATAAGGACAATATAAAATAATACGTACTTTGAATCGGATGGATTCTGAAGTTTCAGTACTTGTTGTTGTTATTGTTAGTACCACGTGATCATACACCTTGATGTTCTAACAACTCTGATTATATGTCACATCGCCACATTTTCCCGAAAACTAACTATGAATATTAACACGTTCATGTATATACTGTCTGTTCCACGTTTTTTTCTGCCGACGAGCCTCTATAGCTATTAAACACATTACATCTGAAAACATGTTTAAGTGTAAGTACCTTTTCATCAATAACAAAAACGTCACGCTCCCCAAAGTGTTTTATTTGATTTGATGAAAATTAATTAATATTGATTGTATTGCGAAAATTGGTGAGATAGCTTGGAAATGATGTAACTGAGAAAATAAAAGTTTTATTTTCAAATTCGGTCAACAATTTAAATTCGGTCAACAACTTATTTTTCGCAATAAAATCAATATTTGATGGAATTTCATCAAATAACCTTTGGTGAGGGTGAGTTTTTTGTTATTAATACAAAAATATATTCCATTTTATACATAAATATAGATGCTGTCGCGCGGGCACCAGTCCCGAAAATAACAAATACAATATGAAAGAATCTACATACTAACATATAGTACGGTAAAAATGCGAACATTTATACAATTTGAAGACACTTAAGTTTTCAATAATATTAAATAAAAAGGGAACCAATAAGGGCAGTAAGTTTTTCGACAACGATGTTCGAGACGGTTAGCCTGCAGAATAACAATTTTAAGCCGACACACCTAACACTATCATCCTCTCGGTGCGTAGGGGTGGGGTACAATGACCGCTGTGGGAAATCGAGGGAGTGGGGGTCCACTCAGCATCTTCCTATAAACCTGCTAATAAGGAGTACTTAAGCCACTCGTCATATTGGCTATACAGGAAAACGTTCCACCCGCTTCCTTAGATATAGATTTAATTCAGAGAGGCAGGAACAGAACTACAATTTTTGTTTTGTTTAACAATCTCCACGGGTGTCTGACTACCATTTAAGCTCCATAGGGCGTGGAAATGAGTGATATATGCATGACGTAATAAAGCCATAGGCCTATAGAGACTATCCAAATTATGCTTCTGGTCATTCATTTCTAAAAAATGCATTGGTTTAAATCACAGATAGGATGTGTATACAATTATAATTTCAATCACGAGAGGTGTCATCGTACCGGTATTTACGAGTATTGCAAGCATCACCGGGCATGGATGAGAAGAGGGTCCGTTTCGCCTCGCCCCTGTAGGTATTGCGGGGTAGGGACCAGATCCGAGTCAATGCTATGTCCACCATGCGGTGGCACTCGCGCTACTCATCGACTGGTTAGCAAGGAATTACGTGCTCGCAAGTATTATCATTTAGTAATAATTCAAATCAGAAAGTCAGTTAGAAACATAGAACCGATCTGATGTGTAATTTTGATAAGTCACGTAATAATATTTTGCCGAGATTATTTGTCGTAAATTGTCACCGCTCGTTATATCGGCCAATTTATGACACAGTTTAACGGCGGTCGGATAGGAATGCCGTTGTCATGCTGTTGTTTACCTTAGCAGCCGGACGAGACTAACGTTTTTTTGTAAGGATAGAAGTTAAACAAGTTTTGGGTCCAGCCGCGGCTCGAACTCACAACATACGTCTACGTAGCGCGGCTCCTTAGTCCACACAACCACCAAGGCAGTTATGAAACATAAACCTGAAGATAAACACTACCTACTGTTGTGCAATATCGATTAGCATTAAACCACATGCGACAAAGTATGTAGACAGGCTATATATATCCTAGACCAATTACTTTCGGAACACCTAACGACATGTGCGTACTTCATTCAGTGGAATAGCAAATGTCAAACAAAATAAATCAATAAAGTAGGAAAACTATTCAATTCAGATAAAAACATATCATAGAAATTACAAATTTCCGATTATTTACATTTTTTTCCAGACGCTCAAGTTATGGACGTTACTAACTCTTTACGTTACCCAGTCTAATGGGTTTCGGAACGATTTGGCTACTCCAGTATTACTCCCGGGTACCAGACCCGATGCCATCGAAATCATGCATACTCGTACTGCAGATGTTATTCAACATATCAAATGCGACAAAGTATCTAGACAGGCTATATATATCCTAGACCAATTACTTTCGGAACACCTAACGACATGTGCGTACTTCATTCAGTGGAATAGCAAATGTCAAACAAAATAAATCAATAAAGTAGGAAAACTATTCAATTCAGATAAAAACATATCATAGAAATTACAAATTGCCGATTATTTACATTTTTTTCCAGACGCTCAAGTTATGGACGTTACTAACTCTTTACGTTACCCAGTCTAATGGGTTTCGGAACGATTTGGCTACTCCAGTATTACTCCCGGGTACCAGACCCGATGCCATCGAAATCATGCATACTCGTACTGCAGATGTTATTCAACATATCAAATCGCCTTAAACATGTTAATAGGTGTATTTAAATATAACAGTGTATTCTTAAACATGTTTCTATAATTATTTTCATCCATTCCTTTGCTCATTAGTTCGTGTCTGCTCTAGTCATGCCGATGTGTGAATACGGCCGATACACGTTCCTCTTTTTAGTTAGTGCTGACTACAAGTTAGTGTTTGACACATTGCTTCTTACATTATCAGTGGTAAGCTAAGATAAGATAAGATAAGATAATATTTATTCAGGAAAACCAATATTACAAAGGTGTCCTCCATACACAAACCAGATACCAAATCCATAAAGCTAGACTCAAAAAATGTACATAATATATATATATGTGGAATGTACATGTATGAGATATAAATATGATATCTAATCTATGAAAGTACAAAACTACCTAACCACTAATGCTGCAGAAATAAAGTTACAGATAAGCATAGTGTCTTCCACAGTCTTTGGATTAATTAATTTCAATAAAATTTCAAATGCTGTTGTAGAATTAGGACGCAGATGATGGCAGTTCACGTTTAATTTTTTTAAATAAAGTTGATCTTAGTGTAGAGTATTTTGTACAAAAGAGAAGAAAATGTTCTTCATCTTCTACTTGATCACAATGTACACATCGCCTATTTCCTCTGGGAATCTTAGGTTTGAAATAACGCCCCCTTTCGATCAAGAGGTAATGTGCACTGATTCTAATTTTAGTTAATTCTTTTGTAATAGACCTTTTCAATGTAAATGACAAATATTTTTGCAATTCAAAAGTTGAATAAGCATTTGAAAAACTGTGTAGTTTGTTTTCATTTACTTTGTGTTTCAAACAATTTAATTCGGTTTTAATATTTTCTTTATAGTAATCAGAAATAATGCTAGAAATTTGTTTGCTGTTTATATTTCTGTTGTTAGCGTTAAATTTATGCCGAGATTTGTCAATGAATGTGTACCATGATTTGTGTCCTTCATCGTGTAAGCATTTATCAACATTGTATACCTCTGATAATAATATGTCATACATATCAACAACTTACACCCTATTAGAGATAAGAATACATTGGTTATACGCAGCATAATGCCTACCATAAAGCAAATGAGACAAGCTAAGAGTTGGGGAATTTCCCTAAGACGTTTGAGACTCAAGAAAGCTATAGCAGATAGGATAAGTGACGCGCGAGCCGTCGTTCGCGAGGCGAGGCGCCGGCATAGTTTGGTTCGAATGCCTGCCAGCCTCGAAAAAACGAGCCGAGAAATTAGAGGACGATACGACGGCCAGTCTGCGTGCCACTGCTTACGCGCAGCGTGTAAGAAACGATCCCAGCGCACTCAGAAAAGCACTATACAAGGCGTACTACAATACGATTTATCAAGATCTGATTGGGAGACCTCCTAAGAGTAGGAGAGAGCTCGCCAGAGCTTTGGTGGAGGAGGGTCCCAGGATTCTCGCCGAATATGCCGAAGCTAGGGAAACTGTTGATAGGGGTAGGAGGAAGATAGTCTGGACCTTCGAGAGGGGGGGGGGGGGGGGTGGGGGGGGGGGGGGGTAGACGGGGAGATCGCTAATCGCATAATCGCAGAGTTGACCACGGCCTGTTATCTGAGGTATTCGTGCTCGTGTCGTATTAGGAACATCGAGACCGATATGATATTTCACAAAAACTCCCTGGGTAGTCCGTGGATAAACGAGATTGCCAAAGCTGAGAGTTGGATAACCGATAGAGAGAAGGCCGAATGGACATCGACAAAGTCGACAGACCAAGCACAAAATGGACCTTCGTTCGTTGGATATCGGTCGAGGTGAAGATGATAATCGACGCTCAACAACTCCTCATGTGAGCGGGAAAACTCCCCGATTGGTTAAGGCAGAAAAAGGGAATGTATTCCATCGACACGTACGACGACCACTTGTGTCTGTTTAGGTGCATAGCCACCCACCCGAGCGCTGTTGTGAGGAGGCACGAGCTCTGGCTCGCGAATACCTCGGTCACGATAACGGACCGGATAGTAAGGGAACCCCTCTGGACGATCTTAAGAAGGTCGAAGAGCTGTTCAAGCTGGACATTCGTGTTTACTAGCCCACCGACGACGGAGTGTGGTACCTTATGAAGTCTCCGGCAACCTACGACGCGGTTGGGGTGAAGACCATGACGATAGGAATGTTTGGAGGTCACTCGTTCATCATCAAAAACCTCAGCAAGATGACGAACGAGCACGGGTGCACCGGCTGTCAACAACGGTTCACAAAGTCGTGTAACATGCACAGGCACGCGACCACCTACATGGGTGGGAAGCCCGTGGTGATATGTCCAGGTAAGAGGGTAGAGAGACCGCAGTCGGCCTACGAGAAGGCGTTCTCTCCCAAGGGGTCAGCGAGCGTGATGTCGATTCAATGGTTGATCAGAGAAGAGGAGAGGGTGGGAAAGCACATATATCACACGAGATCCGGTCACGGCGGCGAGAGGTGGGTGGCCGGCGATCCGATCGACTGTCTACTGTCACGAGACCAAGACCGTGTTGTAACGCGATATCACTGTACAAGAGGACTGAAATTCAAGACGTCAAGATAAGGGAGGCGGGTTACGAGCTGGTGGTGATGTGGGAGTGCGCGTGGTTGAATGAGGGGGGTTCCCACTATCCACCATCGCCGCGTGAGGAGACGACTCTGTACCCTCACCAGATAGTCTACGATTTCGAGGCGTATCTCGACAAGTCGAAAACCACGCGACCCACCAAAGACCTGACCTTCGAGGTCGAGCATGTTCCTATATCGGTGTCGTTGGGGATACAATGCACGAGGGTATCACCCACATCTGCGATCGAGATTACGACACGCTGGTCGAGAAGTTCGTGACCGAGCTGCAGAGGAGAGGCAAAGTCATCAGGGAGGGGGTTAGGACGAATTATATGCCGACCGACATAGAGATGCTGTCGAAACCTCAGCAAGAGAAGATCGTCTCGTGGATCGACCAAGCCCCGGTGGTGGGGTTCAAATGCAGCAGGTACGACCTGAACCTCATCAAGCAGTACCATGTCGAGAAGTTGGCGGCCACCATGAATAAGGTGATGGTCTGAAAGAGGGCCAGCACGACGATGTTTCTGTTTACCCCGAAGCTTAGATTTCTCGATATCATCCAGTATCTGGGACCCGGTACCACGTACGACCGGTGGGTTAAGGCGTACGACTGTAAAACGGTACAGTCCCACTTCCCGTACGAGTGGTTCGATAGCGCGGACAAGCTCGACCATCCGGGGCTGCCCGACTATCCCGAGTGGTACTCGAAGTTGAGGGGTGAGTTCCTACTGTCGTTGTCCGAGTGGAAAGAGTGCAAGTAGGTCTTCCGAGAAAAGGGGATGAAGACGTTCCAAGAATGGTTGAAACACTACAACGACTTGGATGTCGGACCGTTCTTGGAGGCACTGACTAAAATGACGGAGTTCTACAGGTGGATAGGTGTGGACATACTCAAGGACGCTGTGTCTCTGCCCGGGGTTTCCCTTCAGTACCTGCTCCGCGGGACGATCGATGGGAAGGCGGAAACGCCCGAGCTGTGGTCGCCGAAGGATGATACTTACGCGATGATGAAGGAGGGATTGGTCGGTGGTCCGTCCATAGTGTTCTCCAGATACGCAGAGGCTGGCAGGTCGCCGATCAGGGGTCAAGTAGGGTGCCGGGAGGAGAAGATGTGCAAGGCGGTGCTGGGTTACGACGCCAATGCGCTGTACCTGTCTACCCTGTCGAAAGACATGCCGTGCGGGGAGGAGAAGATATGGACGTGAGACGACCCGGAAAGACAGTCACATATAGGCCGTTTCGTGAGGAGGGTCAGGCGCGACGAGTGGTTCGGAGTTGGATATAGAGGTCCCGGAAACCCTGCGAGATAAGTTCTCGGAAATGTCGCCATTATTTGTAAACAGAGTTGTCGAGGAAGCAGAAGTACCGGAACACATGTTCAAATATTTTAAGGACACGGACCGGAAACGAGGAGACGGTAAGAAGCTTGTTGGAGCGCTATCCGCCAAGAAGATGATCATATACTCCCCGCTGCTAAAGTGGTATCTGAAGCACGGTCTGGTCGTCAAGGCGGTGCATAGGGTACACGCCCGGCAAACCGTTCCAATGGTTCGTTAAAGAGGTCACCGCCGCCAGACGGACGGGGACGTCGACAAGAGCAAGGCGGTGTTGGCGGAGATATTCAAACTGGTTGGCAACGAGTGTTGTGGCAAGCTGATAGAGGCGCAATAGAGACACCTGAACACCACGTATGCGAAGGATGAGAAGACTGTCGACCGGGCACTGAGGTCGGCGTGGTTCGAAAACCTGGAGGATATTGGGGAGGCTTACGAGATATCGAGCAGGAAGACTCGAGTGGTGATCAACAGACCGTTGCAGTGAGGCATAGCGGTCTACCAGTTGGCCAAGCTCCGGATGCTGGAGTTCTACTACTACAAGTACGTGGATCGCGGAGATTTCGAAATCATACAGATGTACACTGACAGCATGTACTTCGCTGTGTCGGAGAAGACACTGGCGGCGGTGGTGATAAAGAAGATGAAAAGAAAGTCAACAAGGAGAAGGCCGAGTGGCTGGCGTGGGACGATTGGAGCTACAGAACTCCGGGACTGTTCAAGCTGGAATTCGTGGGGGATAGAGCCATCGCTCTGTGCAGCAAGTGTTACTACGTGGGCGGCGACGAACGGACTACGCACTCGGCCAAGGGATGTCGAAGAGATCTAACGATCTGACTTGGTGGAGGTACAAGAGCGCTCTCGAAGGGAGAAAGGACATGGCGGAGAACAGGTTAATGCTCAATTCCGAATGGTTAACGGTGTGATGAAGACGTACACTCAGGAGAAGTTTGGGCTGTCGGCGTACTACGACAAGAGGAGAGTGATGGAAGACGGGGTACACACCGAGCCTTTAGATAGGTAAAACAAAAGAAGGAATATCAACAAGGGGAGACAGCTAACCGAAAGACTCTGACGAGAGTCAGACTGACGGAAAGGCTCTGACGAGAGCCTGACCGACTATGACGACGTACGGTCTGGGGGTAACTGGGTGTCAGAAGGCACCGCAAGAAGTTATTCGCGAATAAACCCGCGCAATGGACCACTGTCGAGGTAGTAGAGCACGGGCTCATCGGGTTTGGTAATATATCGATCCAGATGATATACATTGAGAGACCACACGGGATCAGTCGCGCGGCGGCGGCCACCCTAGAGCTCTCCTGTTTGATAGAGGTACCGGACGTCAACATCCGATGGAAGTCGTTTCTCCGCTAAGCCAATTGGTCGTCCGCATGAGACGGCAGAGGGCTTTGCGATACCGTTTTAGCCTTGATGACATTCGCGGGCTTCTTACCGATAAATCTGGTCACCTCGGCGTTCAGTGCGGAGACCACGGTGGGCAGTCTGGTTATCCACTCGGTCGATCGCGTATGAGGGTCTACAAGCTTTTTGGCATATTGGTGTCCGAACAGCCTCTCAGCCAGGGTTCGATTGAATCGCTCCACGATCCCCTGGTCCCGGTGGATATCGACGAGGCCGCGTCTGACAGAAACGTCGTGTTTAGCCAACAGCTGAGAAACCGAGCCCATGAACTCGCGGCCGGGATCGACCTGGAGAGGATTCGGCTCCTCTTATATATTCGGGAAAGAGCCTCGGCCACCTCCTTAGACTCCTTCGTTGCCAGCGGTTCAGCCCCCTTATACCGACTGGCTACGTCAACGACTGTCAGTGCGTACTTGTACGTCTTGCGACCGACGCGATCGTGAGAGAGAAACAGGAGGTCTGTTTGGTGGACTTCGCGTTCGGCACCGGCACGTTGAATTTCGGGCGTGGAATATTGCGCGGCGCAGGCAAATAGATCTGCCATATGGCCGGCTTCTTGAGCCATTCCTTGGCAGCGTTTTCGGAAACCTTGGTCGCCACGGCGAGGTTCTTGATGGCCGCGAGTCCCTTCCAGTAGCCGCTGGGGCTGTAGTATGTGTTAGCTAGCTTGCGCGCTAAGCGAGCCGATAGTTTGCTATCAAGCTTGTGAGTGTCCATCGTATGCAAGGTATTCAAGTAGATCAAACAGTCTCCAACATGCCCTCGTCAGATCGTCCGGTAACTGCGTCCTCAATACTAAACCGTTGTTAGAAGTTTCGCTGAAGCTGCTGGTTGAGTTCTGAAGGAACTCGGAGGAATCTAATATCCGCTTTGCGAAAAGGGCGGCCGCGTTTTCGTCCTCGCGCCACGTCTCTAGAGAGTCTTTGGGCCACACGGATCAGACCCTTTGCACCAGTTAATCGGTGTTTAAGGGCCGTGTAGCCTACATCGAGCAGAGCGTAATAAAGCTCGTTAACTAACATCGTTCTATATATATATATTAAAAAATTTCAATTGCTACGCAATTATTGCTTTGCAATATAGTAGCGGACGAGACCTGTCGCAACCATTCCCACGACGACGAACGCGATCTCGCGTTCTTTTTGGGCCTCTGACGGCACATAGAAGTCTGAAAGCTGGGGCTCGGGATCCAGCGGTACGAGACTTTTCTGCGGATATGTCCGCGCGTACTCGAGGATGGCATCGTCAACGTTCCGGAAAGTTTGCACGGTGTGATTCTCGAGGCGAAGATCTTCGTTGATCCAATCCAGACGGGCGGTTCGTTTTTGCGACCATGCTTTGTGTGCGCTCTTAAGTTATTCTACAGCTGAATCGTGACGCTTGCGCTCATCATCCGCGTCCGCATCAGAGCTTTGCAGTTTCGAGACTAGAAGGCTGCCACCGCTGAACGCCACTGCGTTCACCAGCGCACCACCTAAGAGTATTGCGATCGAAGCCATTATTTCCATATATTAGCAGGTAGAATTCCAGCTTTAACTAGATAATCTTGGGTCCCAACTGCGACCGCTACATCTAAGGTCTCAAGACCTACATCTCTCGAAGTCATGTCCAACTTAGGAGCGGTCCCTCCGAAGGCCATCTTTGATAGTCAAGCAAACCCGATACTGAGGCCCGATATAATTACATGCGTGATAAACCGCATTCACTATTATTTTACCATCGTATTCAGCCATTACTATACAGTTATCGCATATAAAAGGGATCGCGAGCAGTGTTTAAATGGGCCCAATCGGTTTCGGAACTTCCTTCGGAATCGCGGCTGGTTGTCGCGAAAGGTAGTTCCCAGTGGGAACAAACACAGTGTTCCAGCAACTGCCAGACCACCGCCAACAACCCACGGTATGATCCAGGTCGGAGCAGTAATCCCCGATTGCACCGCAGGAACTATCGGAGATTGAACCGCAGTTGCCTTCGGATGTGGAACCGCCTTCGGGCGTTTTGTGGTTTCAACAGCGGCTGGAACAACTAACTACCGTTTGGCCTCTCGAAGCTCCGCGAGTATTTTATCTTGTTTAAGCTTTTCGGGTGGCAGCCGCTGCCCGCCCAGCTGTCTGTCTTTTTTGGGTTTTTGTGTCATGCAATCGGAGCTTGCTCCTGAGGTGCAATCGGAGATGGTTCCTGCGGAGCAATCGGGGATAGTTCCTGTGGAACGGGCTCCGTCACTCTCGCAGGTGCGTCTTGTGTCATCATTTTCTGAGCTTATAGTTCGTGGGCATATATGTCCAAATTGACAGTGCTTAGCTGTGGTCAACGCAGTTGTCAGCGGAGCTAAGAACATTCGAAACTTGTGATAAATTGAGCAGCAGGCTGTTCTAAGAGTGTGTCCTACAAAAGGATCAGTCTCTAGATCGCCAATCAACCCCGCGGTGTTTGGTATAGGGAGAATTATACTAACAGCGGTAGCATACAGATGAATAGCCGCCGATCCAAGAGTTTTCGTCATCTCTGCACCTAACCTAGATTAGTATCGCGCATACATTTTATCGACCTCCGCATCTGACATCTTGTCCACATGACAAACTGAGAAACACCTACCAAGATACTGCTCTCATTGTCCCCCAGCAAGCAGCTCGCATCGCGTCGCGCTGGATGAACATATCGCGCAAGAAGAAAGAAAACTGGAGGAAGCTCGTGACGATAGATAATCTATCGAGCGGATCACCGAACGCTTGCGGTCGTTGCGGCATGAAAGAGAAGCTCACTTGGAGGCTGCCTCGACTAACCGTCATATCCGCGAAACAGTCTCGAGGGCCATGCACGAGGAGACAACACTCGGTGAGCGTCTTCGCACTCTGTTCAGAGAGCAGGGCTTCACAATAGTAAGCATGCTCACAACTCTCGGCATGACTATATCGACCCTAGTTCTAGCTATCACTGGAGGCGGTGGTGCAACGACTGTACCCGCAACAGCACCCGCGCCATCCGGTGGAGCCAAAGAATGGGTAAAAAAACAACTAAAAGCCCTCGCCAGTTTCCTGGCTAAATTAGCCAGAAAGGTGGCTGCCGCGCTTCCTGGGTTGATTGGTGGTCTCGTCTCTTACTTGCTATCTATATTATCAAAAACGGCCGGATGGCTCGCCGAAAAATGCTTGGGCTTTAATCGTGGCGATCGCCGGTCTCCTACTATTTACCGCCCGAGAGTTCCTAAAACCAAAGCGCGAATAGTCCGACCGCCACGAGGGCGACGACGAGCCCTAATTTTTCATCCTCGTGGGCTGTGACACTAGTTCCGAAGAAACTTGCTGGTGCATCAAGTCCTATTGCAGCCGTTGGAACAACAGCGGAACTTGATGTGACACTAGTTCTGAAGGAACGTGCTGGTGTGCTTTGCGCTGGGGTGGGTGCTTGCGGTTTTATGAAATCGTTTCCATGCGCGGTGCGCTTGATTATATCCGCGTTCACGTTCCCGCTATGGCCGATCTTTTGTTTGACGGTGGCGATTACGATCTGATTATTGTAACCGTCAACCCGGTCGTCTCGTAGTATCCTATTCTAAATACATAGTCTACTGGTGTGCCGGCATACTGCAAAACGTCTTGATACCGCTGGATCGACGCCGGGAGGTCCACCGGAGATGAGATGGGCGAACCACCTCGTCATTTTGCCCTAGACTGTTTCTGGCTATCAAACCGTAACCTCGTCCACCCTGTTCCTATTATAGAAACTGCGCGCTTGCGCCTGTGCGCCGAGGATGGCCCAGACGTATTTGCGAATGGAGTCGTTGATGCGGTGAAGACCGGCCTGCGTGAAAGTTTTTTGTTTTTCTTTCACAAATGTTGTCCACGCTCTAGATACGTCTACGTCGTGTGTGCATGAGTCTTTCTCACTGAAGAAAGGTTTTATGGCCCCTCCGTGATCTAACCTATATTACGTCGGGCTTCCAAAACATTGTGAAACTACCTAGACCACCGTTAGTCCTGTCCATATTTTGTCTGAAATATGTTGTCTGTGTAACCCCAAACTCATTGCACAATTTAGCGAAGGCCCTAGAGTCGTACGTGTTGGCTTGCCAGTTAAAAGCGGAGTCTTGAGGAAGAGGCGTTTTCATTTCCGCTAGAACGCGCCGTGTCTGATAGTAAAAATGAAATTGAAACAAAGATTCCAACATTGGATCGTCCTCACCGAGTAATTCGGATGAAAACCCACACCCAGAGCTAACACACCACACTGCAAAGTTCAACTGGTTTTGCCACCATTCCATCGGTGCTGTCTTCAACGCCACCACAACGATATTGCCAGTTATTACGGGGTTTGTGTACTCGTGGGTCAAATCTAGAAAAGGGGCTTTGAACTTGGCCCCATTCACTCCGACACATATGTCTTGCCGACCTAACGCGAGGTCTTTTACACCGTAGCGTTTCACATACGCCATGTTTTACAGTGGATAATATATATATTTAATATACAGAATAAATTTCTTCTCGGCGCGGAGTGTTTCCGACATAAACAGAATTGAACCCAAAATCTTTTGGAAGTATATTATCATGTTTGCTACTACCACTAATGTTCAAAGGAATGCTTGTGAGCTTCAGGATCCCCTCGACAACCGTCACGTGAAAAAAAGGCCGACCTCAGATCAATCAGCTTCACGGTCGGCTGGCGAAACGCGGGGGAGAACCAAGGGTTCGGGTTTGGACATGGCGGCCGAGTTCGTGATCCAAAAATGCTAACCCCCGGACTTTGGAGCGCCGGAGAATTTGTTGCAGCGGAACTTGCGGGCCGAGCCAGCCTCGTAATTTCAAAGATCAATGGGCTGGTGACATTCAAGGTCGAGAACGGGTGGTCCGTAGTCGTGACAACTGAGCTAGCGCCCCTGCTCGGTTTCGAGAAGACGCACTCGGATAACGGCGGCATGTTTAAACCGGGGACCTATTTCGGAGACCGATCAGTGAATTTCTCGTTCACAAAAAATGTTCACATTCACTTAATGCAGCTCAGTTCATCCGAGAACGTGGTAGACGGGGCTCCGAGCACATTACTAAAAACTGTGCCTGCTGGTGACAGTTTCTTCGGCGAGACGGTGAACATCGACTTTCCAACCCGAGAGATGAAACGTTTGGAATCGGGGCACATCCAAGAAATGAAGATCTCTATTCTCGATGATAAAGCGCGAGAGTTAAAGAACGATTACCCGATTTCGATCCTTCTCGAAATAATCGATTAAACGTAATATATATATTTACATATTAATCATGAGCATATACGGCCCAGGTAGTTTCAACGCAGAACAGGACGTTCCCGTCACGGGCCGACGCGAGCAACATATATGGGGGATACACCATGGCAGCGTCCGGGATGATTCTGCGAATGGCGATCAGCTCGGTCAATTTTAAGGGACACGCTGCTACCGAAGTCCTAGTGAATCTTGTCCTGAACGGGGTAGAGTAGAAGTCTGGCATCACCAAGCACGCGCGGCAGAGGTCAGGGTTTACGATATTCGATTATGACACTGCAATTAAAGTTTCCGCCGGTAGTGTTATTAACTGTGTTACAAAAATCGCTGACCAAGCGACTTCCTCCACTGTTGTGAAACTGTTGATAGAACTTGATTTATGATGAATGACGAGAAACTATATCCGCACTTGCCTTCAGGGACGGCCGACCCGGCATCCTTTAGGATGACCAGGATCGTCGAGATACAACAGATTCTACAGCATGAGGGAGAGACGCGGACGAGCCATGCGAACAAATATAGGCGAGCAGTCAATATAGTTGAGGGGGTGAGCACCGCGTTAGCCTCAGCTTCCGTTGTAAGCGGCGTGGGGAGTGAGTCCTTATTATCAACAATCGTCGCTGCGCCGGTCGCGGTGGCATTGAGTGCGATAGCGGCGGGGGCGGGACTGCTTTGCATGACGACCAGACTCGTGGGCCGAAAACTAGAGGCCAAGAGTAGAAAGCACGATCGAATAGCTGTTCTCGTGAGGTCTAAGAAAAACAGTATCGACGTTATTTGTGTCGAAAGCGATAGCCGACAACGATATATCAGATAGCGAGTTCAAACTGGTCGTCGAAGAGATGGCCAGGTACCAGGAGTTAGAGAGCACCATCCGGTCCAAGGCCCGACCACAAATGCTCGCTGACGAAGACGTACACAAACTCGTCATGGAGGGGAGGGCCGACGAGAGAAAAAATCTCCTCGTCCGTCTCGGGACGTGATATGCTTATTCGTGTGTCTGCAGCGGCAGGATATCCTTCCACCATACAGTCCACCAGTTCCGTCGGCACCCCCATACGGAACTTAAAACTTTTTCGGGCCTTGTTACATCACCGTGACTTATCAAAACTGCACATCAGATCGGTTCTGTATTTCTAACTGACTTTCTGATTTGATTTATTACTAAACGATAATACTTGCGAGCACGTAATTCCTAGCTAACCAGTCGATGAGTAGCGCGAGTGCCACCGCATGGTGGACATGGCATTGACTCGGATCTGGTCCCTACCCCGTATTACCTACAGGGGCGAGGCGAACCGGACCCTCTTCTCATCCATGCCCGGTGATGCTTGCAATACTCGTAAATACCGGTACGATGACACCTCTCGTGACTACCTGTCTTCAACCACGCACACTTAACTAGAACCATTGTGTGATTATATATATATATATATATATATATATATATATACTGAGTATAACATAGGGAGGGCTTATCTCTAACATGGTGTCAGAGGTGGTGACATCACCATCTCGTCTCATTGATAACTTTTCATCCAGCCGAGGAAGTATATGGTCTCGCGGTGGATGAAAAACATTTTACACTCTTCTCATCCATACCCGGTGAACAGTGGGGGAAAATCTAAGTAGTATATGGGAATCAACAATGATACCACCTCCTGATGGAAGCCACCGCGCGTAGCGGGGGGCTTCCAGAGTGAAGTGGTTTATCATTTTTTGACTCCTATATCTACTCGGGACCACATTACCAAATGACTGGTATCATTTTGACTCTCTATTTACTTACTCGGGACCACATTACCAAATGACGGGACCACATTCCAAGTGTCGGGACAATTACCAAGTGACTGGACCTCATTACCTAGTTGACTGGGACCACATTACCAAATGACGGGACCACGGATCACAAAATAACAAAGACGGGACCACATTTGCCAAGTTTGGACGGACCTCATTACCAAGTGACGGGACCACATTAGCAAATGTAGGACCACATTACCAATTGACGGGACCACATTATCAAATGACGGAATCTCATTACCAAGTGACGGGACCACAATACCAAATGACGTGACCACAATACCAAATGGCGGGACCACATTACCAAATGACTTGATCACATTACCAAATGGCGGGACCACATTACCAAATGGCGGGACCACATTACCAAATGACGGGACCACATTACCAACGGATGTAAGCCTACATAAGACAGTCATGGCGTTCCATAAGTACGTGTAATGTCCAATATTAAACAGAATGATTGGAACTATAATTAAACCAAGCGAACTACTACCGGTTTTTAATAAATTAGCTTAGCTTATCCAAACATAAACAATTTGCTACCATAATCGAAACATATAATGGATTATGCATATTATTATACATGTATCGTCAGGAATATACTGATTATTTCACAAGTTAGGTCAATGTAATTGACCTCATTTAGGTCCACCACCACCAACTATTTTTCATATATAAACTAACCAATGACCACACATTTTGCTATTATTCTCTGATACTTTCAATTTTCGTATGGATGTCGTGGGACCTATTTTTCCATAACCTGCATATACACCCGCATTACACCTCATTACCAAGTGACGGGACCACATTACCAAATGACGGGACCATATTACCAAGTGACGGGACCACATTACCAAATGACGAGACCACATTACCAAATGACGGGACCATATTACCAAGTGACGGGACCACATTACCAAATGACGGGACAACATTACCAAGTGACGGGACCACATTACCAAGTGGCGGGACCACATTACCAAGTGATTGGACCACATTACCAAATGTCGGAACTTCATTACCTAGTGATTGGACCACAATACCAAATGACGGGACCACATTACCAAGTGACGGGACCACATTACCAAATGACGGAACCTCATTACCTAGTGACGGGACCACAATACCAAATGACGAGACCACAATATCAAATGGCGGGACCACATTACCAAATGGCGGGACCACATTACCGAACGACAGGACCACATTACCAACTTATGTAAGCCTACATAAGACAATCATGGCGTTCCATACGTACTAACACTTGTATATACATTATCTTGTAATTTATCGGTAAGTACAGTTTACAGCAAGCAAGTCAATGTTCCTATGCACACTCATATAGCTGCGAGCCTCTCGCAGCAGACTCGCAGCTTATGTAGTCGGTTCTCAAAATACAGTCAGATATCACGCGCTATTTTTTCTTGTGGCGCGTATGTATACAGCTTGTATCTAGGTCATTGTTAATGACTCGTTTTATGCTATTTTACATTTTACATGTATTAGAATGTATCTCTTTGGTACATAATTAATTGAAGAAAAAGCAATGGAACAACAGATTTAGCCGTTCATTTTCCACAAATAAAACGGTTTTTTGGTCGCGCTTTTATGGTGTGTAACCCGAATCACACCTGTCTGGCAACTGTCTGGATTTTTTCATTCACAACTACGGCGTGTACAAATTTGCATAAAACAGCACTATAACCACAGGTATTTGAAGGGTGAATGCGGATATGGAATTACTACCCTTATCGCATCGCCGTATTTCGCCGATATTGATTTCGAAAATCAGTCATATTTTCCTTAAAATGTATGATGTCGAACATTTATAAAAATATACCGTTACCACTCATTTGAACCGTGTCGTCTAGATGGTTCACTCATTTGAATCGTTCGCGTTGGCATGTTTCTAATGAGCGGTAATAGCGTACACTTTCACTTACAATAATTGAGCCCGTATATGGAAATACCACCCTTATCGCATCGCCGTATTTCGCCGATATTGATTTCGAAAATCAGTAATATTTTCCTTAAATGATGTCGAAAATTGCTAAAGATTTCAGAGCTCATGCGGATGTGTATGTAATGCATAACAAACAAATGCTAAGCCTTACTGGATTATTCCTGTTTTTATACAGCTCCTTCCCCTCTCCACATACTAATATGTCGAGTATTATACAGTTTCCCATAACACCATTTACTACAATTACTCTATTTGAAATATTTAAAGGAGAATATACTAAAACACTGTTTACCACCCATTTAAGTTGGGCTCGCAGCTCAGTACTTTCAGTACTTTGATTTTTACTGTAGAATTAGTGGATAATCATGCTTTGTTTTTCGATTTGGAGCGGTATGGGGGAGGTTTTATGGTCTGTGAATCAGTTTTATGGCGACGCGTTAGCGGAGCCGTCAAACTGATTCTCAGACCATAAAACCTCACACATACCGCTCCAAATCGAAAAACAAAGCATGGCTATCCCCATTCTAATGCACCTAGTGTGCTCCCTGCTTTCTGCAACGTCGTAACATATCACGAACAGTGAATTTTTCAATACGTCAGCAGGTTGTTGTCGTCATCGATAACCGCCTCATACCAATGCATTTGAAGAAATGTAACTCCGCCGAAGAATATTCCCATTTCAAATTGAGATTTATGGGAATTTTTCTAAGACATTAATACATTTATTCAACTCTAAAGTTTATTTTAACAATTGTATTGCTTTTCTATGTGTAGTTGCAACAGTTAATTGCTTTTATTCATTTAAAGAATTGTCAACTTTTCTACATTGAGTTCGCGTGATTTACGCCTAATTCAGATGATTACCCATCTGCAATTATACAGTTTATTATGTATAGTCATGTATGTGTACATTGGTATTCGTAAAGTATAATATAACAAACGGAAGGTAAATATTTGTTTCTGATATTTTACTGATTTATTGATTCTCTTACATAAACTAACCAATTACCACACATTTTGCTCATGTTCCGACTTTCAAAATAGTCCCAAAAAATATTCTTGAACATGTGTAAATGACACATTAACATGCCTGTGAAGTAGATTAGTGCATTAATTGATCGGTTTCTACAATCAAAGAGTGTCTATGACATAAACCATCTGCATTTGTTTTACTGTACTACATTTGAATATTTAATGGTTTAGTGTGGTTAGACCTTCAACCGTATTTGAGACAAGCCATGAGATTTTGTACCTAAAAAGATGTGCGATATATCACGAAAATATTTATAAAATATACGATATTTATGAATTTTACGAAATGTTCACAGAAAGCAAATGCAGAATAGCTTTCCACATTTGCTATGAAAATTTCAGCCAACATTCGATGTCATTTACAGAAAATATCATAGTTTTTGTAAATACTTTTTCATGAAAAATTGCACGTCTTAGGTAGTGACGCAATGTAAACAATTTCGCATTCTTTTCAACGAACATCATGTTATATTTGGCCATTTTGCCTGATAGGTATCCCATCAGCATAGTGTCTTTTAGCTTCAATAATTCGCCTCCGATACGTTATATACGGCTACAACTTGACCCATTCAAAGCATGTGAGCAACCGAAGTGCATACCCAAACCTGTTGCATGTAGGTCAACATTTAGTAAACTGTATATTGTATAACTTAAAACATGTGTATGTTCTTTATAAATACTTTATTGATACAGCTTTGGCAGTTTTATATCGCTAACATATCAAACACGCCGGATAACCGATTGCAAAAATCACTCTTCCATGCGTTACATTAAAGAGATGGGGTTAAATTGCTACCCTCGCGAGAGGTCTGGAGCGGGGTAGTAATTTGTTTCTAAGTGTATTTTGATATCAAGTTTATCAGGCTCGGCTCGCAAAAGGTAAAACAAAAAAACTTTTGAGAGAAATCGAATTCCTACGCGTTTCCTAGCCTTACCTGATAAAGGCCACAAATCTGCAAAATATACTTATCTTGTGCCGTTAACACTTTGAGGGAGAACTTTTCAATTTAAGGATAAACTTAATTGTTTTATAATACTGAATGTATTAAATTATCACAGCCACTTTGGCTGTGATAATGCAATAAATTCAGTAATAATTCTACATACTTTTAATCATCAAATATATGCAGTCGTCAGTTCTATATGAAATAATGAATTTCGGGAAAAACGATTACTCCCTCAAAGTATACTTAGCTAGATAAGTATGCTTAGCAGTTTTGGTGAAATCGGCTACTGACATTCTCTACGTGTTGATCAATTGGAAGTTATGGTTCTTGCACGTGGATTTCATTCTGATATCGGGAACTGTCCTTATCTTGAGCGATTTATGTCAATGTCGCTCGTTACTAGGACAAAATGGCATACGTTGTGGACTTGTGTGTCGTGGGTAAGTGTATATGACCTTTTCTTTGTTAATGTTGAACAACAGGGGGGGGGGGGGGGGGGGGGGGGCATTTCACTAAACTTCGTACGACTAAAAGGTTCGTAAGTGCAAAATTATGATAGTCTGTATATTTCACATTAACATTGTTTTCTTGTAAACACTTATTGGATTTACATTTATTGAACATAGGCTGTAGCAGCCTATATGTTCAATAAATGTAAATCCATCAATTTAAATTTCCAGACGATCCTTAATTTGCACTAAGTTTAGTAAAACTGTCCCCAGGGGGCAATTTCACTAAACTTCGTACGACTAAAATGATCGTAAGTGCACAATTGTGATAGTCTGGACATTTCACATTAACACTGTTTTCTTGCAAGCAATGAATGGATTTACATTTATTGAGCAGCCTATACACAATAAATGTAACTCCATCAATTGAAATTTCCAGACTATCCTAAATGTGCCTTATGAACATTTTAGTCGTACAAAGTTTAGTGCAGCTGGCCCCAGTAGCCTATTTCATCAACATTGCAAAGTATACTTTACTAGCAAAGTATACTTTGAGGGAGTAATCATTTATTTTTCCTGAAATGCATTATTTCATATAGAACTAACAAATGCATATATTTCATGATTAAAAGTATGCAGAATTATTATGCTGAATTTATTACATTATCACAGCCAAATTGGCTGTGATAATGTAATAAATTCAGTATAATACAAATTAATCAAATTTATCCTAAAATTGAAAATTTCTCCCTCAAAGTATACTTTGCTACTAAAGTATACTTTGCAATGTTGATGAAATAGACTACATATGTGTACGTGTTTGAAATAGTATCAGATTCAGAACATAAGCCATTCTCTCATGTAATGTGTTCAGTATCGGTACACTATCTGTTATTTAACATGTGCATGTATTTGCTTATATTGGGCTGTCACTGGATACATGGGGCTTATCAGATTTGTGTTCAGTGTAGCTCCTTATCAATTACCACATTTCAGTAGCCTGATAACGATGTACGTTGCTTGTTAGAAGCATGGCGGGTGTTTCTTTGATGGAATGGCGAACAGTGTAGATCCTGATCAGACTGTGCGAGATGCACATGCTGATCTGGATCTACATTGGTCGCAAAACTCATAAGCCCCTTTTTTTTCCAGTCACAGCCATACCGATTAACTTGTATGAGATGGAGTTAATACATTATAATATATTATATTCACGTTTGCATAACCTGTTGCTCACGGAGCATAGCACATTATCGTTCATTATTATGTGTTCATGAATTAATAATTGAATTGGTTAGAACGAATGTGAATTCGTTAGAAGCAAATAATTGAACTGGTTAGAACTAATATGAATGCGTTAACGGCATAAGTGACTTCGTTAGAACACAATAATCAAATTGAATTTGAATGCGTTCGCACGGCGTTAAAACGAATTCGAATGCGTTAGAACGAAATACATGTAATTCGAATCGTTAGAACGAATTTGAATGCGCTAGAACGAAATAATCCAATTGGTCAGAACATTTGTTTCTCTTCTCATGTCCCTTATAAAGCTCCGTACTTTATTGATTACTGGTACTGATGTATTATGCACATGTTCACAGGTTGTATTTGGGCATTAACTGTGGGCACATCGCATTCTCTATTTGAAGGTAAGACAATGTGTATGATCACGTGGTACTAACAACAACAACAAGTACCGATTCAAAGTACGTATTCATTTATAGTGTCCTTATTACGTAACGGATTTTGATGAAATATGGCGCATCAAACGCATCTTGTTAAGTTGCATTTGGTGGTCTCTTTATTTTCGCCCAAACTTCTGTGGAAATCGATTCTTCGCAAAAACGACATAAGTCTGTGCCAAACTCCATAGACCACCAAATGGAGCTCATGAAGACGCGTTTGCTGCGCCATATTTCATCAAATCCGTTGCATATTAAGGAAAATATCAAATAATACTTACTTTGGAGTGGGCGACGTTGTTGTTGTTGTAACCACGTGATCGTGCACCTTGTAAGACAAGCCGGTGGATTATTATTTGTACCGTGCGTGGTCAGCCCCAGAAACGGCTACATATTTTACAAGTGTGACTGGAGAAATGGGGCTTTAATATGGGATTTGTGACCAGCTTCGCTCCTAAGCACATATAGCACAACATCCGGATAACAAAGAGGATTAGAAGCGTGACGGGTGTTTAACTAATGCAATGACGACCAGTGCAGATCCTGATCAGACTGTGCGGATGCACAGGCTGATCTGGATCTACACTGGTCGCAAAACCCATGCACCAAATTTATCCAGTCACAGGCATATATCACAGTCGGTTTAATTTGTTTCTCACTCGGACACAATGCAAATTACAATGGGATTCCGTCTACTCTCTCGGTGGGTACATAAATGATATGTCCTATGCATTGTATGATGTTCAGGTTAGATAGGGGCATTTTTATCTTATTTAGGTTAGAGGATACCAAATGGTGCGAAATCGCCCAGGGTGTATGCAAAAATAGTCCGGTATAAACAAATAGTGCGGGTGTTTTGAGGTCACAGACACCGTTTGCTTGCAAATCTTGATCCATTACTACCCAGTTTCAATGAGGAACATTTTGGGGTGCTTTTAACACCAGTTTTCAGCATATTTGTAGCATTTAAAAGTAAACACTGAACCTGTTGGTCACGTGATGTAAACAGAGTTTCCGTGGCCAAAAAATGTAAACAATATTGGAGGATATGACAAGGTTGGACTTTTCTTTCTTAGGAGTAAGTGAACCTATTGTTTAATTCATGCAGAACCAGTACAGACCGGCTGCAGGTCATGTACAAGTGGATCCCACAGCATCCATACGAATAGTGAAAGTAGGAGAGACTGGCCTTATTGGATGGTATTCGGTTAAATTATATAGTAAAACTATTTGGTGGTGTCTAACATTTAGGGAGCCCTACGGGTCGTCCCTCCCTGGTGTAGACACAAAATATCCCTAACGAGCCATCGTAAACCTACTTTAAAGGTACATGCTCACTCAATAGGCACAACATATTCTTTATAGGAATGTAATAAGTGTATAATTGTGTCATTATTCCACCAGTTCTAAATATTTCGAGTGTCCGCTTCGAGTAGCCGACATTTTACAAATGAAAAACGCTTTATGAAGTACATAATGTTTTTACATAGAAAACGTAGCACCATAGTTTTTACATCTACAATATGTACAAACTTGTATTACGGAGCATGGACTAGTAGTTCTAAGGGACATTATTCATGATCTTCCAAGTTGGGTAACCTATTTTAAAGGTACATGCCCACTCAGTAGGCACAACATGTTTTGATCAGGAATAAGTGTATAATTGTGTCACTATTCCACCAGTTCTAAATATTTCGAGTTTCCGCTATACAGATATAATCATGTATTAATATTAATTTTACTGGTAGTGACTCGCGGTGGTATCAGGCTATTTTCATATGCAAATGGGGGATAGTATTTTTAATTACTTATGCTTATTAAATGCGTCACCTGAAAACAATAATATTTTCGACAGATTATAAAGTATGCTCATTGCACATCAAAACATAAATGCAGATAATAAATAGTTATGTCCGTTAACATTTGAAGAAAAACACGGTTATCGCCCCTGATATCGGTGTGAAAATTTACGTCTGATATAAAATGTATAATAATGCCAATCAATACGTGGGGTAATGGTGAATTAATTGTTATTTTGTTAGAAAATGTATCAGCTGATGTGTGTGATATAAGGAACAGTTTGTGCCTATTTTATCCCGTCAACACAGTGCGTATGTGCCGTGAAACATTTTTGATATCCAGTCAATACAATTTTTCCATTTTACAGCCATTTGTAGATGTTCACGGGATAAATAGAATAGTAGGTTAGTGCCGTGAATGGGAAAAAATATCTGGCGCGGCACGGAAACGGGATGTGCTCGGCAGAGCCTCGCCCATCCCGTTTCCTGAGCCTTGCCAGATATGTTTTCCCATTCACGGCACTAACCTACTATTCTCTATCTATTTTCCTTATTTCTGAACCAAAGTATATGTTGTGACCACTCATTTGAACCGTCTCGGCGAGACGGTTCAAATGAGTGGTCACAACATATACTTCTGATGAGAAATAAAGAAATTATTGAGCCTTGCCGGATATTTTTCCCTATTCTCTATGAGTGGGCATGTACCTTTAATACGTGTCCACTAAGTAGCCTATTTATCGGATACCATATGGATGTTTGGTTTTATGTCACAGTTCGATCACGGTACTAGGAGATAATCGATCGTACATGCGGAAAACGTGATCTAACTGTGTTATCACATCCTCATGTCAATACATGTACAAGGTGTATGATCACGTGGTACTATCAACAACAACAAGTATTGCAACTTCCAGAATCCATCTGATTCAGAGTACGTATTATTATATATTGTCTTTATTACGTAACGGGTTTTGATGAAATATGGCGCATCAAACGCGTCTTTTTAAGCTGCATTTGGTGGTCTCTGTATTTTCGCACAAACTTAATTCTATCGTTTTTGCGAAGAATCGATTTCCGTGTCTACTTCGCAAAAACGACACAACTCTGTGCCGAACACCATGTACCACCAAATGCAGCTCACGAAGACTCGTTTGCTGCGCCATATTTCATCAAAATCCGTGGCATATTAAGGAACATATCAAATAATACTTACGTTGGAGTGGGCGACGTTGTTGTTGTAACCACGTGATCATGCACCTTGCATGTACATAGAAACAAAATTGATAACCCGCTCCATATCACTCGCGATGTAGATAACATATCGGAGGTGAATTATTGTTGCTAGTCCATACATTGCCATGTGCTGTGTAAATGCAGAAAGAAAACTAGAAAATGTATAAAATATGTGATCATAAATTATTCGAATGCAATCTATACATATCACGCAATCTGATTGGCTGATGGTCATACCTTACAGGTATATCATTGTTGATGAACGGTCGCAAATTATTTCAATATGTATTCTTACGCCAGTAGTAAAGGAGTGCATTAGAAATAGGTTAACCGCATTGTAATTTTGAAATTTGCGGCTTATATCAGAAAATGATAGGTCGGAAAACATGTTTAATGGCTCCGCTAGCGCGTCGCCATTAAACAGATTTTCCGACCTATCATTTTCTGATATACGCCGCAAATTTGAAAATTACAATACAGTTAACCCTATATTACAATACAGTTAACCCTATATCGTAGACGGCGACTATAGTTGGGGATCCTGGGGACAATACGGCCCTTGTACAGTCACCTGCGATCACGGGGTCAAGCATAGATACCGACTGTGTTACCATGGCACCTCACAGTTGCCTCCAGGCTATTGCGCAGGAACTGTGGATCAAGGTGTCCAATGTCACATGCAGCCATGCGTGGGTAAGTGAAAGTTTCCAATGTCACATGCAACCATGCGTGGGTAAGTGAAAGTTTCCAATGGCACATGCAACCATGCGTGGGTATGTGAAAGTTTCCAATGTCACATGCAGCCATGCGTGGGTAAGTGAAAGTTTCCAATGTCACATGCATCCATGCGTGGGTAAGTGAAAGTTTCCAATGTCACTTGCCACCATGCGTGTGTAAGTGAAAGTTTACAATGTCACATGCAGCCATGCGTGGGTAAGTGAAAGTTTCCAATGTCACTTGCCACCATGCGTGGGTAAGTGAAAGTTTCCAATGTCACATGCAACCATGCGTGGGTAAGTGAAAGTTTCCAATGTCATATGCAACCATGCGTGGGTAAGTGAAAGTTTCCAATGTCACATGCAACCATGCGTGGGTAAGTGAAAGTTTCCAATGTCACATGAACATCGATGGGTGGGAAGTGAAAGTTTCCAATGTCACATGCAACCATGCGTGGGTAAGTGAAAGTTTTCAATGTCATATGCAACCATGCGTGAGTTTCATTCATCCGAGGTGTGATTAATTGAAGGCCAAACAATATGTTTGTTTCCGGTTACCCGAGCTGCTTACCTAGAATTTCCTGCCGACCATAAACTTTTTAGTAAAAGATAATAATTATACAAATTAATAAAAATCCCTGAAATCGTCCCATAAAAAGTGTTCGTGTCAACACTGTAAACTTAAATAGTTAGCCATGACAATTACTACTCTAAATTGGGCGTGGATCTAATGTCGATAGAAGACAAAAAAAAAAGTTTTTACAAATAAAAGATTTTTCCTACCTGCCTACAATGTAACCTCTTCAAACCGGACACTCTGTGGACCTCATTATGTTTAATTTAGATGTGTTTCACTGTGATTTATATAATTCTCGTGTCTATACCATGTCGAAAATGACAACAACTGTTCAATGGGTGCTTAATTACAGTGGAACCACCCTACACCGGACACCCTGGACAGTAAGTGAATCTTGTTGCATCCATAGTAAATGCATAGGACAAATAGTAAAACCGAGCATATTGGAACATGATCGTGTTATATTGAAAATCATGTTGTAATGAAGAGTGTTATAGTGGAGTTGAAGTGTACCATTTAAATGAATGAAATACAACATATTTACAGCGGAATATCTCTATGCCTGACACCCTTGAAGTTAGAATTGCCATTTAAATGAATGAAATACAACATATTTACAGTGGAATATCTCTATGCCGGACACCCTTGAAGTTAGAATTGCCATTTAAATGAATGAAATACAACATATTTACGGTGGAATATCTCTATGCCGGACACCCTGGGAGGTTTCTAACCTACTATTCTCTATCTATTTTGCTTATTTCTCAACCAAAGTATATGTTGTGACCACTCATTTGAATCGTCTCGGCGAGACGGTTCAAATGAGTGGTCACAACATATACTTCTGATGAGAAATAAAGAAATTATTGAGCCTTGCCGGATACTTTTTCCAAGGTGTCCGGTGTAGAGAGGTTCCACTGTATTTTGTTTTAGCGTAATATGAAACAATTTTGTTTTGGCCTAAACAACAGTTTATTTCATTTATTTGAACATACATATGCATTAGTAAAAGAACATATAAGGGTGATACAAACACGCTTTATACAAGCTGTGGCTGGAGTAATGGGACTTATGGGATTTGTGACCAGTAGCCTATTTCATCAACATGGCACAGTATATTTCGTTAGCAAAGTATACTTTGAGGGATAAATTTTCAATTTAAGGATATTTTTTTCATTTTTTATTATACTGAATTTATTACATTATCACAGCCATTATGGCTGTGATAATGTAATACATTCAGTATAATAATTATGCATACTTGTAATCATCAAATATATGCAGTCGTTAGTTCTATATATGAAATAATGCATTTCGGGAAAAATAAAGTATACTTTGCTAGATAAGTATACTTTGCAATGTTGGTGAAATAGGCTACAGGTATCGAAAGCGGCTCAGCAGGAATGCCTGTATATGATCATCGGGAAAAATAAATGATGACTCCTTCAAAGTATACTTTGCTAGATAAGTATACTTTGCAATGTTGGTGAAATAGGCTACATGTATCGAAAGCGGCTCAGCAGGAATGCCTGTATATGATCACGAATTTACTAGATTTATGACCGGGTATCGAAACCCGCTCCTCAAGAATGCATGTATACATATGACCTCGATCTTACTAGATTTATGACCGGGTATCGAAACCCGCTCGACAAGAATATCTGTATATAACCACGAACGTACTAGTATATTATAGATGTTTTTTTGTTGTTTTTTTTACTGTAGCTTGGTAACCATCTATACTGCTCGTTAGAAGCATGCTGGGTGTTTCATTGATAAATGGCGAACAGTGCAGATCCTGATCAGACTGTGCGGATGCACAGGCTGATCTGGATCTAAACTGGTCGCAATCCCAATTAAGTCTCATTTCTCCAGTCACAGCCGCGTATGAATCATTCTATAGTGATCCAGTGTTTGTTGATTTATATGCGGGATTACAAGGTCATGTTCTGCGAAAATGTGAAATCTCTCTTGCTCAACAGGTCTTAGATATAGGCTTAAAGGTATAGGCCCACTCAGTAGACACAACGTGATAATTCCAGCACAACAATATTTACACAATTCCCTAACATTTGATTGGCCCGTAGCAAGTTTCTGTCCAAAATTTATATCCCAGTAAACTCCCACACCAAATTACTTTCTGCAGGTGCGCTGTAAGTGCTGTCAATGTAATCAAATGGCTGCCGTCTGTCAAAATAAACACATTTTCTTGATGAATGTATTTCAAAAGCTGGAATTATAAGGAATGAATGGCCTTTTTTGTGGAATTTATCGGGGATATAAACTTGGAAAAGTCGCGGAAATACTGGACGAGGCCTTAAAAAATTACAATTTTCGAATTATTTGTTTTGTTTTTATTTATTTTCGAAAATTGTATTTTTTTATCGCTTCGTCCAGTATTCCCGCGACTTTTCCAAGTTTATACCCCGATAAATTCCACAAAAAATGCCATTCATTCCTATATCAGATGCATCACCATTACCCCACGTATTGATTGGCATTATTATATCAGACGAAAAATCACTGACATCAGGGGCGATAACCATGTTTCCTTAAAATGTTAAAGGACATTACTATTTATTCTCTGTATTTATTCTTTGATGTGCAATGATCATATATGCAAAGATCTTTATATTATGTCGAACATATTAGTTGTTCAGGAGCATTTAATTAGTATAACTAATTAACAAATATAATTCCTCATTTGCATATGAAAATAGCCACCTCGCGTCACTATCATTAAAATAAACATTACTAAATGATAATATCTGTATAGCGGGCATTCGTATTTTTTAGAACTGGTGGAATAGTGACACAATTATACACTTATTTAATTCCTATAAAGAACATTTCGTGCCTACTGAGTGGGCATGTGCCTTTAAGGTCTGAATTTTAGCAGCTATTTACCATTGTTTGCTGGCTGCAAATTGCAGTCCGTGTAAATAGCTGCGTTTTAGCAAGGCCCTACATTGCAGCCGTTGCCACGTGGGCCAACTGGGTGACCGTTCCACCCCAGTCCATCGACGGTCACTGGGGGCCGTGGACCTCCCTCTCCCGTTGCTCAGGTATGAATCCACCAAATGTGGCGGTAACGTGTCTGAGGTGCAAAAGTAGTTAATGAAGAAATAAATGCTGCTAACTTTAGACCACTGGCACAGTTTGCTTGCAGGACATGGTCAATTGTTGTACAGATCCGATTCAGGAACAAATGCTGATCACTTTTCATTCACATTTATATGCCATTTAAAAATACTCCAACATGATGGTCACGTAAATGTAAACAGTTTTTTTCAGTAGACGCATGAAATTGGGATTTGTTTTACTTCAAGTAAATGGACCTATGCCTTATTTAGTTCAGAACCGATACAGCGAGTGATGTTGCAGGTTATCAGGGACGCCGGAAGCATCATAAGATTGGTCCGGCGAATCTAGTGGGTGCACCCGCTACCCACCCATCATGTATGTTGTTACCACTCAGTTGAACCGTCTCGCCGAGACGGTTCAACTGAGTGGTAACAACGTACACTTCTGATGAGAAAAGAGCAAAATTGCAGAAAAAAAAATTATATTCAGTTTTTTTTATATATATATGGGCCGCGCCGCGTTCTGTGAAAACCGGCCTTAATGACAAAATTTTCGATTTGCATTTTTTTACATTTCCTGATGCGGACACCTTTCAAAAACAATATTCTGAAAAGAAAGTGCAATTATCTTTAATAGTTTTTGTTTTATCTCACTTGTTGTAGCACCATGTGAGTCACGCCCGAAAAAAAACGTATTGAAACGGCGAAGTTTGTACAATACAACTCAACAGCCTACAGTAGAACTGTCTGAACCACTATGGAAACAACTATACAATTCTGCTACGCGTATCCAGCATTAAAATGTTTGTGAGCCACAAATAGTAAAGCGTACGGTTATAAATAGGACAACGTCAACTTATTGCAATGACGGAACTATTTCAAGTGTCAAAATCCGACGTGACGTTGGTAAATTTAAGCGTAACTTTGCGACGTCATTTCAGGCTTTCATAACGTTGTCATTAAGGTTGGTTTTCACAGAGCGCGGCCCATATATATAATTTATGAATTCCAAATACATTTTGTATGTCAAAATTATTGATCCGGCAGTCGCCATACCTGCCGAACGTGTTCCGACGCCCCTGGTTATATAAGATATATATGTTCTAGATGCAAAACGAAAGTAGCAAAGAGTGGCCATACAATGCCTATGCGGTTAACTTATACAGAAACTAGAAAATGTGTTCGATGAACACGGACGCCCCCACTTATTGCTTTGACGGTATAAAACGGCCTTTGTTCGATAAAGTTTGATCGGAAATGGAGATAATTTAAATTATGTTGGGGGTATTGGTGTACGGACACCGAACATATAAATTAGCGGGAGCGTGAGCAACGTGGATTTGTCATAGGGCGGTGGAGCACCATTAGAGCAATGTGAGTAAAAAATCTGAAGCAGTTACGATGAAGGAAACAGAAATTATAAGACATTTAAGCGAGCGTTAACGTTTTTGACGCACCAAGTATGTGACCTTGACCCTGGGCGAACGTGGACTTGTCACAGGGCTTTAGAGGACTATTAGAGAAATACGTGTATGAAATATGAAGCAATGAAACAAAAAAAAAAGACATTTACCCGTGAGTTAACGTTTTATGACGGACGGACGGACAAGACTGGACGGACGGACAAGGGTAACACTAAATACCCCCTCCACTATCGTGGTAGTACATCAAACATTTAATGCTTTCTAATCTTCAGTCAGCTGTGATGACGGCCTGAAATCCCGGTCCCGGTCATGTGACATGCCACCTCCATCGGGAGGTGGGCGGGGCTGCATGGGCGGTGCATTTGAGTTTTATGGATGTAACTACGGGTCGTGTGCAGGTAAATTTATCGTATTCTATTCGTGGGCGGGATGCGTGGGCGGGGTTTATGAGTTTGATGGATGTAACTACGGGTCGTGTGCAGGTAAATTCCGCGTATTATGTTCGTGGGCGGGATGCGAGGGCGAGGTTTATGAATTTGATGGGTGTAACTACGGGTCGTGTGCAGGTAAATTACGCGTATACTATTAGTGAGCGGTGTGCGAGGGCGGGGTGTATTAGTTGTATGGGTCTAACTACGGGTCGTGTGCAGGTACATTACGCGTATACTATTAGTGAGCGGGGTGCGAGGGCGGGGTGTATTAGTTGTATGGGTGTAACTACGGATCGTGTGCAGGTACATTACGCGTATACTATTAGTAAGCGGGGTGCGAGGGCGGGGTGTATTAGTTGTATGGGTGTAACTACGGGTCGTGTGCAGATACAGTATGTGTATGTTACGAGTGGGTGGGGCGGCGAGGGCGGGGTTTATGAGTTATATTGGTGTAACTGCGGATCGGTTGCAAGTCAATGTCGTGTATCCTGTTCGTGGGCGAAGTATGAGTGCGTGGTTTATGCGTTTTATGGTTAGTAAACATAACTGTTTGTTCCACGTTTGCCTGCCGACGTACTGTTAGCCAGCTAAACGTAGGTCGGCAGAAAAACGTGAAACAAACAGTTTTAGTGCTTAGCTATTGTCTGTTCCTCGCTATGTAAAATATTACCATGTAAAGCGAAATACGTAAGAGTTATAGTTCATACATTGAATTTTAAATAAATTAATTTCGTAGCTAGTGCTAGCGAACGAGAAATTAGTTTATTAAAACTTCAATATGTGAACTGTAACTAACTTATTGGTTGCCCAGCCCGATCGAATGGAGCGCTGCCCATAAACGTGTTTTCAACCACGATACTATTCTAAATTACGTGATTGACGGTGTGACACTGAATCGATCATACACACACGGTGCGCGTCACAGGAAATTACGTCAACAAGGCGGGGCCTGTGGTTATAAATATAACTGTTGAGTAATTGAAATATTTAATGGTTAATTTAATAGACATTTATTTGCAATAAATACATATATGGTTTATAAATCAAGATGCATGGTCCCGTGGTTACCACAACAACAACACTGTCTGAAAGTATTGAAAGCGCGCCAACCCGAAAGTAAATATTATTTGATATTTTCCTTAATATGCAACGGATTTTGATGAAATATGGCGCAGCAAACGCGTCTTTATATAACCTGAATTTGGTGGTCTCAGGACTTCGGCACATACTTATGTCGTTTTTGCGAAGCAATTCATAGATTTCCGTGTCAGTATTGACAGTAAAATCGGAAATTGATCCTTCGCAAAAAACGACAGAAGTTTGGGCCAAAGTACCGATACCACACAATGCAACTTAACAAGACGCCTTTGATGCACCATATTTTATTAAAATCCGTTTCATAATAAGGACAATATAACAAAATACGTACGTGATCATGCACCTTGTATATGCGTTAAACATTATTCTGTATTCTGTTTGTCTCTATATACATACAGGTCCGGTCAATGGTCAGTGGTCTTCGTGGTACGCCTGGGAGACATGCTCCGTGACGTGTGGTGCGGGGATCGTGAAACGGCACCGCTACTGCATAAACCCCGCCCCTGCCGGTGGAGGGCGTGGCTGTCCAGGAGACAACGCCCAGACAGGAACATGCTTTCCTTCCGCCTGCGCAGGTGAGATTATATTTATTTGGGCTATGCAATTATTATTATTCCCCGTTTATCTATTTTAAGAGTTGCAAGTGGGACATGGCTCAAAGAACCATCCATGCTCGGGATTTATTAAATATGTTTTATTGCTTTATTTATAGACAGTATACAGAAGTATCAAGACATACCAACAATACTGTTAACAAGAGTAAACGGGTTGGGCTAACACTATTAGTTACAGTCCAAGTGCGATAATCTGTCTGTACGACGGGAGCATGTTACACTACACTTGGTACGATACAAATAGTCGTAGGAAGATTTTTTTGTAGAAAATCAGCATGGCCCCCTAACGCTACAATTTTCCATGTGAACGTATCCTAGCTAAGATGTCCATTTATGACATATTAGTAGCCAAATTACTATTTTACATTTGCTCAAACATTTGTTAACACATAGTAGTCTACTTTTTCAAATAATTTCTGAAAGTTTTAGTTGCCAAAATATCCATTCTGAAATAATAGTAGCCACAATGGCTGTTTTAGTAGCCAAATGATAGACACAGCACTATGGTTTTACTATCGCTACCTATAGCAAAGTAAATAATAAATGATAAAAGTCAGATAATGAAAAATAAAAGTTAAACATGATATAGATACATGGCAAGTTAGTCTAGCCAAATGACTACTGCGGCTGCCAGAAACGCCAACCAAGGACGCATTCTGGAACCACATTAACTCTTTCAACACCACATGCCTGTATAGTGGAATTGGCAAAACGTGTAGATCCAGATGAGCCGGCTGGTGACGAGCCGTCTTATCAGGATCTGCACTTTTTGCAGGGAATTTTCAGAACAAAAATCACCTCGGACCTTTTCATAAATGGACTAGTCATTTACTCATGTTGTGACGGTTGGATTGGCCCGGAAATTAACATATAAAAATCCATTCCAGTTACTTAGGGGTGAAAGAGTTATTCTAATGCATCGAACATAGAAAGCACTCATCTGATTGGTCAATTGTAATCACAGCCTATAAAATATGAAAAATCACAGCCTATAAAACCTCCGTTTTACCAGTCTGTGTTTTACAACTTGACAGATTTATGTAACCCTACGCGCTTTTGTAAACAATGGCCAGCGGCGGGGAATGCAAGTATTTCCAAATTAATTTCGGTACATTTTCGGTTATCCATTCTGCAATATTGACCTGTACAACCCAAAGCGGAAACGAGAATCTACCAACGACTGGCAAATGTGACTTCAGTGTGGTGGCCCTTCAACAAATTCCCAAAAATATTACCCCACCCGCCCAAAATACAGAAGAATTTAGCAAAGTGCTCAAATGCAAACTCAATATGCCAGTACCAGCCTATAACTTTACGAATTTCAATGTGCACATACATGACTAATCACAAACTGTATTGCAGATGGGTAATCACCTGAATTAGGCGTAAATCCAGGGAAATCATAGGCCTGTTGACGACACAAGTTGTTGACATTTCCTTTGTAAAAATAACACGAACCCAATGCAGAAATGTTGGCATTTCTTTAAAGGCACAGAACGGCTCAGTATTCCAATTTTCAGATTTTTTCAAACACAAAAACATGTTTGGCAACTGATTTAGTACACCAAAACTACATATACTGCCTAATATATATATCCCAAGTCTTGAGATTCATATCATAATCGCAATGTGAAGACAACAAAAGGTAAACAAAAACTTGTTTTGTGTACCACTCAGCGCATAATGTCAATATTGACAATTTTCATTTTCGGAATCCCGAGCGTTTCCGCGCTAGCATACTCGCTACTACTCGGAGACATGTCGGAAAACTGCTTACACACAAAACCATGACGTCACAAGCACGTGCGCTAAATTGAAGGGGAACAACAACAACAAGAAAGTAAACATTTGTTTCTTCAGACTCGCGAAGACGATATTATTTAACTACAATTTGCATCAATGACATTGACATTATACACAATCGAACCAGAACAGCCGAGCGACTCTCACGATCTCATGACACCAGTTACAGTACTGTACCCGAGTACGTATTCGTGAATCAGTCAACATTGAATATTACCCCACCCACTTGTAACACACACTGACACAGTAATGATGTTACAATAAGTATTGACTTGCATTACAGTGGACTTATTTTAGTAGCCCTGTGTCATGACCGAGTCAGTGGAACTTGGAAGAAAGGGGCAAAAGTGTGGCCGGATGCTATTCTTGGGCTTCTTATCCTTTTAATGCAGTATTTAAGGTAGCTTAGAAAATCTCAGCTCTACGGATGTGTTTTACTATTTCATCTGTCTTTTGTATTTCCTGTATCCGTGAGAGCTGAGACACTTATAGTGTACAATTTTGTCACAATAACAAGCCAATTTGTCCTGGCGTTTTGCTACACAGTCTGACGAGTGAGAAGTTTTAACACTTCACATGCAGTCATCATGGCCATGTTAAAAACATTCATAGACTAATAATACACATGTAGGTATATACATTGTTTGACATTCAGAGCTCCAGATAAGCTGCGTATTTGCGTAAATACCCAATTAAAATGGCCAAAAAACCCAATTGAAATCAGAAGTAGCAAGTATCAAAAAGAAATTACAATTTTGTGGTTCATGTATCATGCTGCAGAAAACAATAAACAGACCACAACTATAGCATAGTTTTCTTATTTTCCATGAAAACACATCTTGGTATTTCATTAGAATTGTCTCCAAGGAGACAATTTTCATTATAATTGTCTCCTTGGATGCCAAGATGTGTTTTCATTTCGAAGCAAACTATTCAATAATTGCTGTCTGTTGATGTGTAAACATTAGTGTGATTTTATTTTACCCAATTAAAATTTCGAAATACCCAATTGCTTCAGAAATGATGGAGTAACAATGCTCATTACTAATTCCTTATCTGGAGCCCTGACATTGGTTATCCTTTTATTCCCATTTTTGTAGCAGAACACCAGGACAAATTGGGCTGTTATTGTGACTAAATTTTACACTGTAAGTATTTATAAGGGTCTCGGCTCTCACGGATACAGAAAATATAAAAGACAGATGAAATAGTAAAACACATCCGTAGAGCTGAGATTTTCGAAGCTATATTTAAGGACGTGCAGATGAGATGGTCATAATAGCATTTCAACTCGCTGCACACTTTTAACTCAACTTGACAGCACGATCTATAGACCGTTTTCCTTTCCCATCAGATAAGCCATTTTTGGACCGAACTGTTTTCGGGTCATGGATTAACTCCCCCTTTTCCACTTAGAATTTTGCCTTGTAACTTGTAATTTTTTTAAACCGTAATAGCTAAATACCGGGGTCCTGGATTATCTCCCCTTTTTCGACTTTTCCAATTTTGGCTTGCGAGTCGTAAAACCTTTAAACCGTACTAACTACACACCTGAAACTTGGTATGTAGCTTGCTTATGATGATGTGATGCGCAAAATTTATTTTGATTTTTTATTTGACCCCGGGGTCATGGATTATCTCACCATTATCGACTTTGAATTTTCCAATTTTGACTTGTAAGTCGTAAATTTTTTAAATTGTACTAGCGACACACCTGAAACTTGGTATTGAGCTTCCTTATTATGAGTCGATGCGCAAAGTTTATGTTGATTTTTTATTCGACCCCCGGTCATGAATTATCTCCCCCTTTTTTACTTAGAATGTTTTAATTTTGGCTTGTAAGTCTTAAAACTTTTAAACCGTACTAGCTACACGCCTGAAACTTGGTATGTATCTTCCTTATGATGAGTATTTGCGCAAAGTTTATTTCCATTTTTTATTTGATCCTCGGGTCATGGATTATCTGCCTCTTTCGACTTAGAATTTTCCAATGTTGGCTTGTAAGTCGTAAAACTTTTAAATTGTACTAGCTACACACCTGAAACTTGGTATTGTAGCTTCCTTGTATGATTGTAGATGCGCAAAGTTTATTTAGATTTTTGATTCGACCCAGGGGTCATGGATTATCGCCCCCTTTTCCACTTAGAATTTTCCAAATTTGGCTTGCAAGTCGTAAAACTTTTAAACCGTACTATATACATACCTGAAACTTGGTATGTAGCTTCCTTATGACGAGTCGATGCACAACATTTATTTTGATATTTTATTTGACCCCGGGGTCATGGATTATCTTCCCCTTTTCAAATTAGAATTTTCCAATTTTGGCTTGTAAGTCATAATTTTTTTAAATTGTACTAGCTACACACCTGAAACTTGGTATGTAGCTTGCTTCTGATGAGTCGATGCGCAACATTTATTTTGATTTTTTATTTGACCCCGGGCTCATGGATTATCTCCCCCTTTTCGACTTAGAATTTTCCAATTTTGGTTTGCAAGTCGTAAAACGTTTAAACCGTACTAACTACACACCTGACCTGAAACTTGGTATGTAGCTTCCTTATGATTAATCGATGCGGAACAGTTATTTAGATTTTCGACAAAGTTCATGATAATATTTTTTTCTCATATTGTACATTTTGTCTCTCAATAACTATATAGCTATGAATGTCAATGCCCTGCAGATTATTGCTATATTTTAGTGAAACGTTATTCCGCATAATTTATACCGTTGACTGGTGTTGCGATATAGTGCAACCTAATTGCCTTAAATCGAAATCAAAAATGTGCAGCTATAGCAAAAGGGTATTAACAGGTAATTGTGAACTCTTTCAGTCTTTGTGAAGTGTGTGCAGTGACAGTCCCACTCCATGATACAATCGACGGTCGGCGCCATCAACAATCAGTTTGTTCGTAACTCGGTCCGGGATGTAGCAGTCATTGAAGTTCTTGGAAGGGTAAGTTGATTATACTAACAAATGACCCCACCCCCATCCTGTTTGTTTCAATTTACCGATGTAGACAGCAGAATAATATCGTTGATTTCAATGCAATTTCTTACCATAAAACCACTTTTTGTCTCACCGACGAAAGTTGAAAATAAGACCTAGCAGTCGCAATTCCGTCGTCCAGAAAAACAACATTTTGGACGTACATGTAAGTAAAAAAAAATGTGCATATCTCTCGATCCGTTAGTCGGATCATTAATTTGCAAACTTCATCACTAACTTTCTCACTGGTAACCTTCACCTTTGTGTCAATAATTTTAGACGTACGTCCAAATATTGAATACCCCCTCATCAGTAGATTCTTAACGTTGATGGATCATTACCAAATTTTATCAATAGCTTCCTCACATTGATGGCTATTCACCCAGTGTCATTGTGTGACCTTGACCTTCATATCAATAATTTTGGAATTCCTCATCTTGACCGACCTTGACCTTTGTGGTGATCGCCTTGTTTAGTGGGCGAGACACTTCCTGGCGTTCGCCTTGTTTTTTAAACGTCATCAGGTGATTTGTTTCTCGCCAGCGATCACCTTGTATTATCAAAGCTGCCTGCCATGGGATTAGCTTAGTGATAGCAATGCACTTATGGCATATGTGGGCAGTCTGACGCTTGTAGCTGATTTCATCGAAATCTCTAACTACATTTATCTTGCTAAGTGTACTTTGAGGTAGCAATTTTCAAATTATGCATAAATAATTTTTTGATTTAATGATAATGGAATAAATACAGTATAATACATGTACTTCTGCATAATTTTAATAATCAAGTACAAAGTTAGTTGTTATATATGAAATAATGCATTTCAGTACAAATAATAATTACTCCCACAAAGTGCTAAGTATAGATAAGTTTATTTAGCAATGTTGGTGAAATCGGCTACCAATCTTGATATGTGGGTGGAGGATTGAAGCTTAGGGTATGTCATTTGTGTGACTGGAAGATTGACAGTCTGACTCCTGATCTTTATATGTGGCTGGAAGATTGAATCTGATCTCTACATGTGGTTGGAGGATTGGGGTTTCCGGCAATTGTGGCCGGTCTGACTCCTGATCTCTATATATGGCTGGAAAATTACGGCTTATGTCAATTGTGGCCAGTCTGACTCGGGATCTCTATATGTCACTGCAGAATTGGTGCTTATCATGATTATGGCAAGTGTGGCCAGTCTGCTAATCTCTATATTGTGTGGCCAGTCTGCTGATCTCTATATGTCACTGTGGCTGGAGAATTGGCGCTTATGGAAATTGTGGCCAGTCCGACTCCTGTAGCCTATTTCACCAACATTGCAAAGTACATGTATACTTATCTAGCAAAGTATACTTTGAAGGAGAAATTTTCAATTTTAGGATAAATTTATTAATTTTTATTATGCTGAATGTATTACATTATCACAGCCAAAATGGCTGTGATAATGTAATAAATTCAGTATAATAATTCTGCATACATGTAATCATCAAATATATGCAGTCGTTAGTTCTATATGAAATAATGCATTTCGGGAAAAATAAATGATTACTCCCTCAAAGTATACTTTGCTAGAAAAGTATACTTTGCAATTTTGATGAAATCGGCTACAGATCTCTGTACATGTATGTGGCCTTTGTGAATGTGGCTTATATGAATTGTGGCCTATCTGCCTCCTGGCCTCTATATGTGGCTGGAGGATTGGGGCTTATGGCACTTGTGACCAGTCGTGACTGTTGATATATATGTGTGGCTGGGGGATTGGGGCTTTTACCATTTGTAGCCAGTTTGCCCCCCCCCCCCGAGGTTCTCAGTGACCGTAACTTTGTGTCTTAATTCATACGTGTGGTGCTTGCAAAACCAATTACTATACCTAGACACACGTTATGGCCAAATATTATTAAAATCGATAAAGTGGATCAGAAGTTATTTAAGAAAATGAAAGGTGTTGCTAACATGTATTACCGCTACATGCTTTTCGACAATGTCAAGGTCACTGAGGGCACATGTTATTATTGTCAAGGCTGCCAGTCAGGGGATCTTGAAAATGTGCATGTTGTAATCATAATGGTTACTCCTAGCAAAGAAATATAAAATGTTGTTCTTGTGTATTTGCAGGAGTATTTGGTGCCACTGAGGTGTCAACATAGTGTCATCGACCTAATGATGTCTAAAGTCAAGTTTTAACTGGTGTTGAGTTTCTTCACAAGCCATAACCGTCAACTCCGCAGAAGACTTTGATGTCCTTGGGATGTGTGAAATAGGACGGGACTAATTGCCTGTTTAATTAATGGAGTTTAGTGGGAAATGGGACAGGAATTACTTGCCAGTTTAATTAATGGAGTTTAACGGCCTGTTAACAGCTTTGGGCATTTTAGGCCAGGTTAACAGTCAAATCCCATATTTCAATTTCATCGATGGGGAGAAAGTCACTGAAATATATATATTCAGGTGTGAAATAAGAGAAGAACCTGATCGGATGCCAGGTTCTCGCCACACCAGTCACTTAGCCCCAGCTCCTAAAAGTAATGGGATTAGTATTAATCCTACTACTTTTATGATGGGTATAACCTGATTCAACTCTCAAGTAACAAGAAAGGCAATCATGCACCTGAGGGTCAAATCAGGGATATTGGGATTCCAGTAAGGATGATTTGATTGAATGGTGTTTAATGGCCTGTCAACAGCTAAGGTCATTTTAGGCCAGGTTAAAGACTTGTTGTGATGGGGGTAAATCCCAAAATCCCACCAGATGAGATTTGAAAATGATCTACCATTCCTACATGACCTTGGCTGTTGCTGGGACATAAAACCCATTCTCTTTCACCACCCATGTGGCTTAAATGGCCAATGTCAACGCCAATTTTTGGCAAAATTTGCATTAAAGGTTTCTATCGCCCGCTCATTATTCACCTGTGTTCAAGGTCAAATGAGGGATGGGTTCTGGTATAGGGGTTAGAACACCTGACTCCAATCCGGAGGTTGTGGGTTCAAACCTTGCCTAGGGCATCCAAAAATACTTTCATAGTATTTCCTTGCCACTGGTCTGTCTGATGAGACTTTAAACTGTTGTCCTGTCTCACAATGACCTTAGCTATTGCTGGGACGTTAACCCTTTCACTTTCACTGTTGTTTTTTTGAAGGTCAAAAGACTAAGGAAAGTTGACATTCTTGACTTTCGAGTCAGAATTCTTCAGTTTCCAGTTGAAAGCTTCAAGTTAATATTTTCGAGTTTCAAGTTGAGAACATGGAGTTTCGAGTTGCAAGACACTAATGTCATGATGAGGACATAATTATGGGACCCCTGATCATCATATGATTCAAACAATTGCTTCGTAAAAGTGATGGAATATATGTTTAACATATATATGAACACTGCCTCGTTACTGTATCATATACGGCACATGGAGTGGCCAAGTCAGCCATGTTTGTGTGTGCCAGCCATCAGCTAGTTTCACGTCTTCCGGCATTTGACAAAGAACTGACAATGAGAAGTAGAACATATGATATAATGTGGCCAATCATACATAGAAAAGCCAGGACAACAGACTCCTATAAGTTATACTAAACCAAGATGTACTTTAAGTGAGATATTGGTGTACTTTTGCGAACATTCTCAATATGTACATAAACTAACGTGTACACTTTTCCTAGACACTGTACTGTGATATATGTAAATACACATGGGCCAGATATACTCTCACATTTATGAAGCTCCACTGCACTATTGTCATAGTCTCAAATAACAAAGAGTAAATGTAAATGTATTTACGAAGCAATTATCTTTGAATCAAACATGATCAGGTATAGAACGGTTCCTCAACTTACTTATAGAAGTAAGTTTTTATGTACATCATATACAATTGCATGTCCCCTCACCCCAGCGGTGAAAATTCACCTAAACAACATTAGTGACCAGCATCCCCCCCGGCTATTGTCGCTATTCTGACAGTTGAGCATATGCTTATTACTGCTGTGCATAATGATTAGGATCTACACTTGCCACAAATGTCACAAGGCCGTTTGATCAGGGCAGTTCTCATAGTTGTGTTCTCGAATTGAATATGTACAAATATATATCCTCAGTTCACCAGAATAATTTAACTCCACTTCCTAAAAGTAAAAGGATTAGTACTAATCTTCTTACTTTTATAATGGGTATCACCGGACTCCACAATCAAGTATCAATAAATGTCAAAATAAAATGTACTCTATTTTTCGTGAAAATTATTGGTTTATTACATTGTAAAGAAAATCTACTGTAAAAACGACATCACACATTATCTAGGGTCGTTCTGAAATCACGTGACCCCATACCCTGAAGGGCAAATGGTTCTGTCATGGCTTTTGTAAGCTTATACAGAACAAACGAGTAAAAGCTATCGTTACGAAGAAATAATGTAACATTCACACAGATCACATATGTGGCTGTGACTGGAGAAATAGGGCTTATGGGTTTTGCGACCACTATTGCTGCAGATCAGACTGCAGTCTGATCAGGATATGCACTGTTCGCCATTCCGTGAATGATACACATGTCATGCTTCTACCAAGCTATATAGACCACCAGGCTATCAGAGTGTGCTATTGGATCAGGAGCTACACTGGTCACAAATCCCATAAGCCCCATTTCTCCAGTCATAGCCACATATAGCCCCCATCCGAGAAAATGGACCTGACAACATGTCCAACAATTGTAGATAGAAGTCCACTTCGCAGTATAAAATATAAATGTTTTGCTGATGACAGTAATTCAAACAATGTAGGTCATGATCAGATCTATGCACTCACCATGCTGATTGCACATGTTCTAGGGTTCCTTTTCTCAGCCGGTAGCTCATAATATTCCCAATAACCCACACTTTTCAATATCTGTATCATCGACGGCATTTATTGATCAAATTGTGAAGTTGTGAACAATGAGTAGCCTGGTCAGATACAAGTGTTATCTAATATCGTAATGGTTATCTGCATACCGGTAATTATAAAAAAAAACAGCACATGTAGATTTCAGATGAATCATGAAATCAGTCCGATTTTCGTGTTTTTTACGGATAATTTCTGAACTGTTCACAAAATATCTGTAACGGGTGCATTAAAGGCACTGGGTCTCTGATATGCCTAGAATGAGATGAAACAGATTAGGACAAAATAGGTTAATTTAGATCGTATTTCTGGAACCAAATTATATGTTCAAATCGTCTGTAAAATGAGGCAAAATTCTAAGTCGAAAATGGGGGAGATAATCCATGACCCGGGGGTTGAAAGAATCAAAATAAACTTTGTGCATCTACTCATAAGAAAGCTACATACCAGGTTTCAGGTCTGTAGCTATTACTGTTTAAAAGTATTACAAGTTACAAGGTTGGGGACGGACGGACAAGGGCAACACTAAATGTGCCCTCCACTGAATCTATCCCGAGACACAGTACCTTTAATGTAAGAGTTATCATATGTGCTACAGTGTGTAGGCTAACAACATTACATGTACAATCATTTAAATGAGGAAAATAAAAGCAGCATCAACTGTTATAGTTTGTGTCTCATTATATTCATGTACATGTATCTACATGTATTTAAGTATACTGGTTGTCATCAGTATAATACTGAAAAATGTATAGTTTTTGAGATGACATGTACTGACAAAATGGATCTTCTGACCGTGTGATAGATGTAGTAGACTCGGATCACCAGTCACAGTCGAGCAGGCTGATCCGGGTCTACACTGTTTGTTATAACACTAGGTTAGCGCAAGGATTATGAAATTTAAATAGTCAAAATTAAAGGTTACCTTGAACAAAATTTTACAATACCAGTAGCTCCAATATTTGCAAAACTACTTTTTCCAATCGTAACCTTTCAGTAGCCAAATTTTGAAATATTAGTAGCCAAATCACTGTTACAGTAACAAAATGGTTTCTGCAGCTACCAGTAGCACCAACCTATGTTATTTAACAATGGAATAGGAATGTCTAGCATACTTTTACACGGTGGGTATAGTACGTCACATGCACCTGCTATTTGGATGGGATGCACTGAATCAGGTAAGAACATTTTAACGCAATTATGCGCAGATAACCCGGAAAATTGATCAGCAACGCCTGTCGATGTTCTAGTCCCCGTAGATTCAGCCATTTACGAGTTATTTAGAGAAAATCTACATATACATTTGGCTGGAATTAAGGAAAGACGGGGTGCAATAGGGTATAAATTCAAGTTTTTCCTGACTGGTGAATGTGCAATATTATTACATGCGTGTTCGTGCATCTCTTTTCGTGGCTATAAACTGCATTTTCGAACGATTTTGGGGGCATATCGGAGTGGACCCCATCAGTCCTTATTTCCAGCAAAAAAGGGGCAATGGCAGGTTTGCTTATCAATTTTCCGCGATAGCTGTGCTTAATCGCGTCAAAATCGCGAATGTAAAAAAAATGTATGGTCTGAATTGGAGGGTTTTCCCTTCCTGATTCAGTCCACCCCATCCCAATAGCAGGTGCCTGTGACAAACTATACCCACTGTGTTTGAACAAACATATTCACATCTATACTGGTAGCCAAATTAACTGCATAAAGTCTGTAAACACTGGTCATAAAATAAGTGTCTGTCGGCTGTTCTCTATCTGGCCAAGGGTCTTGTGTACATGGACCAGTCTTCTCTTCTTCACCCTCCCTGCTAATTGTTGATGTCGATCGATCCAGATGCACAGTGGACAATCGGTGTTTCACATGGCCCAGTTCGAGTCCAAGCTTGATGCATTGCTGTTTTCCTGAAGAAGAAAAAACAACATATTTTTTATGTCGAAAGTTGTTGATACAGTGACCATGGTCACGGTCAGTCGAAATACACTGCTATTGATGAAATTATGGTCATGATTAAGGTTCTGACACCGGATGGATAGCTATCAATGTGAGAAGCTATTGATGAAGTTTGGTAATTATCCACCTAACAGATTCAAGAGATATGCGAAATTTGGACTTTGTCCAAAATTGTTGATGAAGACGACACCAGAATTTTGACCGCTGTCTCACTTTCCAGTATCATGAGCTAGGATGGTCGCAATTTGGCTACTCAAATGGCCATTTGGCTACCAATATTTCAGAAATCATTCAGATGGCCATTTTTGCTACTGATATGTCAGAAATTATACTCTATATGTAATATAAAATAGTACATTGTATTGTTTATTTTAGTATTTTACTGTGACAGTTAATTTCGGCTACTAATTTTAAATTTTACCGCCAATCTAGCATGAGTGAGACAAAAGATATTGATTAAGTTTGGCATATATCCAACAAACGTATCCGGATATATGCGAAATAGGGACGTACGTCAAAGTTTTGACGGATGTGACCTATATTTTGAGAAAAGTAGGCCAGTGTCACCCAAAGGACCCAGAATGGTTTCTATCAATGTAAGGAAGCTACTGATGAAGTTTGGCGAACATCCAACTATTTGGACCTACAATGGACCTATGTCCAAATTTTGGACGACAACAACTGATATGCGATTTCTATGTTCACTTGAATGACCCAGGGTGGTTAGGTATCAATGTAAGGAAGCAACTGATAAAGGTTGGCGAACATCCAACACATCAGGAGATGTACAATGTATACAACTTGACGGATGTGACTTGTATTTCGTGAAAGTAGGTCAATGTCACCTAAATTACACGGAGCGGTTATATATCAATCAGGGCTCCAGATAAGTTGCATATTTGCTTAAATACCCAATTAAAATTGCCCAAAACCCAATTGAAATCAGAAGTAGCGAGTATCAAAAAGCAATTACAATTTGGTGGTACATGTAGCATGCTGCAGAAGACAATAAACAGACCACAAATATAACATATTTTTCTATTCTTGCTGCCTGTTGATGTGTAAACAGTAGTGTGATTTTATTTTACCCAATTAAAATTTTGAAACACTCAATTGCTTCAGAAATGATGGAATGAAAATACTCAATTACTAATTCCTTATCTGGAGCCCAGATCAATGTAAGGAAGCTATTGATGACGGTTGGCGATTTGGTGGCCCATACATGTACATTGATATAAATCCTATGAAAGTGGTGGGTCCTGTTCCATCACCCGGGAATCGCTATTTCGTACCTCCGGTTAATTGCCAATTAATTAACAACACACCAAAGACTTTTTAGTGTCAAACATATATATGTGACTGGAGAAATGGGGCTTATGGTTTTGCGACCAGTGTATATCCAGATAAGCATGTGCATCCGCAGTCTGATCAGGAACTGGACTGTTTGTCATTCCATTAATGAAACGTCCGTCGTGCGTCTAACAAGCAATATGTAGAGTTTATTCAACTACCATTTTGAAATACATGTACCGGATTTATATCACGAGACATCTGGAGTCTTATAAAGAAACGAGGCGAGCACAAGTTTCTTTGTCTGATTTACAGATATCAAGGGAAATAAAGCGGGTATTTCAAAATGGTAGTGTATATTACATGCTTTTTCGAAAAATGTGAAATTTGGTCTTAGACCAGCTTATAATATCAAAATTGACAATTTTGACGTTCGCGTATGAATTGTTTCTTCGCCGGAAATGACGTTTCGCTATATATAATGTCCAGAAGGAAATATTTCCTTCAAGGAAATAAATGCTACCAGAAATATGGTAAATCATTGGGTAGCATGTAATATAGATCGCTATTAGGCTACACGAGTGTTCTATTTGATCAGGGGCTACACTGGCCACAAATTGACTAAGCCCCATTTCTCCAGTCACAGCTACATATGTACATGACGAAATGAGTAGATTGCTAATTCTCTGTTAGCTGGCCAACTAACATCTATTTAACCGTTTCAACACTACCTGTATAGTGGTATTGCCAAATGGTGTAGATCCAAATGAGCCGGCTCGTGATGAGCCGTCTCATCAGGATCTGCACTTTTTGCAAATAATTTTCTTATTTTTTTACAACAAAAATATCCCCTTTTCATAAATGGACTAGTCTGAAAACCATTTTGAGGCGATTGGATTGGTCCGGAAATCAACATATAAAAATCCATCACGAGCCGGCTCATCAGGATCTGCACTTTTTGCAAAAAAAATATTTTTTTTGACAACAAAAATATCCCCTTTTCATAAATGGACTAGTCTGAAAACCATTTTGTGGCGATTGGATTGATCCGGAAATCAACATATAAAAATCCATCACGAGCGGCTTATCAGGATCTGCACTTTTTGCAAATAATTTTCTTATTACAACAACAAAAATATCCCCTTTTTATAAATGGACTAGTCTGAAAACCATTTTGTGGCGATTGGATTGGTCCGGAAATCAACATATAAAAATCCATCACGAGCCGGCTCATCAGGATCTGCACTTTTTGCAAATAATTTTCTTATTTTTTACAACAAAAATATCCCCTTTTTATAAATGGACTAGTCTGAAAACCATTTTGTGGCGATTGGATTGGTCTGGAAATCAACATATAAAAATCCATCACGAGCCGGCTCATCAGGATCTGCACTTTTTGCCAAAAACATCTTATTTTGACAACAAAAATATCCCCTTTTCATAAATGGACTAGTCTGAAAACCATTTTGTGGCGATTGAATTGGTCCGGAAATAACAATATAAAAATCCATCACAAGCCGGCTCATCAGGACTGCACTTTTTGCAAATAATTTTCTTATTTTTTTGCAACAAAAATATCCCATTTTCATAAATGAACTAGTCTGAAAACCATTTTGTGCATTGGCGATATAAAAATCCATCACGAGCCGGCTTATCAGGATCTGCACTTTTTGCAAATAATTTTCTTATTTTTTACAACAAAAATATCCCCTTTTTATAAATGGACTAGTCTGAAAACCATTTTGTGGCGATTGGATTGGTCCGGAAATCAACATATAAAAATCCATCACGAGCCGGCTCATCAGGATCTGCACTTTTTGCCAAAAACATCTTATTTTGACAACAAAAATATCCCCTTTTCATAAATGGACTAGTCTGAAAACCATTTTGTGGCGATTGAATTGGTCCGGAAATCAACATATAAAAATCCATCACAAGCCGGCTCATCAGGATCTGCACTTTTTGCAAATAATTTTCTTATTTTTTACAACAAAAATATCCCCTTTTCATAAATGGACTAGTCTGAAAATCATTTTGTGGCGATTGGATTGGTCAGCAAATCAACATATAAAAATCCATCACGAGCCGGCTCATCAGGATCTGCACTTTTTGCATATAATTTCTTATTTTTTACAACAAAAATATCCCCTTTTCATAAATGGACTAAGGTAGTCTGAACATAGAATTTGATGGCAATTGGATTGGTCCAAAAATATATTCCAATTTCCAGTTACTTATGGGTGAAAGGATTAAATTATACCTAACATTCATTTTATTTTATCTCAGGTTATGACCCAGCTTTTTCATCAAAACAAATTTAAAATATGCAAATATATGCCCAAATATATATGTGAATATATAAAAAATTAAACAAGAATGCGTACGAAATGACCAAACATTATGGTCGATTCGTACCTACATGTATATTTACGAAATTACCGGAAAACATGCGCCTATGGGTACGAATTGACCAAACACGGAACGAAATGGTAAAGGTACGAAATGACCCTGACACCATAAAACAGTAGTTTTATGTGAAATAAACGAATAAACTTTCGTATGTATCCGAGGATGTGAAGTGGAACATAAAATTACCTGATTACACAGTAATGCCGGTCGTCGTTAGGTGATCCGAGGAGATATTTTCCAATATTTATTTTATTTACAAAAATGTCAAAATGCTTCCGGAATGCGCTATGTGTAATACGTCATCAAGTTGTGTGCGTATATACGGGGGTTACAAACAGTACTACAGAGAAATTACCGGAGCGAATCGGGATTGGTCACGGAGTTATCCAGCAGCTTTCGGAAAATAGCTCGGGGTACTGAAACACGCACCTGCTGTTTGTTGATCAACAAACATTGATATTTTTATCGGCTACAAAGTCTTTTTTGTACCAAAATGACTGCACACAGTTTGGAAGAGTGTCTAAATGGAAAACTGTTTGATTTATTCATGGGAAAACCCAATAGGAGGTCAAATTCGGTAACTTGAGCCGTACTGTGCCTTTAAACGAATAAAAGGAAATAACTGTTGCAACTACACATATAAAAGCAATACAATTGCTAAAATAACATTACAGTTGAATCAATGTGTAGATGTCTTAGAAAAAGTCCCGTTAATGAAATGGGAATATTCTTCGGCGGAGTTACATTTCTTCAAATTAATTTGGTGTGAGGCGGTTATGACGACCAAAACCTGCTGATGTAATGAAAAATATCACTATTCGTGATATGCTACGACGTTGCAGAAAGCGGGGAGCACACTAGGTGCATTAGAATGGGGATAACGCGTCGCCATAAAACTGATTCACAGACCATAAAACCTCCCACATACCGCTCCAAATCGAAAAACAAAGCATGGTTATCCCTAAATCATATTACGAACATCCACAGTGGCGGGGCAGTGGGGCCGCTGGACGGCAATGTCTCCTTGCTCAGTCACGTGTGGCGACGGCAAACTCTCGCGCTACCGGAACTGTGACAACCCGGCGCCATCTGGCGGCGGCGCGACGTGTACCGGAAGCGACACGGAGACGTACAACTGTCACATACTCGGTTGTAAATGTACGCCTAGCTATTTATGCATATAATGTTATCATTTAATTTTCGTGGTGCATAAATCAAGGTCAGTATTATTTGATATTTTCCTTAATATGTAACGGATTTTGATGAAATATGGCGCAGCAAACGCGTCTTCATGAGCTGCATTTGGTGGTCCAGGGAGTTTGACACAGACTTATGTCGGAGACACGGAAATTGATTCTTCGCAAAAAACGACAGAAGTTTGGGCGAAAATACAGAGACCACCAAATGCAGCCCATGAAGACGCGTTTGCTGCGCCATATTTCATCAAAATCCGTTACGTAATAAGGACACTATAAAAGAATACGTACTTTGAATCAGATGTATTTTGGAAATTCAATACTTGTTGTTGTTGTTAGTAGTTCAGAACACGTCCAGATCTTATACTACTCGTGTACTGATCGATCGGTTTCAATAATGTGCTTTGCAAAAAACAATCAATGGCCGTTACACTTCCACGCGGTAAAGAAGTAACTATCTCAATGATAAAATCATAACTGTGACACGTGCACAGCGGTTGTCGAAGAGCCCTCAACGCGACAAAGACATGCACTCCACGACCAGCGGTGTGCGGTCCCCAAAGAAAAGTAATAGTACCTGCAATATATAGAGGATATTCCATGGTACATGAAAGCAGGAAAAAATACACGAGTGTGCGTCGGCTTCCGCGTAAGCAACGAGTGAGCGTAGCGAGCGAGTTGTTTGCATGGACGCCGACGGGCACTCGCGTATTATTCCCGCATGTACGATGGAATACTAGTATTCTATTTATTACACTTCCACGGCGGATATGTATGCACATTTCGTCTATTTGTGTGGCTATAATCAATGAATTGTGATGTGCGTATGAACACAACGACGTGTTTCCCGCGTTGTGACGTCACGCTGTCCGACGTCAAACGTGACGGCAAAGTAAACTTTTTCAAATCAAAATTACACAGCCGTTTCTATGAACTAGATACATTTGAGTGCCTGTTTGAAATGTGTTCATCACATTAATACTGTAGATTAGTCGAGACCCTCCCAAAGATTTTAAATAACTTTATTTTAACTGTATATGAAAATGTAACATTTTGCATGGTAGCTCGTAGTTTCCGACAAAAACTCGCTACTTAAGACGTTATTAGTTGACGGAGTTTGGGGTTCGTGGCAGGGATGGTCGACATGTTCCGTGTCATGTGACATCGGACAGATATCACGCGGGCGATTATGTGACAACCCGGCGCCCTCTGGCGGCGGATCACCGTGCTCCGGAAATGCTACGGAAACACACGATTGCAGCGCTGGGTCGTGTATAGGTTAGTACAAGGCACCGATAACAACTTTCCGTCACTGGGGTTGTAAGTTGCAAACATTTATTATTATGACATTCTAATGAACGCGCTTGAAACACTGAAATGTACGGAGCCCCGCAGGCGAAATGGATTTTTTTGTATTTGTTCGTTCTCACGAAATAACAATTCGTTCCCTCAATTTAACAATTCGTTCCCTCGAATTAACAATTCGTTCCCACGCTATAACAATTCGTTCCCACGGGAACGAATTGTTATTTCGTGAGAATGAATTGTTAAATTTATGGAAAGAATTGTTAATTCGTGAACGAATTGTTATTTCGTGGGAACGAATTAATAACAAAAAAGAATTCTACGTCCCCTGCGGGGCTCCGTAGAAATGTATATGAAATTCGGTATTTGATAATAATGTTGTTAGCGGCTAAGCATCGAGAGATGAATACGTATCTAACCTTCCTATTAATGCTTCCATGCACAGGCACTTTGTGGTATGAACGACAGATGCCTCTTTAAATCATTCCAAATTTTACTCCCATATTAAATATCTACAATATAGGACACTCGTCATATTTTCAACCAAAGGAAGTGGATTAATTACCTTGGGCCCGGCTCGCCAATTCAGTAATTGTAACGCGCGCGAAGGTACACTAGTACGACTTCCGTTGGTTGAAAAGATGACGAGTGTCCTACCTTCTAGATATTTGATATCAGATTGTCGTACATACCACAAAGTGCCTGTGCTTACATAATTAACCCGACTAGCACGTCGGACATTGCTGAATGCAACGTCAAATTACCTCGATCAGCTCAATTTGAGGACGGTCGTCGTTTGTCGGGATGAAAAGCGACTAGAGAGTAACGGTACGTGTATTATAATTATGATGGTGTCCGCACTTTTCTCCCCAGTCTGGTCCCAATGGTACGACGGCGCATGCTCGGTGACCTGCGGAAACGGAACCATTGAGAGATTGCGTCACTGCAGCACGGGTCGGGATGTTGACTGTCACGGGCCGGCGTACGCGCACGTGCCATGTATGAAAGTATCGTGTCTATCGGAAGGGCCATAACGCTTGCAATGCACATGTAACGATTGTCTCAAAATCTGGCGAAAATATAATAAAGTGTAAAGGCAGAATTTTAACTTATAACCTTCGAACCTGGCAGCTGGATATGCTATTGTCTGAATAAACGTAACATGCAGGGGCGGATCCAGGATTTATGTCTAGAGAGGGCGTGCATTTCAAATGAGACACATATGCTAGTCAACTTTCATAAAATTCATATTATTTTCTGCATTTTGTATCAAAAGTATATGTTGTTACCACTCATTTGAACCGTCTCGACGAGACGGTTCAACTGAGTAGTAACAGCATACACATTTGGTGAGAAATAAGGAAAATAATCAGACCTTTCCACAAAAATTAAAAAATGGGTGGGTTTAAAATTTAAACTCGGCCACGTTTAGAGGGACACCCCCCCCCCCCCCCCGCCTGAATCCTCACCTGACATGTACACTTAAACGGTCATACTGGCCTGTTAGCTATTTATGACTATTATGTTTTTATACAACATTTGATATTTACCTGAGATTTTCTAATGGTGGCAACATGCTTTGTACAGAAGACCAAATTAAAGTTGTGGTCCCATCTGTTAGGCACAACATGTTCTCATGAGACGGGACATTTTTAAATTATTAATAGCAACTAAATATGTCACCTGAATAAATAATTGTATCGACATATTATGATCATTGCACATCAAAAAATAAATAAAGATAATAAATACAGTAGTTGTTTCCGTTAACATTGAAAGGAAACACGGTTATCGCCCGTAATATCAAGAGTGACAATTCAAGCTTGATATAAATAGTATAATAATGTCTATTAACACGTCATGTAATGGTAAATCAAATGTATTATTTACCCGAAAATTTTATATCTAAAGAATGGACTAGAAATAAATATGTCTCCCTATAGTACAACCTGGGATGTGGGAGTCCAGGTTTAACATCGCGACACCATGTTGCTAATATAATGTGTCTCCCTATAGTACAACCTGAGATGTGGGAGTCCAGGTTTAACATCGCGACACCATGTTGCTAATAGAATGTGTATTTTTAGGCTGGATTCTAGACGTATTAGTTGAATCATAGCCACTCCCTTCCCTGCTACGCGTTTTTACAGCCTGTGGGATGACCAGATATTTTCTATGATGGGGACAACCTTTGTGTATACTTCCCAATACATAAATACACGACTTCATATTGCTTTTGTAATACATTCATTGTATTTGTCTGGCGATTCTAAACGTACAATTATGTGTAATACGCATTTTTCACCTGTGGGATGGCCCGTATATTATCTAACGGTGTGCACAACCTTTGTGCATAATACCCAACGCATGAATACACAACTTCATATCGCTTGAAGTAAATATCATATTCACACGCATGTAGCATTGATAATGGAGTCATTCCGGTTTATAATATTGTTGTTAACAACTACTGAATATGAAGTTAGATTAGGTTGTACGTGTCATGGTTTATAAGAGACGTCAATATTCCAGCAGTGTCGTTGGTATGTTTAACATATTCCATGTTGGATACTGATCTAAGACTCATTATTATTTTCCTTGTTTATGAATCATTGAATGTTGCTACCACTCATATTAGACCTAACATGTTACATTTTCTTATTTCTCATAAAACATATATGTTGAACACTATATGAACCGCTCGACGAGACGGTTCATATGAGTGGTAACAACATTTACTTTTGGTGAGCAATAAGGAAGTATTTTCATCATGAAATTGTGTTAACACGTTTATCGTATTGTACAGTATTCGTGTTTTAAAACAAGTAAGCTAAACCTATTTAGCGGAAATGTTATTTTCCAATATTTACCTTACACATACATTTATTGTTTACATGCATAATTGTACCGTGTGACGTCATGAATGATCCTACACAGTCATGGTTGTACAATACTATAGCTTATTTCTTTTTAAAAATGACAGAATCCAGTGGATATATTTCTCGTTTTGCATACTTTTAACATCGTGTATCGATGTGAATGTTGCCATATCGGATATGAAATATACATTTATATCAGGTATTATCACATCTTTGACACATTTCTGGGTGTTGTTTCTGTGTTAACACAGCTCGTGTGCAAGGTATGTGCATAAAGCTCGCATATTAATGAACAACGTTGCGATACAGTTTCAGGGCTCCAGATAAGGAATTAGTAATTGAGTATTGTCACTCCATCATTTCTGAAGCAATTGGGTATTTCGAAATTTTTAATTGGGTAAAATAAAATCACACTACTGTTTACGCATCAACAGACAGCAATTATTGAATGGTTTGCTTCGGAATGAAAACATGTCTTGGAATTTCATTACAATTCTAATGAAATACCAAGATGTGTTTTCATGGAAAATAAGAAAAATATACTATATTCGTGGTCTGTTTATTGTTTTCTGCAGCATGATAAAGGTACCACAATTTTTTTTATTGCTTTTTGATACTCGCTACTTCTGATTTCAATTGGATTTTTTGGCAATTTTAATTGGGTATTTACGCAAATACGCAGCTTATCTGGAGCGCTGTCTAAGTTTCAATTAAATTAAAAAAATACACACTATCGCCTACGCTAATTTGGCCGATTTGTCAAATTCTTTATTTCAAAATACACGTACTTTAATATTGTGTTTGAAATCAAGCACGTTGATTGGCAGAGCCTGAGCTGTGTTACAAATTGCTGGATTGCGAGTTGGCATTACCAATAGATGCTCAGATAACGTTGATAGTCTGTGAAAATTAACGCAGGCTGTTGTGTATGTATATATATATACATGTAGAGCTCCAGATAACGTTGATAGTCTGTGAAAATTAACGCAGGCCGTGGTGAATGTATATATATATATACATATAGAGCTCCAGATAACGTTGATAGTCTGTGAAAATTAACGCAGGCTGTGGTGAATGTATATATATATATACTGATAGTAGCGTCTTGAAATTAACGCAGGCTGGTGAATGATATATATATGTGAGCTCCAGATAACGTGAAAATAGTGAAAATTAACGCAGCTGTGTGAATGTAATATATATATATACATGTAGCGCTCCATATAACGTTGATAGTATGTGCAAATTAACGCAGGCTGTGGTGAATGTATATATATATATACATGTAGAGCTCCAGATAACGTTGATAGTATGTGAAAATTAACGCAGGCGTGGTGAATGTAGCTATATATATATACCTATATACATGTAGAGCTCCTAGATAACGTTGATAGTCAGTGGAAAATTAACGCAGGCTGTTGTGTATGTATATATATATACATGTAGAGCTCCAGATAACGTTGATAGTATGTGAAAATAAAATTTAACGCAGGCAGTGTGTATATGTATATATATATACATGTAGAGCTCCAGATAACGTTGATAGTCTGTGAAAATTAACGCAGGCTGTGGTGTATGTATATATATATACATGTAGAGCTCCAGATAACGTTGATAGTATGTGAAAATTAACGCAGGCTGTGGTGTATGTATATAGGATATACATGTAGAGTCCAGATACGTTGATAGTCGTGAATTAACGCAGGGCTGTGTTGTATGTATATATGCTATACATGTAGAGCTCCAGATAACGTTGATAGTATGTGAAAATTAACGCAGGCTGTGTGTATATATATATATAAACATGTAGAGCTCCAGATAACGTTGATAGTCTGTGAAATTAACGCAGGCTGGTGGTGAATAGTAATATATATACATGTAGAGCTCCAGATAACGTTGATAGTCTGTGAAAATTAACGCGAGCTGTGGTGTATGTATATATAGATACATGTAGTCCAGATAACTTGATAGCCATGTGAAAATTAACCGCAAGGCGTGGTGTAATGTTAGTATAATATATAACATGTAGCTCCAGATAACGTGAAAAATTCGAACTGTGGAAAATTACCGCAGGCTGTGTTGTATGTATCAATATATATACAATTAGCGCTCCAGATAACGTTGATAGTCAGTGAAAATTAACGCAGCTAGGCTGTGGTGTATGTATAATATATATACATGTAGAGCTCCAGATAACGTTGATAGTCTGTGAAAATTAACGCAGGCTGTGGTGTATATATATATATATATATATACATGTAGAGCTCCAGATAACGTTGATAGTCTGTGAAAATTAACGCAGGCTGTGGTGTATGTATATATATATACATGTAGAGCTCCAGATAACGTTGATAGTCTGTGAAAATTAACGCAGGCCGTGGTGTATGTATATATATATACATGTAGGGCTCCAGATAACGTTGATAGTATGTGAAAATTAACGCAGGCTGTGGTGTATGTATATATATATATATACATGTAGAGCTCCAGATAACGTTGATAGTCTGTGAAAATTAACGCAGGCTGTGGTGTATTATATGGGCCGCGCTCTGTGAAAACCAGCCTTAATGACAACATTTTCAATTTGCACTTTTTTACATTTTTGATAGAACACCCTTTCAAAAACAATATGGTGAAAAGAAAATGCAAATATGCTTCATAGATTTTTTGTTTTATCCCGTCAACACAGTGCGTATGTGCCGTGAAACACGGTGCCGTGAAACATTTTTGATATCCCAGTCAATACTATTTTTGCATTTTACAGCATTGTAGGTGTTGACGGGATATATAAATAGAATAGTAGGTTAGCATGGTTAGTGCCGTGAATGGGAAAACATATCTGGCGCGGCACGGAAACGGGATGTGCTCGGCAGAGCCTCGCCCATCCCGTTTCCTGAGCCTTGCCAGATATTTTTTCCCATTCAAGGCACTAACCTACTATTCTCTATTTGTCTCACTTTTTTGTAGTACCATGTGAATCACGCAAGGAAAAACAGTAACGTCATCGAGAAAATGACGTTATTGAAACGCTGACGTTTGTACAATGCAACACAACATCCTATAGTAGAAATGCGTGTTCATAGACTCATTGACTGTGCTTGCTGTAACTGTATTTGCTGATAAGTTGCACTGAATGTATCTACAATTGTTAGTATGTACATACTATCAAACATTGAACAGAATAAAACTATGATATGTACATGTAGTGAACAAACCAAATGCACCACTATCAATGTTAAATATATAATTACAAAACAATAAAACATCTTTGGCCCAGTGTCAACATTATGCGATATGCTAGGAGCCGAGTAATTAGCACTAACATAATTCTGACAATTTCCAAATTTTATTTTATGTTGATTTTCGAAATATTCGACGGTGAACCAGTAAATCAAATGAATTAACACCTATGCCCAGTTCTATCCGTGGCTAATCTTATCCAGAATATGTGTCACAGTTAATGAGCAACTGTTTACATTTTCTTTAATAAAAGTAACGGTTTGTGGGCACAATTTCACGTAGAGCGGGGCCGGGTCTGACCGGCCGTCGGCACTAACCGCACCCCATCAGTAAACACGTTTAAACCTAAGTTGATATGTTATATTGTGCATGTTCATATCCCCGTGAGTTTTAAATTTGCGATAAACAGTGCATGAAGTATTGCCAATACGAATTAAATCGTTTTCAATAGAACGAAATATGTAAAGCAAAACCTTTCATAAATATGATCATGCAATATGTAGATATACGTACGTAACACATAATTAAGTCATGTCTACATGTTTCGAAAATCGATATTGTATTAATGCTTGTCACGTTCAAATGACAGTTAGCGTTACTCATCAAAATGATTCGATGGTTCGATCTGCAAATTGTAAGTACATGTATATCTGATGATGATAGCCAGACACAGGCCCGTAGCCGTAGCTGGGGTTCGGATCGGTCGGACGCCCCCCCACCCCCCCCCCGCCCAGACCTCGAAGTCCACTTTTTCAGCCTCGATGTCCACTTTTTTAGACCCCCTAGATATCTCAGGCCCCTTCGGCCTTCGAAACGAACCCCCCTTCAAACAGGTCTGGCTACGGGCCTGAGACAGGATAAGTATTCCGGTTTCAACATGCAGACGCCTCCATCTACGCCGACTACAATTGTTCTCGCGTTTGTTTGTAATTGCTATATAAATATATAAATAAAGTTTAAACGATATATTAGCATTATGATTACATAATACTGATTGTATTATGTGTTATCTAAAAATACCGTCATATAATATATTATAATTCTAGCACAAAAATATTTACACAATTCCCTAACGTTTGATTGGCCCGTAGCAAGTCTCTGTCCAGAATATATATCCCAGTAAACTCCCACGCCGAACTACTTTCCTTAACCGTGAGGCGCAGGTTAAATAATTCTTAAGAAAACGGAAAATAAACACATTTTCTTGATGAATTTATTTCAAATGCTGGAATTATAAGGAATGAATGGCCTTTTTGTGTAATTTATCGGGGATATATTGGAAAAGTCGCGGGAATACTGGACGAGGCCTTCCGGCCTTCGTCCAGTATTCCCGCGACCTTTCCAAGTTTATATCCCCGATAAATTCAACAAAAAGGCCATTCATTCCTATAATAAAAGTAATTTGCAATATGCTCAACAACTGTACAATTCTGCCAATATTATCATATCCAACATTAAAATATTTGTGAGCCGTAAAGCGTACGGCTATAAATAGGACACCTTATTAAAATGACGCAACAATTCCAAGTGTCAAAATCCGACGTGACGTTGGTAAATTTATGCGTAACTTTGCGACGTCATTTTCAGCCTTTCATGACGTTGTCATTAAGGCCGGTTTTCACAGAGCGCGGCCCAATTAATATACATGTAGCGCTCCAGATAAGGAATTAGTAATTGAGTATTGTCACTCCATCATTTCTGAAGCAATTGGGTGTTTCAAAATTTTAATTGTGTAAAATTAAAAATAGAATCACACTACTGTTTACACATCAGCAGGTCGCACTTATTGAATAGTTTGCTTCTAAATGAAAACACATTTTGGTATTTCATTAGAATTGTCTCCTTGGTGAGTTTTCATGGAAACATAAGAAAATATGCTATATTTGTGGTCTGTTTATTGTTGTTTGTAGCATGATAAAGATACCGCAAATTTGTCATTGCTTTTTGATACTCACTACTTCTGATTTCAATTGGCGTTTTGGAAATATTAATTGGGTATTTACGCAAATACGCAGCTTATCTGGAGCGCTGTATGTATATATATATATATACTCTCTGTTGTAACACGTTGCTTTTGCTGTAACACAAACCACACGTTTAAAGTTGGGGTCGCAGTAGGCACAAACTGTTCTTTATAGGAATTAAATAGGTGTATAATTATGTAACTATTCCACCAGTTTTTTAAATTGCCCGCTCTACAGATATAATAATTTAGTAATATTTATTTTACTGATAGTGACTCGCGGTGGTATCAGGTTATTTTGATATGCAAATGAGGCGGGCATTATTATATTATTTATACAAATTAAATGCGTCACCGGAAATCACTATTTTTATCGCCAGATTATAAAGTATGATCATTCACATAACACATAAATGCAGAGAATAAGTAGTAATTCCCGTTAGCATTTTAAGGCACACGGTTATCGCCCCTGATGTCAGTATGGAAATTCACGTTTGATATAAAACGTATAATAATGCAAATTAATACGCCGGGTAATGGCGAATGACTGTTTATTTTTCTCGAACAATGTCACATCTAAAGAATGAACGAACAAACATGACTCCCTATAGTATAACATGGCATGTGGAACTCTAGCTTTAACATAAACAGCATTAACCCATTACATACCGAGGCACACAAAACAACCACAAACAAACAACAAAGTATGTACAGTGAAACCTCTCTAAACCGAGAGGTTTCACTGTAAATCAGACATTTGATCATTCTGAGCTATGGTTGTGTGTTATGCGATCATGAACAAACATTATCACATGCGATGCGTTACCAAGAAACCTCTCAAAATGAGATAACATCTATTTGCTTGGTGTCCGGTTTAGAGAGGTTCCACTGTATATCCAGCTACCACTCATTGGAAACATCTCATCTCGCGGAGTGACGTAGTGGCTCACATATGTACAACCGGGACATAGGTCTCACAAAATGGCACATTCCAAAAGCATACCCCACCCACCCATTTATATAGACTATACATCGTATACATACGATTTATAGTCTATAGAAACTGGTGGGCGGGCTAAATTTTTGAATGAGCCATTCACTATAGGAATGAATGGCTTTTTTTGTGGAATTTATCGGGGTATAAACTTGGAAAAGTCGCGGGAAATACTGACGAAGGCCGGAAAATGGACGGGCATTCCGGCCTTCGTCCAGTATTCCCGCGACTTTTCCAAGTTTTAATACCCCTACCCGATATTTGGAAATAAATTCATCACGAAAATCACGAAAATGTTTATTTTTCGTTTTCTTAAGAATTATTTTAACTACGCCTCACGGTTACGGAAAGTAGTTCGGCGTGGGAGTTTACTGGGATATAAATGTTGGACAGAGACTTGCTACGGGCCAATCAAATGTTAAGGAATTGTGTAAATATTGTTGTGCTGGAATTATTGGGTCATAGGTTCGAGTATTTCAAGTGTGTATTGGCGTACTGTCTGTTTCACGAAACCTGCCGAAATCTTAGGGCTATATACACATTGCATAAACAATATTTTTCTCGATAATATTAATTTTTATCAAAATTTAAAGATAATTGCCCACTCAGTAGGCACAAACTGTTCTTTATATCAGAGACATCATCTGAGACATTTTCTGGCAAAATTAACATTCATTCACTATATCCCCACGTGTTGATTGGCATTATTATACATTTTATATCAGATGTAAATTTTCACACTGATGTCAGGGGCGATAACCGTGTTTCCTTAAAATGTTAACAGACATTGATATTTATTCTTTGTCAATGATCATACTTTATAATCTGTCAGAATATTATTTTTTCAGGTACGTATTTAATTAGTATAAATCAATATTTTTTTTAGAACTGGTGGAATAATGACACAATTATACACGTATTTAATTCCTATTAAAAACAGTTTGTGCCTACTGACTGGGCAGAGGATCGGAGCAAATTTCACGAAATAATTTTGATAAACTTTAATAATATCGGAAAAAATATTGTTTTTGCATTGTTCATATATCGGTACATATTGGGCAGCTTTCGTGAAATATTGAACAATTCTGTAAAAACCTGTGTTTTTGCAGAATTGTTCAACGTATCGTATTGTTGCGGAAATCTTACTTTCGTGGAACAGACATTAGGTGTTGGACACCGGTTATCTTCCCGCATGGCAATTGTGGCAAACTACCTTCATCATATACTGACAGCTACTAAGAAATACGTACACATAAACAAAATAAGAAAAAGAAGCCCACCAAGATCATGAAGATATAAGTGATATTCAACTAGGGATTTAAGGTCTATAGTATGTCTATGGTTCAACCAATCTCCGGCTAGACGATTTCAGTAGGAGGAGCGATGGAGGTGGATAACCAATCACCATGGAGCGTTGGCGATTCGGCAGACCAATCACGGCGGGACGCAGATGGCACCGACCAATCACCGTGCGATATGGATGGCACCGACCAATCATCGTGGAGCATTGGTGGCACGGACCAATCACCGTGCGACGTCGATGACACTGTCGACGTCGACCAATCGCTGTGGGAGGAACTCAAGAGAAAGTTGTGCGACGAGCTGACACCCGCAGAACTAAAAGAGGTAACACACTACGACTGATTGATAGATAGATTGATTGAAGTAAAGTGTGCTTATTATAGTGCAACCCGCCCCCCCCCCCCCCCTGTAGAAAGGGCCAGTTTTATTTGACTTATGAGACACTCAATTGAACAATCAGTACTTCCCATTTCCTATCCTTTATGCCAGGCACCCGACTGGAAGCCAATTGGTACCATTATATTTAACTAACTGGCGGCTCACCAACCGGCCACATCAGTCCGAGTTGAGGTTCGAACCTTTGATCTCTCAGTTTCGTATGGTTGCCTCGGCCACTAGGCCACAGCGACTGGTTGATTGGTTGCTTGCCTGCTTGATCGATTGCTTGACGACTTATATGGATTATTAAGGATACATAAGCTATGCCATTGTCACGTTAAGTAGATGGTAGAAATGTGCCACAATAGGTCTGTACATTTAAAACGAGATGCCATCCATTTTCAGGCGTACGAGAAGTTTAATAAAACACAGTCTCTGCTTATTTCAGGCCTTGTATCTGATGCCGAAGGGAATTTGTCGTGACCTGGGTCCGCTGTGGACTATGGAAGACCCGCATGACCTATTAATCTTCTTGGAAAACAACATGCCGGAAAACGAGGCTATCCAGATTCTGGAGAACATTTTATCCATTATGCAGGTATTTATACAAGATCTGAGATGCTAAGTGCTCATGGTATACAAGTAGTGCAGGAAAAAACTTATCCTGGTGACTTTATGGCACAGAAACCCGCTGCTCACAACACGTGGTCAACTGTTGTACAGTTCTGCTTGAGAAACAGCAGGGGGCCGTTTCACTCGCCGAGTGGTAACAACATACACTTTTATGAGAAATTGAAACATTGAAGAAAAATATTAACATTCCTGACATTATTACTTATATATGAATCCCGAATATTTGAATAAAAACATAGTTTTGTCACAATTATTGGTCCGGCAGTTGCCGGATCTGCCGGACGTATTCCGACGCCCCTGTTCGCGCACTATACCACTGCATTATTATTGTTATCACATCTTTCACACATTTCCGGGTGTTGTTTCTGTATTAACCCTTAGCCTGCTGAATGAAATGTTTTCGTCAGCTGTTTATGTTTTATTTTCTATTGAGAAACAGAGCAAAATATAAAGCAACAGCAGACGACAGTTTTCGCGATCTCTAAAGATCGCGGATTATCTCCTCGTACATGCGGACTAACCGTGATCATTATATTGTCATTATAATTATAATATTGATGCAAGCAAGAGAGTCGTATTATGTGCTCGGTCTTTCCGGAGAAGGAAGGAAATGGCGTGTCAGATCACATAGATTGCACTATGTTCTGTGGGAGCGCCCCGGACCCACTAGCTGCTTCGGAGCCCGTCACACCATGGAAATGACCCCCCCCCCCCACATCCGCTTCAAAAAGTCTGGTTTAGGACTGAAACACAATAGTATTTTAGTAGTACGGTACGGCGTCCTTGCTTTCATTTTCATGTGCATTTGTAACTTTAAAGATATTTAAAAACAAATACTCGAACATGATAACATGATATATGTAAACAGTGTTTGAGCCGGTGGAAAGCGAAGTTGGTCAGTGGAGATTGTATTTGTTTTTCTTGGGAGTAAGTGAGCTTTTTTTTTATTTAGTTTATATCCAGTGCAGACTGGTTGTCGCTTATGTAAAAGTAGGTTCTGCAACACTCAAATACAAAATTAAAAGCAGCAGACAATGTGGTATATATTGGGTAATTTGTTTAAGTTGTGTAGTAAAACTGTTTATAGTGTTTTCTAACCTGCAGCTACACGGCGACTTCGGCTGCTATAAAAACGCAAAGAGAGTCGATACTTGCCGGAAGGAGGTGCACCGATTAAGGCGGGAAAGTAAGGTATACAGAGACGAGTATTTTGTGGGACGTGAGGACGAAATCAAGTCTATCTTGGACGTCGCAATGGGACAAACTACCACCAAAGGTACATAAATAGTGGATCCTGGCGAAACCGGACACCCCGAGAGGTTCTACTGTATCTAAGATTGGAGGTCCCTATAGTCTCCGAGTTGGAGAGGTTCTATCTTGTGTGCATTGATAAATTAAGAGCCGGGACATATAAAAACAGGTCAATACATAATCAGACATCGACAAATCCACTCGTCCGCTCGCATTTCGATCAAGACGAGTGGGAAGAGACATTCATGATTGCGGCATAAACACTAAAACGCAAGAATGTATCCAATCTGGACGAGTGGAAAAGTAATAATTTGCAGAGGCCTGATAACGAAAGTTTTTTTTAATTAATAAATAATCTTAATTAGATATTATTGTACTTTGTATGCACATACAGGGGCGGATCGAACATTTGGGGAGCCGGAGGTCGGTGTGTGGAGGGGGGTGTCCAATTTTAAAGCGATTCGCTAGGGGGGTCCAGGGGCATGCCCCCACGTCAAATTTTGAAATCTAGATATCCAGAAATGTACTTTACCGTGTTTTACGTTTAAATTCAGACTCAAACTGGTGGTAAGCTGTGATCTATGTAAACTCTGTAGCTGAACCCCCCCTCCCCCCCTAGATCCGCGCCCCTCCCCCTAGATCCGCCCCTATTTGACGTGTCCTAGAAACACAACTTAATTGCATAATATTATTGAGTCGCTTACCCGCTCATTTGTCAATACAACTTCCTGTTTATGTCTATAAATAGACGTCAGACATGTCTATATCGCGGTTGGACCGGCGGGTAGCAGATCTGCCTGACAGTCATTGCAGTTAGCTGACCGCTCTATCTAGATGTACAGTGTAACATCTTCTTCATTGATAAATGATGAATTAAAATGTGTAGTCTGCTGTATATTTTCCATTTTCCTCATTAAAACACGGTTTGGCAGCACTTTAGAATAAGTTCTTAAAGTGTTGATAAACCATGTGGTTTTGAAAAATAAATAAAATATATGAAATAATTTACAGCAGACGACACATTAATACTGTTACTCCCCTACAGGTGCATGGTTATACGGGCTGGGCGGAATGGGGAAGACTGTCTTGGCTGTAGAAATCTGCTATAGACTGCGCTATCGCAACACTGATGTGGACATCATCAACGTAAACCTCAAGTAAGTACATTTCACCTGGATTTATCTGGATCCGCAGCTGGTTCCCTTTAGGTGGCATGCCGCAGTAATGGGGTAAGCCGTATGGTATACATCCAGGCGCGTCGTTGCCATTAGGCCAAAAGGCCCGGGCCTGCACATCGTTTTGACTAAACAGAAAAATAAAACAATAATTGGTCTTTAAAATGCAGCAGAATGCAGGAAATTGCATCCTCATACAAATATTTCAGTTGGTGGTGGGGGGGGGGGGGGGGGGGGGGGCATGCCACCGGACCCCCCTAGTGGCATCGCTCAATACGCTCGCTCGAACATTTGTTTCCCAGGCCTGAAAATCATTTGCCTCCTGGCTATGCCCCTGACATCATAACCCCATACGTTCTCGTTATGTGTTTGGATTGTCGATACGGTTTTTAAACATAATGATGCTGGTGGCACTATATAAACGACATAAAATGGCAAACCGTTCCAGGCAATATATCTGATCTTTGGGAGAAATATTATTTGTGTAAATATTAGTTCGAGTAGAGTTCATGCCCTCTTGTGAAGTCGAACATAATTCTGTCAAATAGATGATGCGAGGCGAGGCCTTCTCTGGATGTTAGTATCTTGAAGACTGCAATCATGTCGCCACGATGTCGTCGCAGTTGTAGAGATGTGAGATGAAGGATTCTAAGTCGTTCCGGTGATGGTTTTTCATGTACTTCATGAATTATTCGTGTAGCTCTACTCTGTACTTTTTCAAGAATATGTATGTCTTATACAAAACTTGGACACAATGTTTGAACCGCATACTCTAAATGATATCAGTAGCCTACTTCATCAAAATTTCAAAGTATACATTGAGGGAGTAATCATTTATTTTCCTGAAATGAATTATTTCATATAGAACTAGCCACTGCATATATTTGATGATTGAAGAATTATTATACTGAATTTATTACATTATCACAACCAAAATGGCTGTGATAATGTAATAAATTCAGTATAATAAAAATTAATAAATTCATAATAAATCTGAAAAGTTCTCCCTCAAAGTATACTTTGCTAGATAAGTATACTTTACAATGTTGGTAAAATAGGCTACTGAGAGCCTCAGAATACTATATGTACGTGTCACAACGAATCATGATTTGCCCGTTTAGCGGATTCAGCACAATTAATAGACTGTTTAAGATTATCATATATGATAACTCTTTCAGAGGACGTAGTTTCAAGAACCATTCATGGTGTAATTAGCTTTCCCATTATTATGACCAACATGTATTACACTGCATTCAAACTCATTGAAAGCCTTTTGCCAGTCTTTGTACCACTTACATAGGTTATGAAAATAACTGTAATTTATCCAAATTTGCATTGTCTTTTGACATTTAGGTGTATGCAGTCATCTGCATGTTTATTTATATAAGACTGAACACTGCTGTCAATGTCGTTTACAAATAGTATGAACATTAATGGTCCTAAAACCGAGCATTGTGGCACTCCACTAGTAACACTGGTCCACATTGACGCCGCACCATTAATAACCATCCTTTACTGTATATTTAATAGCCAGTTCCCTATCTAATTTACTTCTTTTCCCGATACACCATGCGCTCTCAGCTTTACTAGAAGTGTGTTTGACAAATTAAAGTCTATTGCATCAACATGTGTTCACCTTTATCTAATGCTAATGTAACATCTTCTAGAAATTTCGAGTCATTCCGGCCAATTCCCCGAACAGATTTGTCAAGCACGATTTTCCTTTAGTAAATCCATGTTGTGATTAATTATTAAGATTATATTTATCTAAGTGCAGGCATATCTGGTCCTTCATAATCGATTCAAACATCTTACACAACTGTGAAGTTAAACTAATTGGACGATAACTACCACACGCAAATCGCGAATTTGTCGTCTTATAAACTCTTCGGCCATATACATATTGTCAGAAAGCACTGTTCTTACTGTATTCTCCAATGGTCCGATGCTTTGTTTGACTTTCTGGTTATGTCACATGTATTTAAAGAAACTTTTACAATCTTGCTTTATTTTATCTGCCAGCTTCTCTTCGCATTATTCAGCTCAAACTTAGCTAAATGTAAGAAAGCCAGATCTTTGGAATGTTTCCATTTAATCCACAACCTTTGTGTTTTTTTTTGTGCGGACAGCCTTCATGGCCTTACGCGTGAGCCATACGGGCTTATTATTTCTATTAACAGAACGTTTCGGAATATAATTGTTCAACATAGTGTATTATTGCGCAAAGCTTATTAGAAATATAGCGTCCATTGTGAGAGACAGTTTTCAATCTATAGAGAATAGTAGGTTAGTGCCGTGAATGGGTAAACATATCTGGCAAGGCTCAGGAAACGGGATGGGCGAGGCTCTGCCGAGCACATCCCGTTTCCGTGCCGCACCAGATATGTTTTCCCATTCACGGCACTAACCTACTATTCTGTTTATCCCGTCAACACCTACAAATGGCTGTAAAATGCAAAAAATATAACCCCAGCCACCGCAACTATTCATACGCCGTGATTAGGTCGTATTGACAGGATATCAAAAATGTTTCACGGCACCGTGTTTCACGGCACATTCACACCATTAATAACAGGGGCGTCGGAACAGGTCCGGCAGCTCCATCCACTGCCGGATCAATAATTTTAACATATTTTGTAATTCATGTATAAAAAAACGGAATATAAATATTGTTCTGAAATTTTCGCATTTCTTCTCAAACGTGCATGTTGTTACCACTCAGTCGAACCGTCTCGGCGAGACGGTTCAACTGAGTGGTAACAACATACACTTTGGGTGGGTAGCGGGGGCAGCCACTGGATTCGTCGGACCAATCTTATGATGCTTCCGGCGCCCCTGAATAATGCTGTCGTCATGACACGTGTTATGACGAGAGTTACTAATATAAATATTGGATACGTTCACATTATCAACCTGATCCGAGATAGTGTCATTGATTAAAGGAATATAATTACGTAGATATGTAGTTGAGGTCTGGGATAAATCAATACTATCAATACTGAACACAATCTTGTTAATTATATAACGATTAAATTTCAGACCTCCAGATAAGGTGCGTATTTGCATGAATACCCAATTAAAATTCCCAAAAACCCAATTGAAATCCGAAGTAGTGAGTATCAAAAAGCAATGAAAAATGTGTGGTATCTTTATCATGCTACAGAAAACAATAAACAGACCACAAATATAGCATATTGTCTTATTTTTTCATGAAAACACATCTTGGTATTTCATTAGAATTGTCTCCAAGGAGACAATTCTAATGAAATACCAAGATGTGTTTTCATTTAGAAGCAAACTATTCAATAAGTGCGGTCTGCTGATGTGTAAACAGTAGTGTCATTTTATTTTACGCAATTAAACTTTTGAAATATCCAATTGCTTCAGAAATGATGGAGTGACAATACTCAGTTACTAATTCCTTATCTGGAGCCCTGGGTAACCATATTCGAACGTGAACACGAACAGTGTAACAATAACATATTTACATTATCGTGAATGCTATTCTATGAATCGATCCTGTTCAAAGGAAGACCGCGTACCACATCTTTGTATCAGCATACATAGATAGTTTTGCGTACAAAAACAAACTTTAATCAAAGTACTGAAAGTACTGAACAAGATTAAACTAGATTGATTGATTGATTTTTGGTGTTGCAGTTTCATTAACCCTTAAAGGTACATGCCCATCAGTAGGTACACAATGTTCTTTACATCCGAGACATTATCTGAGACATTTCCTGGCAAAATTAACATTCATGCGCCATTATCCCACGTACTGATTGGCATTATTATACATTTTATATCAGACCTAGATTTACACTGATATCAGGGGCGATAACCGTGTTTGCTTAAAATGTTAACGGACATTACTATTTAATCTCTGTATTTATTTTATGATGGGCAATGATCATACTTTAAAATCTGTCAAAAATATTATTTTTTCAGGTGACGCATTTCTTTAGTATAAATAATTAAGAAATGTCATGCCTCATTTGCATATGAAAATAGCCTGATACCACCGCGCGTCACTATCAGTAAAATAAATATTACTACATGGTTATATCTCTATAGCGGGCACTTGTAACGTTTAGAACTGGTGGAATAGTGACACAGTTATAGACTTAGTTAATTCCTATAAATGACATGTTGGGCTTTCTGAGTGAGCATGTACCTTTAAAGCGCTGGAAACAACAATTGTCGTCTGCTGTTTTAAATATGTTTATATTTTCTCCTCACAAACAGACTGAAACGATTCTACTGCGCTGCCAAAACAGGTTTTTAAAGAGACTAAACTATACAAAATTAGCAGACGGCAATTTTCTTTTTCAACGTTTTAATGGTTAAGGGGTAAACTATTGATATGGCGCAAGTACAGTATGCACTGCTACATTATGTACCAAAACATTCAACAACATTACAGATTATGCATAGCAATATCAGAAACATACGGTAACACATATACAAGACATCATCAATTCAAGTATAAATACAGATTCCAGATATCTATAATCATTATAGATATATTGAAAACTGATTGAAGAGGAATATTTACAAGAATTCCGCCACGGAAGCGGTGTCGCGCCTGAAAATGCCTTGTCGGTACATAGACATGTTTACTTCTGTTTTGTGAATAAAATAGTTGGCCCCGGATCGAGTATATTAAAACATACAAATTACGTCATTGGGGAAACCGCTGACAAAATTTCAATGTATGGAAGCCCAAACTTGATAGATTCTTTTTTCCGTATTTTCAGTACTTGCATTAATATGGGTATTAATCTACGCTGGATGTGTTATACTGTCATTCATGTGTTCCCTGACTGTAATGTAACACTTTAAATACTGACTTATTGACCCCTTTCCCTGAACGTAGAATTGACACTCATGTTGACGTGTATTGGCCACCATAGACAAATGTCAATCAGGCCGATTCGGGAATGTCACTAAAATCCGCTGTAAATCCATCGATAGAATGAGGATTAACATCAGTTAGACCCACACGGGCGAGTTTTGTTTCGCACAGGTGTCGGGTGAGTTTAAAAATAGACTGTCGGAAGGTCAAACTTGATATCGTTTGTGTGTTAAACGCGTCGCGTGTTTCGGAGAGTATTCGGAGGGGAGTTAACTCTGCCTGTTACTAAATTTAGCGATGAATGCACAATTTGTCCCGCAAATGGGGGCAAATCACGCGCAACAAAATAATCCGATGTATTTTTGTACGTTGAACATCCGTTGTTGATATTGTGCAGTGCAAGTAGTTTTTCATAATATTATTTTCAATTAGCGGTTGCGTATGACAGTTAAACGTTGAGTAACACAATACATTTTGTTGTTATGGTTACTCCAAGATATCACTACGGACCATCGCATCGAGGGGGGTCTGGGGCGTGGCTAAATGTCGGAGGCGATCCCAATACATAGGTTTACCCTATGTGAAAATGGCGATAACTGTTAACACAATTTGCCCTTAGAAGTAACTATATTCTTCAAATACTTGCATGTACATGTACAGTGCAATAGTATTGCTAGCTACAATCTTTGCCTCCGATAGGTGTATTTTCGCGAGAGGTATCGTAGCGAGGTAGCAATTTTGTATCTATAGTGTTGCATGTATTTCTATACAGCAACATGTTGTTGGATTTGAAACTTGTGGGTTTGTTTCAACAGGGGGATATTAACCGTTTCGGAGATGCTACGGTCGATTTTGACTAATGCGGACCGACCCTCCAGTGAATCCGACGCAAACCAGCTACAACAAATCCTCTTACAATACATAGAAAGTATTAAGACAGGTAAGCAAATTACTTTATATAGGACGTGTGTCTGGTATTGTCTCTACGAGACGGTTCAACTGAGTGGTAACAATGATTAGTCATATGAAATGTAATCGGATTTCCTCACGTCCAGATGGGTTGAAATCTAAGCTCGGCAAATTGTAGTGAGTATGTGTGTCTCATATTGTCTCGACGTGACGGTTCAAGTGAGTGGTAACAGCATACATTTTTGATGAGCAAAATAAAAGTAATGAGATCTAAATCTAAACTCGGCAATTTTTTGAGTGGGGCGTGTGTCTGGTATAGTGTCTGGTATTTTTCTATCGGTTTATCAGATACCGTGCTACTTCTGGACAACATGGAAGATGTCTATGTCGACAATGTCTCCGCCGTCAACCAGTTGCTGCACACGGTCCTACAGGAAGTTGAAACTCGACAGCATGCAGTAAGCTATATTTTTCATACTATTTGTAAAACATAGTACGTTTTCCAATAATTGCTGAAATTGTCAGTGGCAAAAATGGCCATTGCTACGCAGCCCCGCAGGGGACGTAGAATTTCTTTTTTCAATTATTCGTTCCCATGAAATAACAATTCGTTCCCTCAATTTAACAATTCGTTCCCACCAATTAACAATTCGTTTGCTCAATTTAACGATTGGTTTCCTCAATTGAACAATTCTTTCCCACGAAATAACAATTCGTTCCCACGGGAACGAATTGTTAATTCGTGGGAACGAATTGTTATATCGTGGGAACGAATTGTTAATTCGAGGGAACGAATTGTTAAATTGAGGGAAAGAATTGTCATTTCGTGGGAACGAATTGTTAATTCGAGGGAACTAATTGTCATTTCGTGGGAACAAATTGCGAATTCGAGGTAACGAATTGCTAAATTGAAGGAACAAAATTAATAAAAGAAAATCCAACTCCCCTGCGGTGCTCCGTACATTGCTGAATATTAGTAACCAAATAGCCATTTGAATAGTCAGATATCTACTGTAGCTACCAGTAGCGCTGATATATAGACATAATGCATATTCCACCTTTTGCTGCCGACATACTTTGGCTAGTATACACATTAAATAAAAAAATATATATCTAAATGCAAGTTCGTTTTCATGAATATAAAATGCACAGCTCAGGATCAGCAAACCAAGCTGCTTGCTTTGCAGCACAATATTCAAGTATTTTTTAATAAATAAATTGACAAATATAGGCACAGCCATTAGCACATGTATACACATGTATTAGCACAGCCCGTGGTGTATTATTAAATATGATACCAATTTATTTTCAGGTGAAGTTGTTGATAACGTCGCGTATTGGTGTTCAAGAGGAGGCTGGGGGTAGCCTGGTGAAATGCAGAGTCAAGGAAGTAGAGGTTGGTCCTTTACGAAGTCAGGCTGCCGACTCGCTGCTCAGTAACTGCATAAAACCGGTGAGTAAGTTTAAACTTATCTCTACTTTCTCAGGGATCCCGCTGGGGAAAATAAAAAAATCGCCACTTCAAAAAAAATAAAAAAATATTTCTTTTTCGAAAATTGTAATTTGTTATCGCCAATTGTTTATTTTTATCGCCAATTGCGAAAGTTGCGATCGCCAGTGGAATCCCTGAAAGTTTCTAAGCCAATCGCTGGCCAACATCGCGCTCCACTTAGTCCACATATTAGACCGTCAGGGAGAAATGGACACCCCCCTGAAGGATTTTTGCAGACATATGTTCATGTTCTGAAACATATTTAGACATATTTATTCTGAAACTACATTCAATTACGAGTGCTATGCCGTATGTCTGCGCTCTGTAACCCGCTGGATGAATGTTTGGCACCATGTTGAAGTATACCACCCTCGGACTATTCGTAATTGTGAAAAATGGCAGTTTTCATTGAAATTCGACTATTATTTGAGACAACTAATATGACAGTTTTGTACGTTTTCAGATGTGTACATAACTATGCAATGGAATAAAGTTCAATTAAATAGTATCTTACAATTCAGATGAAGAATGTTGTATGTTTTATTACCCCACCAACTGAATTTCAATTGCAAAACATCTACCTAAATAACTCAATACAACTGAATATGGTACTTTTGTATTTTCTTTGCGTCAATGGTCAAAATTAGTGTTTATTAGACATGTTAATTGCATATATGCCGATTATCTGATGTCTGCAGTCAATGGTACAATGTTAAATACAAATAGTTTTCACTCTTCCCCACCCACAAATTGTACATGTAATGCATGTTATTAATGTTATGCACTGCTGTCACTTACTTATTAATGGTTTAAATGCAAATGCAACTACTTAGATACTACTAATAGCTATCCGTACACACTTCAGATATAGTGTGTCCTAGTGTTCCAAGGATTCCAGTGGCAATCGCCACTTTCGCAATTGGCGATAAAAATAAACAATTGGGGATAACAAATTACAATTTTCGAAAAAAAAGTGTTGTTTTTTCGAAAATTGTAATTTTTTATCGCCAATTGTTTTATTTTTTTGAAGTGGCGATTTTTTCATTTTCCCCAGCGGAGTCCCTGGTTTTCGTCCGTCTGTCCGTCCGCTTCGCATTTACTTAGTGAAGGTATCAACTACGTCACGAGTCCCATTATGATAATCTCTCGCAGTGTATATTAATTGTATCAATGAATCAATGGGGTCAGCGTTTAAGTACAGTGGGGTCAACGTTTAAGTGCACACACGAATCAACACGACAGGTTGGAACCAACCTGTCGTGTTCGTTCGTGTGACACTGTGCACTTACACGCTGACCCCACTGTACTCTATAGTGTTTGCAAGATATGATATATGCCCATATTCTGGTTACATAATGTCTACAGTAGATGATTCAATGGTAAAACATAGAGAATAGTAAGTTAGTGCCGTGAATGGGAAAAAAATATCTGGCAAGGCTTAGGAAACGGGATGGGCGAGGCTCCGCCGAGCACATCCCGTTTCCGTGCCGCGCCAGATATGTTTCCCATTCACGGCACTAACCAACTATTCTATTTATCCCGTCAACACCTACAAATGGCTTTAAAATGCAAAAAAAGTAACCCCAGTCACCGCATATATTCATACGCGGTGATTAGGTCGTATTGACATGATATCAAAACTGTTACACGGCACCGTGTTTCACGGCACATACGCACTGTGTTGACGGGATAAAACTAGTTATACCATTCCCCACCCATTGAATTTGCAATGGCCATTTTACGTGCAGTATGTTTTCTTATTTCATACGCCAACAGATACTTATGAAAGGTTCATATGAATGTGTAACTACTGAAACTTATAATATTTGTTATCCACACAATTTCAGATACATAATGTGTGTATGTTCGTCTCTCTATATGTCCATTTCATATGTATGCAGCCATGACAATTATCATGATCATCATGTATTCCAATATTGACTTCTCTTATACATATAATTATTAATCTTAACCTTTACACACAATTAACCCCTAAGTTACTGGAATGGATTTTGATATGTTAATTGAGCAGCCAATCCAATTATCACAACATTATTTTCAGACCAGTCCATTTATTAAAAGGGGGTTATTTTTTTGTTCTAAAAAATTAGAATTACTTTCAAAAAGTGCAGATCCTGATGAGACGGCTCGTTACGAGCCGGCTCATCTGGATCTGTACTGTTTGCATAAACCGCTATAGCGGGCTTTCGGGTTCAAAGGGTTAAGTAAAATAAATAAATAAATAAATAAAAGTAGTATTGTCAATACTATATAGGTTGTAGATACTCATTTGCACACTGGATATAGAAGATATATCTTTTCAACCATGCTGAATGCACATATACGTTGGACAAATACATTAGGCAAACACGGTTGACGTCCCTGATATCAGTGTGGAAATATACATCCGATATAAAATGTATAATAATGCCAATCAATACGAGGGGTAATGGTGAATGAATGTTTTTTTGCCGGAAAAATGTATCCGATGCATGTATGATGTCTCTGATATAAAGAACATTTAGTTCCTACTGAGTGGGCATGTACCTTTGACAGTCCTTATGAAATAATGATCGGCGGCCATCTTGAAAACCATGATTGATAGACAACCATGATTGATAGACAATAGGCTGCTGAATCCGCAAATCATACTCACCAAAACCCCCGGGGGGGGGGAGTGGTGTGTTATTACTGGCTCAAGGTCTATATTGTTGACGCAGCGTAAACAAGTCCGCGTTCTGTCCAAATATATCGACGTCACCTGTGGTCATTTTCGAGCATAAAAAGGCTACTGTCATTTGATATCAAGTTTATCAGGCGCGGCTCGGAAACGGTTGCAATTCCTCGGCGAGCCTCAAAATTCCTACGACGCGTTTCCTAGCCTTACAGTGGGGTCAGCGTGTAAGTGCACACAGAAACGAACACGACAGGTCGTGTGTGAACTTACACGCTGACCCCACTGTATCTATGCTGGTAGCCTCTATGCCAACTGCCATAGACGTCAATGCAAAACGGAAATTGATTTAAAACACATATATACACAATTGCATCTCTGACCAGTACATGTAATCAATTTCACGAAATGTTATGATGTAATTGCCAATATAATAATGTTTTCAGTGATATGTTTGTATTTTAATTCTGTCAATTGGGCAGTGAAATGTCACACTTTGGAATTTACTTGAAGTTGAAAAATAATCCATAGATGCCAATGCTGATTGAGCTGACAATGACATATTGAAATGTCAGATTTTCTACATGCTCTTCAACTGAAAGTATTAGTTTGTGTTGAGTAGTTCAATTAGATTTATACCAAACACATGTTTGGTATGCGAGTCTATGGGAAGCAGAACTCTGATACCATATTTATGGCACGTGAGTGTAGTTGCGGGAAGTAACTCCACAAATCCCCCGTATGGACGATACGGAAGTTTTGCAGAATTACATACACTCCGCAACTACGGAGGAATCATTGGAACACATTCTCTTTAACACTAATGACGTTATAAAATGCAGTTATTTCAGATTTAAAGTAACGTTCCAGCAACTAATGTAATTGGTTCTGTTCCAGTTCCAGCTATCTCCGGAAAACTCTCAGCGGGTCCTTCACGTCTGTGGGAACTGTCCGCTGGCTATCCGTCTCGTCTCCAATCAGCTCCGGCAGATTTCTCCGTCTCCCGATAGCACTTTCTTCCTCCCAGACTTCGCCATCGGCGATTTCGTGAACCATGTCAAGTCCACGGGCATGGCTGGAATGGACGAGTGTATAGAATACTCCATCAGTCGATTGGATAAAGAGTATCAGCTCGTGTGTAAAGCGTTGACCATATTCGAGACGTCGAAGTTTGGGATTCAGGACGCGAAAACAGTGTTGAAGAAAGATACTTCATATGTGATGTTTACCTTAATGTGTCTTCGTCATCTGTGTATCATAGAATCGTGCCCTGCGATGCAGCGGGTAGAGATAAGCGTGGTAGAGACATTGAAAATCAAGAAAAAACAATGGATCCGCTGTATGCATTCCATCCACGGGTCTGGGCCTATTTGGACAAGATGCACCTACCTGATTATGACCAAGTCGAAGTGAAATCAAGGTTTCTGGAAGCGATGCTGCATAAAATTGAGAAATTTCTTGGCAATTATGAGGAAGACTTTCAAAACTGTATACGTTATGTCAATGAAAACATAGTAGGAATGAAAGCAATGTTTGAATGTTTAGGTGACGCGTCAGTTAAGAATAAGAAAATCCTCAGCGCAAGAATGTGTATGATCATGCACAATTCTTCGGTAATAATTGGGATTCCCATCGAGAGGCAGCAGACGCTTTTTCGAAATTGTTCTGTCTCTCTTTCTCAAAACCCTGTTCAGATTTCTGCTTGTTTATTTTGGAAAATACAGGAGGCATACAGTGTTCTGGAACATGGCAGTTTACCAGAAACTGAAGAAATTCTATCTTCCATTGAGAATACTGTCGCAAACCTTGAAACTAAGGAGACAGACTGCATTGCGGTAAAAGCGGAATTCTATCTCACAAAATCACGATTACGTAGAGAACAGGGGTTGATATGTGAAGCCATGGAAGAAATAAACAAATCTGTAGATCTATTCAGGAAATGTCGACCGGAGAAAGATTATATTTCAAGAGTGGCATTCGCTTTAAACGCCAAAGGTGTGATATATCACAAAAAGAATGACTATGAAAAAGCATTTAGCTATCAGCAGGAAGCATATGACATCATGATGGCGAGTTTTCACGACGACCGAAATCCCGAAATGACGTTATACGCGTATAACATCGCCACAAATGCCTTTTTCAACGGTAAACTTATACATGATAGTGACAAAGAACGAGCGAAAGAGCTATATGAACTGGCGCTTATGCAAATCAAACGGCCGATGGAAGTAGACGTACAACTCCATATGGATGTTCTTTCTTCATACGCGGACAAGTTAAATATGAGGGCCACTATACTGGAGCGGCTGGAGAGGCATAATGATGCACTTCAGGATCACTTAGAGGTCACACTTTTTTTAAATAGTTAACCCTTTCACCCCTAAATAATTGGAATGTACTTTGGTATATAGAGGATCTCAAACGAGTTTCCATTTGATATGAGATTTATGAAACGAGTCGCGCACAATTTAAGCACCGAGCCTCTGAAGGGGTGCATAAATGCGTACGACCTTCATGAATCTCGTATCAAAGGGAAACGAGTTAAACTTTGGGATTATGTTTATCACTTGATTTTAGCCTGCAAAGAGAAAAAAAACTTGGGAATATCCAATACGTTTCAGTGAGCAGACGCCATTGACTATTTTCGCATCTAGTTGAAAATCTCCACAGAGAAAAATAGTTTTAATCGTAGCAATATCATTAGTAAAATATGTGACCCTCCTTGTTTCTATTTTTGTTTAGCAATACTGCTCTATATTCAACCCACAATAGTTCAAAAACTAAAAAAGCTGATACATTAACCCTTACTACGCTGAATTAAATTGTGTTGTCGGCTGGAAATGTTTTATGTTCAATAGTTTTCGATACAAACCTGTTTTGACAGCGCATAAGAATCGTCTCCACTGGAGACGATTCTCATGTGCTGCCAAAACATGTTTTTTGTTAAGAATTAAGGAAAAAATGAAAAACAGTAGACGACTACTGTCTGTTTCATAAAATCAATATTTGACAAAATTTCACGAAATAAAAAGAAGGCTCATTCTTAAATTTTCCTCTAATTTAATATTATCGAAAAAAATATTGTTTTTGAATTGTTTATATGGCCGTAAAATTTGGGCAACTTTCGTGAAACAGACTATAGTTTCGTCCGTTAATTTGATACCAGACATGACTAGGGCTATGTATATTATTTGCAACATAATTGGTCGCTATTTTGATTCCACTGTGGCGCTGGATTTGGATACTAGTAATATCATGAGGAATTCCTGCAAGTCTTTTACTGCGATTTCCTCTGAATATTGGTTGGTATTAATCTTCAAAATTACGTAACCTTGTACTGGAACATGATGTGTTTACCACTGTGGTGTGTTTACCACTGTAAAGCTTATATACTTATCTACAAGTTGGTGCTGTTATCTCAACTATTTCTTTTCAACTTGCGACTGATTTTGATGTTGTGGGTCACATATGCCATATTACAGGTTCCAGTTCATTGTAAACACTTCATATTACCAAACGGACGGGAGCTCATTCTGACAATTGCAATGGGTCAAGGACGCTTCTAATGACGTCTTAAACATGATGATATCAACGTCAAAACATCATTGCTTTGTCGCGCCGTTTGTGATGTCATTTGGAACGTCTTCATTTTGTTCTTTTGGCATAACACTGCTAACAGCTCATAATACGAATACTTAATTAGGGTGATAATTGTGATAATCACATATAACTTAATCATCACAAGATTATTTTCGACTACTCCATTTACGAAAATGGTTGTTTCAAAATAAAAACACTATATAGAAGGTTGTAGTGTTGAATGAGTTAACGGCCTGTCCACAGCTATAGGGTCATGTTTAGGCCGGATTGAAGGTAGGGGATACCACAATCAGAATACGATGTATGTCTATGTGCAATATACGCTTACTGTCTGTTCCACGTTTTGCTGCCGACGAACTTTTGGCTATTCAACACATTACATTTAAAAAATATTTGGAACTAAGTACTTTTTCATCAATAACAAAAAAGTCACCATCCCCAAAAAAAAATGTTTGTTAAATTCTAACATGGGGAGTATTTTTTTTTCGTTTTTAGCTCGACTATTCGAAGAATAGTTAGAGCTTATGTTGTCGGCCGTCGGCGTCGGCGTCGGCGTCGGCGTCGGCGTCACGAATTGGTTAAGGTTTTTAGTCAAGCTTGTATATGGAATACTACAGGCCCTACACCCACCATACTTGGACAACTTCATCTCCTAGTGATGTACATCAATAACCCCTGATCTAAATTTGACCTTGACCTACATTTCCTCTTGAATTACTTAATTAATTCCCCTTGGTTAAGGTTTTTAGTCAACCTTGGTTAAGGTTTTTAGTCAAGCTTGTACATGACATACTATAGTGCATACAGACACCATACTTGGACAACCTTTTCTCATAGGGATGTACATCAATAACCCCTGATCTATATTTGACCTTGACCTATATTTCCTCTTGAATTACTTAGTTAATTCCCCTTGGTTAAGGTTTTTAGACGAGCTTGTATATGGAATACTACTGGTCCTACACCCACCATACTTGGACAACTTCATCTCCTAATGATGTACATCAACAACCCCTGACATATATTTGACGTTGACCTACATTTAACCTTGAATTACTTTGTTAATTCCCCTTGGTTAAGGTTTTTAATCAACCTTGGTTAAGGTTTTTAGTCAAGCTTGTAGATGGAATACTATCGTGCATACATACACCGTACATGGATAACATATTCTCATAGGGATGTACATCAATAACCCCTGACCTATATTTTACCTTCACCTACATTTAACCTTGAATTACTTATTTATTTCCCCTTGGTTAAGGTTTGTACTCAAACTTGGTTAATGTTTATAGTCAAGCTTGTATATGGAATACTCCTGGGCCTACAACAACCATACTTGCACAACTTCATCTCCTAGTGATGTATATCAATAATCCCTGACCTATATTTGACCGTGACCTACTTTTATCATTGGATTACTTAGTTATTTCCACTTGGTTAAGGTTTTTAGTCAAGCTTGTATATGGAATACTCCTGGGCCTACAGCAACCATACTTGGAAAGCTTCGTCTCCTAGTGATGTACATCAATAACCCCTGACCTATATCTGACATTGACCTACATTTAACCTTGAATTACTTACTTAATTTCCCTTGGTTAAGGTTTTTAGTCAACCTTGGTTAAGGTTTTTATGCAGGCCACGGCCACCTTGTTTGTCAAGCTATGTGTACATCGACAACCCTCGTAGTCGAGCTATGCTGTTCTCCTACAGCTCTTGTTTGATCCTGAAATTGATTCCGAAACCTGGCGAGATAGCTTGAAAATGATGTAATTAAGAAAACGAAAGTTAGATTTTGAAAATCGATCCACAAATAAAAAAAATATTTAAAAAAAGTCTATTTTTAGCCCCCATAATTCTGCATACTTTTAATCATCAAATATATGCAGTGGTTAGTTCTTTTTGAAATAATTAATTTTGGGAAAAATAAATGATTACTCCGTCAAAGTATACTTTGCTAGAAAAGTATACTTTGCAATTTTGATGACATCGGCTACAGGCATAGTGTTTTCTTCAATGTCTTTCTAATGGGAATGTCTGATTATTTATGAAACATAGAGCGGCAAACACGTTCACCTTTTTTGTATAGCTCGCTTTGATCTAATTCTGTATTTTTTGGCGAATAATTGGTTACCGTCAATGTAAACAACAATCTACAGCACGTGAATGGAGGAAATAAACGGTACTCGATTCCTCGTTAAGGTTGTAAGTTATTGTATATGTAAACAACGTTTAGAGCACCCATAAAACACGTTTGTCATCATCTTTGGTGCGATACATATCATCAAAACCGGATCTGGATGGGGGGGGGGGGTTCGGGGTTTCAATCCCCGCCCCTCGTTCAGCCGCGAAGTTTACATAGATCACAGTTTTACACCATTTAATTTAAATGTCGTAAAAGACAGGAAAGTGCCTTTCGAAGAGCTCGACAATAGTTTAAAGAAAAAAAATCAATTGGAACAAGAAATGTGGCCTGTGGCCTGTGGCACGAATGCCCCCGGTGGCAGATTGGATAAACTGTGGCAAAGTTAATTAACCAAAGTGATAAGTATTCACAAGCACATTTATGAAGGTCAAAAGGTCAATGCCATATAAAGGGCAGTGTTGATGTGTGACATTTGTCCTCAAGTATGATGTATTGAAATATTAAAGTATTGCATCAATTGATATAGAAGTTATGACAGAAATGAGAAGCTGCGGCGAATTTATTAATGTGTGAAACAAGACCAATGTTGTCAAGGTAAAGGGCCAAGGTAATATGAAGGGCAGCATGGATGTGTGGCATTTGCCAAACGTATGCTGTGTTGAAATATTTCAGTAATCATTCAAGGGATATAGAAGTTACAACAGAATTGAGAAACTCCGGCGAACATATTAATGTGGGAAAAAGTTCAAAGTTGTCAAGGTCATTAAGGGCAGCATGGATGTGTGGAATTTGTCCACATGTATACTGTACTGAACTAGTTAAGTACTATTTCAAGGGATATAGACGTTATAACAGAATTTCTAAATTCAAGGTCAAAAGGTCATGGTCATATTAAGGGTAGCATGGATGTGTCATTTGTCCAGAGGTATACTGTGTTGAAATATTTAAGTAATCCTTAAATGGATATAGAAGTTAAAACAGAATTTCGTAATTCCGGCGAACTTTGTATTGTGATAAAAAGTTGAAAGTTGTCAAGGTCAAAATGTAAAGGTCATATTAAGGGCAGCATGGATGTATGTCATTTGTCCACAGGTATAATGTGTTGGCATTCCTTCAAGGGATATAGAAGTTCAAACAGAATTTCGAAACTCCGGCGAACTTTTTAATGTCGAAAAAAGTTCAAAGTCATATTAAGGGTAGCATGGATGTGTGCCATTTGTCCACATGTACACATGTATACTGTATTGAAATATTAAGTAATATTTCGGCTCTACCGAGACCGGGGGGGAGGGGGTGGGGGTGGGTGGGGGGGGGGGGTGGGCGTAAAAATGATGTCACACATTACGTCACGTCGGAAAATCAGGTTCGCTATCGTTCGGAAACCGCGTGATCCCATACCCTGCACATGGCGTATTTAAACTTAAAGGTGCATATTCCTTTGCATGTTCCGGGTTTTTTTCCGCATATTTTGGTGTATTGATTCCTATAGTTGCATATTCCTTTGCATGTTTTTCTGTATTGATATCTGTAGGTTCAGACTCTTTTCTCATGTTTTTGTGTATTGATACCTATAGGTGCAAATTCCCGTTGCATGTTTTGGTGTATTGATTCCTATAGATGCATATTCCTTTGCATGTTTTGGTGTATTGATGCCTATAGGTGCATATTTTCCTTTGCATGTTTTGGTGTATTGGTTCCTATAGGTGCATATTCACTGTGCATGTCTTGGTGTATTGATGCCTATAGGTGCAGATTCACTTTGCATGTCTTGGTGTATTGATGCCTATAGGTGCAGATTCACTTTGCATGTGTTTGATGTATTGATACCTGTAGGTGCTGCAGAGGAGACGGAATATGTTTGGCGAGTACCATGGGAAGACGGCGATGGCTCTGTACTATGTGGCCAGAGTGTACTTTATGATGAGAGATCATACGACAGGTTTGTTCATATATACACGGGACAGCAAGGGGCCGGGGAGGGGTGTGTGTGTGAGGGAGGGGGGGGGGAGTGCGCTTCCCACACCTGTGTGTGGGGTGGGGGTAGTATGGCTACCCCACCCGGCCTCCATATGTTGTAGCAATAAGGTTGCTGTTTGTTGTTTGGGGTTGACAGTACAAAGTTACCGCAACCCCCACTTTATTTATCGTTCTTAACAATAATTAAACCTATATTTTAATTAGTGAATATCCAGAGCAGATTGGGTACAGGTTATGGGAAAATATGTCCCACAACATCCATACGAACATTACGCAATGGTGGTGTTGTACCTGTATTCAAGATCCGATTGCTACCTCTTAAATCAAGCAACACCGGTATTATCTAATTAGTGTGGCTGTGGCTGGAGCAATGGGGCTTATGGGATGTGTGACCAATGGAGATCGATCCAGATTAGATAGCAAACAAGCATGACAAGTGTTTTATTGATTGTAATGTCGAACCGTGGAAATCCTGATCAGACTGTGCGGATGCACAGGCTGATCTGGATGTACACTGGCCACAAAACCCGTACGCCCCATTTCTCCAGTCACAGCCACTTGTACGTGTACAACTTGTACCAGATGCTGTCAGGCGCAGAGAACTCCTGGTGTATTCGCTCAAATACTACCGTGCTACGGAGGATGCGATATGTAACGGAGCTATGTCGTACACGGATCACGGGGTGTACGATATACTCAAGGACTACACGAGAGCCGCCACTGCGAGCAAGAAGCAAGCCGAAATCAAACGTGTAAAAGAGTTCCGCCTGGTAAATAGTTAGTTATCTGATATTTAAAGGTACATGTCCACTCAGTAGACACACACTGCTCTGTATAGGGATTAAGTAAGTGTACACTTGTGTCACTATTCCATCATTTGTAAAAGTGCCCGCTCGCTCTACAGATATAATCATTTAGTAATATTTATTTTACTGACAGTGGCTGGCGGTGATATCAGGCTATTTTCATATGCAACAAGCATGCTATGTTTTAATTATTTATACTAATTAAATGCGTCACCTGCAACAATAATACATGTAGTTTCGACAGATTATAAAATATGATCATTGCGAATCAAAAAACAAATACAGAGAATAAATAGTAATGTCCGTTAGTATTTTAATGAAACCCGGTTATCGCCCCTGATATTAGTGTGAAAATTTACGTCTTATATAAATATATAATAATGCCAATCAATACGTGAGGTAATGGTGAATTAATATTTATTTTGCCAGAAAATGTATCATATGATGTCTGATATAAAGTACTTCCACTCAGTAGGCACACACTGTTATGTATAGGGATTAAGTAAGTGTACAATTGTGTCACTATTCCACCATTTGTAAAAGTACCCGCTCGCTATACAGATATAATCATTTAGTAATATTTATTTTACTGACAGTGGCTGGCGGTGATATCAGGCTATTTTCATATGCAACAAGCATGCTATGTTTTAATTATTTATACTAATTAAATACGTAACCTGCAACAATAATACATGTAGTTTCGACAGATTATAAAATATGATCATTGCGAATCAAAAAACAAATACAGAGAATAAATAGTAATGTCCGTTAGTATTTTAATGAAACCCGGTTATCGCCCCTGATATTAGTGTGAAAATTTACGTCTGATATAAATATATAATAATGCCAATCAATACGTGGGGTAATGGTGAATTAATATTTATTTTGCCAGAAAATGTATCATACCTAAATGTATCGGACCTAAGGCCTAGTAATTACCGAGTCTAAAAACGTCACCCAACCCACCCATTTCTGTACACTATATAGAGTTTTGATAAACGCTATATAGTGTACAGAAATGGATGGGTGGAAATGTAACCACACGTGGAAGACACCGGCCTAGCGCCCAGTAAATGGCCCATTCGAAACATGTTACCCACCCACCAATATATGTACACTATATAGCGTGCTGATAACAGAGTATGGGTGGGTAGTGTTAACAGAGTATGGGTGGGTAGTGTTAACAGAGTATGGGTGGGTAGTGTTAACAGAAATGGGTGGGTATTGTTAACAGAAATGGGTGGGTAGTGTTAACAGAATATGGGTGGGTAGTGTTAACAGAAATGGGTGGGTAGTGTTAAACAGAAATGGGTGGGTGTGTTAAACAAATATGGGTTGTGTATTTATCTTTCGAATGTGGCTTATATTGGGGCGTTTCAATAAAGATCGTACGACTAAAATGTTCATAAGCGCAAATTTAGAATCATCTGGAAATTTCAATTGATGATTTACATTTATTGAGCATAGGCTGCTTATGCAGCCTATCAATAAATGTAAATCTAATATAAGGTTTGATCATGTCCAACCGTGTGCAAACGTTTGCTGTGGCCCGAGGGAACTGTTTTGAACCCAAGGCCGCAGGCCGCGGGTTCAAACAGTGCCCGAGGGCCACAGCAAACGTTTGCACACGGCTGGACATGATCAAACGTTATTGTTACATTTCCAACAAAAAAAATTGATGTAATTTGAGCATTATATTCAGTATTTTCAGTACTTTTATAAATTGTCCCATTCACGTAGATAATTTTCGGTATTCATATTCCGGGGCCGCGTCATGAACGTCATGAAGTAGTGACGTCATGAAGGCACTTCCGCGTAGTGACGTCATGAAGGCACTTCCATTACGCGTGGCCCCGGAATGAGCATTGCCTAAAGCCATATGCAAACAGCACGCGCTATTTGTTTGCACATATGTGCAAACAACGGAAACCATGTAACAATAATTGTTTACAAGAAAACAGTGTTAATGTGATATTTACATAATTTTGCACTTAGGGACATTTTAGTTGTACGATGTTTAGTGAAACGCGCCCCAGGGTCCTAGGTCCGACTTTGCCACATGTGAATGCAACTTGATTTATTTATTTCATAAGATACACGGTATACAGCCTCATTTCTACTCCGAAGTATATGTTGTTACCACTCATTTGAACCGTCTCGCCGAGACGGTTCAAATGAGTGGTAACAACATATACTTCCGTGCATAATTAAGAGATTTATTTTTTATTCGTATGACAAATTGTGTCGTCTCAGCATGTACGGGTTAACTGTGTGTACATGTGTACATAAATTTATTGCATTACAGCCTCATTTCTACACGGCGTGCATTTACTATTTATTCAGATTCCAATAAATACTGGATATATAAAACATCGCATCATTCATTTCTTCTGAATAAACTCAATTTAAAGGTACTACATTTTAATCAAGTTAAAGGTACTACATGCCCACTCAGTAGACACAGAATGTTCTCTATATCAGAGACATCATCTGACACATTTTCTGGCAATTGAAACATTCATTCACCATGACCCCACGCATTGATTGGCTTTATTATACACTTTATATCAGCCGCCAATTGCTACACTGATATCAGGGACGATAACCGTGTTTCCTCAAAATGTTAACGGACACTACTATTATTATCTGTATTTATTTGTTGATGTGCAATGATCATACTTTATAATCCGTCGAAAACAATATGTTTTTAGGTGACGGATTTAATTGGTATAAATAATTTAAAAAGATCATGCCTCATTTGCATATGAAAATAGCCGGATACCACCGCGAGTCACTATCGGTGAAATAAATATTACTAAAGGATTATATCTGTATAGCGGACACTCGTAATTTTTAGAACTGGCGGAACAGTGACACAATTATACTCTTATTTAATTCCTATAAAGAACATTTTGTGCCTACTGAGTGGGAATGTACCTTTAATAAACATATATTCAATTGTTTAATAATCTATCAGTTTTATTTGTGTCTCTTATTGTGCTATAAACCCCTTCTTTTCACCTGTCTGTGTATGATTTAATTTGAGTTTCTGTAGCCTATTTCAGCAACATTGCAAAGTATACTTGTCTAGCAAAGTATACTTAGAGGCAGAAATTTTCAATTTAAGGATACATTTATTAATTTTTATTATACTGAATTCATTACATTATCACAGCCATTTTGGCAAATTCAGCAAATTCAGTATAATAATTCTGCATACTTTTATTCATCAACTATATGCAGTGGTTAGTTCTATATGAAATAATGCATTTCGGGAAAAATAAATCGACTAATTATATTCCCCATACTACCCGTATGTATATGACCTTGCTGTTGAATGTACGTAAAACCCAAATCAATCACCCCCCCCCCCCCCACACACAGGTGCATTCCCGACTGTATATGACATTGCTGTTGAACGGACGTAAAACCCCAATCAATCAATCCCTCATATTCCCATCTGACTGGAGAAATTGGGCTTATGGATTTTGCATTGGATCAATGAAACCGGCAAGCTTCCAGCAAGCAATATAGATCGTTATCAGGCTACATGAGTATGCTATTTAATCAGGAACTACACTGGTCCCAAATCTCAGAAGCCCCGTTTATCCAGTCACCGCCACATGCTACACTTGCTGTTGAATGGACGTAAAATCACAATCAATCAAATCATTGTCATGGTGGCTCACTTTGTTTCTTAGTCTTTAAAATCTGATTTTTTTTATTTCTCAATTAAAGTTTATTCTATTATCACTCATTTGAACCGTTTAGACGGTTCAAATGAGTGGTGACAACGTATACTTTTGTGAAGAAATTAGGAAAATAGAGATTAAAAAAAATCATATTATTTTGATAGTAACCCATCTTTTATGAGATACATGTACTACCTAGTAACAATTCACATATACAAAGCTAAGAAATGAGACAACTAAATAACACAATTTGCAATTTCAATACAAAACATGTCATTTGAATGGAATCACCACTTTACCATTTCCCGATGGGCCATAAAATCCTTGCCTTGGAATACTTTAAAATGCGTTAATATTCAGTGTCGAGTTTATTTTGTCTTTACTGTCAATAAGCGACATTTCGCCTAAACGAGTCTCTTAGTTTTAATGACACCTTAAGCTTAAGTGTTGAATGGACGTAAAACCCCTTTAATCAACTGTTTTATACAGGACTTCCAGGAAAGAAGGAATTACGGCAACGATTCATCGTCGGAATCCTCAACCACGGACAGTCCTGAGAATCTTTCAGGTTAGAAAACACCAAATCATTTTATTTTTTTCCATAAAACTTAAGGTACATGCCCACTCAGTAGGCACAAACTGTTCTTTATAGGAATTAAATAAGTGTATAATTGTGTTACTATTCCACCAGTTCTAAAAATTACGAGTGCCCGCTATACAGATATAATAATTTAGTAGAATCTTTATTTTACTGATAGTGACTCGCGGTGGTATCAGGCTATTTTCATATGCAAATGAGACATGACATTCTTTTGTATTATTTATACTAATTAAATGCGTGACCTGAAAAATAATATTTTCGACAAGTAATACAGTATGAGCATTGCACATCAACAAATAAATACAGAGAATAAATAGTAATGTCCGTTAACATTTTAAGGTAACACGGTTATCGCCCCAGTTTGTGCCTAACTGAGTGGGCATGTAGCTTTAAGTCATTCCTCCAATTCCCCCCCCCCATCCTTTCACTCTTATGGATCTGCACGAAGTAAACACTTAGTTCATTTGTACATCCGCACAGTTATGCCCTTACACAGCTATCTTATTTTTTTGTCGTCTGCTGTTTATTTTCTATTTTCCATTTTCACCATCAAAAACATGCTTTGACAGCACTTTAGAATAATTTACAACATGTTTTGACAGCACTTCAGAATCATTTCCATTGGAAATGATTCCAAAGTGCTGTCAAACATTGGAAATGATTCTGAAGTGCTGTCAAACCATGTTTTTATTGAGAAATAAGGCAACATATAAAAGCAGCAGCAGACGACAATTGTTGTGTGTAGTTGTCTAAGGGTTAAGAAAGAAAAGGTCAACATTGTCATGTCCTCCAAAATTGTTTTCATTATGTGGTCAATGGAACTTTGTTTACATCACGTGACAAACATGTCCAGTCTTTTCTTTTAAATGCTACAAATATGTGGAAAACTGGTGCTACACCACCGCCTGCGTTAATCTTGCCCAGATGTCAACATTTCTGATTCTATTGGCAATATCAAGTAGCAATCAAGCAGTGTGATTGGCCGTGCCTGAATTGTAGCACGGCTCAGGTTCTGCCAATCAAGCTGCTTACTTTCAAACACAATATTCAAGTATTGTTTCTTACATTTTAGCCGGTAGTTTACAGAAATCTTACGGTGAATTACACCACTGGGCAGCAGTAGTTTACCATATATGGAGAAATGACGTCAGTAACGTCACAATGACGTGTTTCCTTCGACCAATAAAATCACGTTCTCAGACACACCCTCTGAAATCGCGAGACAGTCGTCGTAACTACGGCCAGCCTCCAGAAATGAATTCGCATAACTATTGGCCATAGTTTAAGCTTGATTCGCTTTGTTATCATATGTGAAATGTAAGAAAATGTTGATTTAACCAGTTGAACTGATTATCGTGAAATAATGCCCTCGTGATTGGGTCCTACCGCTAAACAAACTCGTTTCGCTACGCTCACTCGTTTGTTTAGCGGAATGACCCAACCACTCGCGCATTATTTCACGATAATCAGTTCAACTGGTTAAATGAAGGGTATGTAATATTAAAACACAGTTATACATATTGGCAAGATTAGCGCAGGCGGTGGTATATAAACGCCCGAACACGTTTCTCAAGTAGAATTGGGAACTGATGGATCAGCCTTTGCAAGATAACCAGTTTTGTATTGGCCTAATACGTACTGACTGATAGCATATTGCTGTATCAGGCATTGACCTGATACGAATATCCGGGTTACAAAAAACTGAAATCTGACATTTCATTGGTCGAGCGGCATCACATGACGTTACCGAATAACGTCTGTGGAATGATGTTACGGAAAAAGGTCCGCGTTATTTTCAACGAAACCAACGCCATATGTGTTAATTCTGTAGCGTCAACCGTTACATGATAAACAGAGAATAGAATAGAATAGAATAGTTTATTTCATCGAGGCAACTGCCTCATGAGCATACATACATGACTATGGTATAATATACGTACAATGCAAGATGCGTTATATGGGTAAAACTACTAAATATAATAAATCAAGTTTATCAGGCTCGGCTCGGAAACGGTAGGAATTCCGAGGCAAGCCTTACTGATATCAAAATACACTTGCTTGACATTCTCTATTTAACGTAGTATTACCTTCAGACAATAGCGAGGGATGGGCTGTGGCTCAGCGGTAGAATACAGGACTTCAAAACTGAAGGTTGTGAGTTGAAAGCCTATCTTAGTACATGAAAAATACTTTCTTAGTATTTCCAACCCACTGGTCTGGCGGAAGGGTCTTTAAACGGTGCTCCCGTCCCTATATGGCATTAGTTGTTGCTGGAACGTTAAACCCCATTCAGTTCATTTCATTTCAGACAATAGCGACAGCTCAGATGCGGGGAACCAGATGCATGTACAAGAAACACTTCGACGAGACAGTGGCTACACAGACAGCGTATCGAGTGCGGACTTCCAGGCGAATCGAGTTTTCCCAATTAGACCAGCCAACCAGGGTCATCGCTTGTCATCTGACTTTAGTAGAAGCTCGGGTAACGACGTTGGTCCATTTTTCCGCCGCTCGTCAGCTACCTCCAAGTCATCAATAGACGAATTGACGTCATGGTCAGACTACAGCTTCTCGGAGAGTGGATCTACTTCCGGCCGGCATTTGGGAGTATCGCAGCAAATATCACAGGACTCGGTTTTTATGAAGAGTTTATCAGCAGATGGGGCTCAAAGTATCTTTGGCGCAAGTTTTCGCCAGCAAATTGGAAGCGGAAAAGAATTATCTCGGGATGCAGATTCAAAGGAAAAAAACGGTGTCGGAGATTCTGAAAGCGAAGTTGCTTACGAACGCGGTGGTTCCGCGTCATTGGACACCAGTGAAAATATCACAAAAGAAACCACTAGGTGTTACACAGGTAGAAGAAATCCCAAACTATGTACACTACGTGCTACCAGGACATTCGATAAAAGTGATGGTACTGCAAGTGGCATCACTATACCTTACACAAGGACAAGAAACCCCAAACTAGCTGCCCTACGTGGTGCCAGGACATTCGATGAAAGTGAAGATGATGTGACAAGTGACATCACTAAACCTTGCACAAGGGCAAGAAACCCCAAACTAGCTACCCTATGTGGTGTCAGGACACTGGACGAAAGTGTAAATATGGAAGAAACTTCTCATGAGATTGACCCATCTCCTCAGTGTTTAATTGGTGATAACGTCACTGGGACATTTGATGATCTTGACTCAGACATAGCGACAATGGATCAAACTGATAATGACCTGACGTTACACGGGTTGTCAATGCGCGACCAACACAGCGAAGGTGCACTATCTAAGACATACACCGGGACGCAGCGACCGTCAAAACGGCGTTTAAGTGACTCGGATTAAACCATTCCATGCGGAATACCCATAAGTATATGGGTATAACATTTTCTAAAAAATAAAATATGCGTTTTTTCTCATTTCTCATCGAAAGTATATATTGTGACCACTCATTTGAACCGTCTCGCCGAGACGGTTCAAATGAGTGGTCACAACATATACTTTGGTTCAGAAATAAGGAAAATAGATAGCGATGAGACGGTTCAAACGGTGGCCACACCATATGCTTTTAAGGAGATACGAGAAAACTAATCAGATTTTTCTATCAGCAAAATGTGGGGAATCCGCAGCATGAAATGGGTTAAAGGTACTGGCTATGAGATCCTCGATGAGAGCAAATGGGTGGCTTTCAAATTGAGACAAGCCATGTGATTTTGTACCTAAGAAGCTGTGCGACTTTTGATAAAAAATATTTAAAAAAACTGTGATATTTTCTGTAAATGACGTCGGAAGATGACGAAATTTTCATGGCAAACTGTCGATGTAATATATGGAAAATATGTACATTTTGTCAGAGCTCCAGATAAGCTGCGTATTTGCGTAAATACCCAATTAAAATTGCCAAAAACCCAATTGAAATCAGAAGTAGCGAGTATCAAAAAGCAATAACAAATTGGTGGTACCTTTATCATGCTACAGAAAACAATAAACAGACCACAAATATAGCATATTTTTATTATTTTCCGTGAAAACACATCTTGGTATTTCATTAGAATTGTCTCCTTGCCAAGACATGTTTGTATTTCGAAGCAAACATTTCAATTATTGTTGTTTGTTGATGTGTAAACAGTAGTGTGATTTTATTTTACCCAATTAAAATTTTGAAATACCCAATTGCTTCAGAAGTGATGGAGTGAAAATACTCAATTACTAATTCCTTATCTGGAGCCCTGTTTTGTAAATATTTTTCATGAGCTATCAGACATCTTCTTAGGTACAAACTCACATAGCTTAACTCAATTACACTTTTATTTATTTTTCCAGTGAATATATGTTTATTCTCATTGAGACGGATCAAATGACTGATCACAACATATACTTTCATTGAGAAATAAGAAAAATCATATTTGTTTTTTATTATACATGTATTTCAAAAATTTAATGCATACATAGGGACGTCAAAACGGTGATTAAGTGACTCGTATTAAAGTCATTGGATATTAGATCATTTATGACAGCAAATGCGTTGGCTTCAATTACAACTTTCTTAATTATGTCCTGCTTCTTCTTCTTCTTCTGTCCGAGATTTGCGTTAAAGATTCGACTACCTACAAGTAAGTCGAAGTAGCTATTTGTCATCATCCATATTATCATTCTATAACCCACCAATGCGACCCTTGTGCTCAAGGTCAATCAAAAGTGACTTACACATTTGCTTTAATGTTTTTTGGCTGCTGTCAAAATTCCGGCTTCGGCGACATAGAGAATAGTAGGTTAGTGCCGTGAATGGGAAAAAATATCCGGCAAGGCTCAAGAATTTCTTTATTTCTCATCAGAAGTATATGTTGTGACCACTCATTTGAACCGTCTCGCCGAGACGGTTCAAATGAGTGGTCACAACATATACTTTGGTTCAGAAATAAGGAAAATAGATAGAGAATAGTAGGTTAGTGCCGTGAATGGGAAAACATATCCGGCAATATATATGGCAAGGCTTAGGAAACGGGATGGGCGAGGGTCTGACGACTAGGTACTGAACCCTGAATCCAGCTAATGACATGCTATGACCCTTATGAATCAGGTTAGATCATTATTTTCGGAGAATACACCATTTTTCTGATGGCAAATTTTAAAATATTTCCCTTATTTGTCATCGGAAATATATACTCATCGAGACGGTTCACATGAGTGGTCACACTATATACTTTCATTGAGAAATAAGAAACAATCGGAAAGAAAATAACATATTATATTTCAAATTGTTTATATACCAAAGCAATCAGTAATATCCTGTATGGTTATTATTAGTAATAATACAGCTCAGTCACCATATAATTTGTGTATTCGTAGTGCTGGAGTTGAGCTATTAGTAACATACTATAAATGTATGGCCACCCATAGGCCAACTCTTTCACACCATTGATATACATCAGCAGTACCTTGTTCTTGAGTATTATTAATACATCTTAGTCACCATAAACATGTGTATTTGTAGTACTAGAGTTGTGCTATTGGTGCCATAAAGGAAATGCATGACACACATAGATCAGCTCTTACATAATATGTCGGCGTAGCAGAACCGAACAAAAGTTGGACATGTATACAATTGCATGAACGGAATTTAAACGGAATTGTGTGAGACCGAAACGGATCCAACAATCTAGACGATATTGTATATAATGCCATAAAAAAGGCTTTGTTTCCGGTAACGGCTCCCGAAATATGTTGGGTAGGTAGGTATGCTTTTTTTTAGTATATATGTTCCTCTGTCTGTATATGTCATTTATATTGTAAAGCTGTATTAAATGGTATTGTAAACAGTATTTTAAATCAGATTGTTCTGCTTTATTTAATAAACTAAACCACAAACACAATCCAAATGGAATGCCGATAAGAACACCACAATCACATGTACGCTGCCCAACTTCCCTATTATTTTGGAATATGTGGACATTAATTGCGAACTTTTAGTATTTGTCTCACATTTGGAGTATGTATTGTATACATTCTTCTGTGTTTTGCCATAAACAGTTTGTTAAACGAATAATTATTGTTATCACATATTTGACACATTTCCGGTGTTGTTTCTGTATTAACACAGCTCGTGTGCAAGTTATGTGCATGAGGATGTGATAAATAAGTTAGATCACGGTTGTCCGCATGTACGAGCGATAAATCCCTCACTAAATCTCGCAGATTATCTCCTCGTACATGTGGACGAACCGTGATCTAACTTATACTTATCTTTGACACATTTCCGGGTGTTGTTTCTGTATTAACACAGCTCGTGTGCAAGGTATGTGCATGATGATATGACAAATAAGTATATCACGTTTGTCCGCATGTACGAGCGATAATCCGCTCGCTAAAGCTCGCGGATTATCTCCTCGTACATGCGGAAGAAGCGTGATCTAACTTATACCTAAACCATCACTTGGGAAATATTACATCGTTAGCAACCAGTGTAGACCCTGGTCAGACTGCGGATGCACAGGCTGATGTTGATATATGCTGGTTGTAATGTTATCGCAAATCAAATATTCCGAAAAGTGTTGGACTTACACTCCGGACACGATTTGCGGTTCTTGCGCGTGATACGTCGTTGCCTCAATATATGTGCATAAATGAAGTTTCGTGAAACTATTCCATACGGTTTTGAACTTATGGCCCGGACGCGATAAATATAAATAATATTAATATATGACTAAGTAGTTCAGTCATTCTCATTGGCTGAAACACGGCAACGTAATTATCTACAAATTGAATGAAGACCTCTGAACGGTTTGTTTACACGAATAAGCACTCCAGACCGGTCCGAGATGTGTTTATTCATGTATTACTAAACAAACCTATTGTTCACCTCTTTAGAGCGCATGCGTAAATCTGACGCCGAATAAATACGGTACTGATACATATAACCTTTATTTGTGTTTACACTGTTAGTGACTATTCATGATTTTCTGAATATTCGTGGTAAGGGTCATATTATAAAACAATTATAGTATTTTGAGTCGGTGTACATGATATTTACGGACCTGAGAAAAGTGATGTTCACCGACGACTTGATGTTAACCATGTTACAATTATATTAGATTATATACATTTATAATACAAAACACATAACTATACCCCGCAACGAGTTGTGTGTGGGGTTGGGGTATACTGGAGTCAGGTTGTCCGTCCGCCACAAAACCTTACCGCTCGGGTAACTGGCTTACTTCACATTTCACACACGCATTTCTCCAATGGTCCTCTACCACCGTGTGACAAAGTCACTTTCGTGCCGCCCCGCTAAGCCCAGGGTCAAAGTCACATACTTGGTGTATTCGAAACCTTACCGCTCGGGTAAATAGTTTATAATGTATGTTTCCTTGCTCCGATCTGCTTCACAGTTCACACACGCATTGCTACAATGGTCCGCTACCGCCCTGTGACAAATCCACGATCGTCACATCCTGGCTAAGCCCAGGGTCAAGGTCACATACTTGGTGCGTTCGAAACCTTACCGCTCGGGTTAATAGCGTATAATGGATGTTTATTTGCTCCGATCTGCTTCACATTTCACCACACGCATTGCTCCAATGGTCCTTTACCGCTCTGTGACAAATTCACATTCGTGCCGCCCCCGCTAAGCCCAGGGCAATGTAACATACTTGGTGCGTTAACCTTCCCGCTCGGGTAAATGGCTTATAATGTATGTTTCCTTGCTCGGATCTGCTTCATATTTCGCACACGCATTTCTCCAATGGTCCTCTGCCGCCCTATGACAAATCCACGTTTGCGCCCCATCCCCCTCGCTAAGCACAGGGTCAATGTCACATACCGTTCGAAACCATACCGCTAGGGTAGATGACTTATAATTTATGTTTTCTTGCTCGGATGTGCTTCACATTTCACACACGCATCGCTCCAATGGTCCTCTACCGCTCTGTGACAAATCCAAGATTTCAAGTGGACTGGGACCGAACTACACAATACTGTTTACACTGGTTTACAGGCGATACAATTATGATTCCAAGGTGAGAATACAAGTTATAAGACGATTATACATTTGTCCGGATAACTGATTGTCGATGTTAATTTTGGGGCAATCTTACGACTGATGATCTGACCCAATTTTAAGCGAGAAAGATGGCACAGTTTGCTAAATAGTTTGCATGCGTTGAGAAAACAAGAACCGAATATTTTTCTGTGAAAATTGTATGCCCGTAGCTACGGGGCGCCATACAGGACAGGTTAATTATGTGTACAAAATTGAGTTTTGTAACACTAAAAATCACAAAATTCAATTCTGTGTCACAAAATTCAATTCTGTCAATTCTGTGTCACAAAATTCAATTCTGTGTCACAAAATTCAATTCTGCATACGTTTCGTATACAAAATTCATTTTTGTTATAAAGGATTCAATTTTGTAAGACAGAATTGAGTTTTGTGAAGAAAATTCAGTTTTGTGGGACAGAATTCATTTTTGTCCATAAAAATTAGTTTGCGTAGGATAGTCTATGTCATTCACGTTGATTGGTTGAGGATCGGTCTTAGTCCATTTTACTAGATGGTGGAGTACACTTGCAGGTTTAAATATTTCAATGCGAAAATATAACCCAATATATCAATATTATACTTCTTTATGGACAGTTATTTTGGTTATATTATGATTACAAATGAGTGGTCACACCATATAAGCATATATACTTTGAAGGAGAAATAAGAAAAATATTCAGAATTTTCCCTCAATTATGTAAACAGGGTCAAACATAAAGTAGCCGGGACATAGCTAGACCTGAGAGCATGCCCATATATAGAGAATACCAGGCTAGTGTATTTGGATATCAAGTTTATCAGGCAAGGCTAGGAAACGCGTAGGAATTCCGAGGCTTGCCGAGGAATTCCTACCATTTCCGAGCCGAGCCTGATAAACTTGATATTAAAATACACTAGCCTGGTATTCTATTTATCAGGTAACGTTTTATGCTCGAAAATGACATTAGATGACGTCGTATTCTAACAGTAGATCTAACCTTGTGAAACAAATGGTATTGGATCTGTGTCTACTAGTTGCGAAGTTACGTGTTCGCAAATATGTGTCTACATGCATTATTTACAGTATACACCATCTTAGTATCCATGGTATCTACACAAATACTACAAATGGTTTCCTCAAATGGCCCAATACACCCATTCTGTTTGTAAACACAGACAGCAGTCAGAACACAGGCCACAGCGCGTGTATTATTGATTTAACTGGGGCAGATGTACCTTGCGATACACTATAAATGACGTCAGTACTCGCGTGAGATCTACATGTACATGCATTATGTGTACAATTATAACGCAAATGAGTTTAAATACGAATGGGTTTGTCAACGTTTGACTGTTTGGAGATAGTGTAGATGTATAGATCGGCGACCGTGACCCATTTCTCCAGTGCAGTTTCTGACCAATGGTAGTCATTCTTACATGCGTGTGCAGAATTGACAGAATTGAATTTTGTGACACAGAATTGAATTCTGTGACACAGAATTGAATTTTGTTACACAGAATTGAATTTTGTGGCACAGAATTGAATTTTGATTTTGTGACACAGAATTGAATTCTGTGGCACAGAATTGAATTTTGTTACACAGAATTGAATTTTGTGGCACAAAAGTGAATTTTATGACACAGAATTGAATTCTGTGGCACAGAATTGAATTTTGTGGCACAAAAATGAATATTGTTGACAAAATTGAGGCATGTCCCACTTGGCGCCCCGTAGTAGCTGCTATTGTAAGAAAAATATCGTAAAAAATCTGCCATTTTTGTCCGCTAATCTGGATGGATTCCTGTATAGCTATTCCGAGTTTAACATTTCATTTAAATATTAATTTATTAAAACTTATTTAATTTGTTTTAAACTATTTAACTACACAGATGCAAGTAGTTGTAATTAAATAATATATATTTAAAATATGCTTACCAATACCGTATAGCCAAACGATAAGACTTATAATGAGTCAAAACTGTAAAATAGCATGTTAGTGCTGGGCGGAAGTTAATTGTCATAATCGGGGTTATGAATGTTGCGACCAGTGTAGATCCAGATCAGCCTGTGCAACTCTATTTTCTGTAAAAAAAAGATTATAGCTATTCCGACTTTCACATTTCATTTAAATATTAATTTATTAAAACTTATTTAATTTGTTTTAAACTATATAACTACACAGATGCAAGTAGTTGTAATAATAGGCCGTCAGCCAGAAATGGAACCCCCCCCCCTCCTGTGGGATTTTTGCAGACGTATGCTTTCTGAAACTGCATTCAATTACGAGCTCTATGACGTATGTCTGCGCTCTGTAACCCGCTGGATGAATGTTTGGCACCATTTTGAAGAATACCACCCTCGGACTTCTTGCAATTGTGCAAAATCACATTTTTTATTGAAAATCAACTGTTTTTTATCATTAGAAACAACTGATATGGCAGTTTTGTATGTTTTCTGATGGGTTCATTACTATACAAAGGAATGATGTTCAATTAAATAATATCTGCTCATTCAGATGAATAATTGTGCACGTTTTGTTACCCCACCCACTGAATTTCAATGGCAAAACACCTACCTTAATAACTCCATAAAAGTATGGTACTTTTGTATTTTCTTCGTGTTAATGGTACCTAGTAGTGTTCATTAGACATGTTAATTGCATATATGCCGATTATCTGATGAGTGCAGTCTATGATACAATGCTAAAAACAAAGTAATTTTCACCATTCCCCACCCACACATTTTACAATGGGAATTTTACATGTAATGAATTTCATTTGTGTTATGCACTGTCACTTACTTATAAAAGACTGCAAAATGCATATGCAACTACATAGACACTACTGATAGATGTCCGTGCACACTTCAGATACTGTGTGTCCGAGTGTTCGTCCGTCTGTCCGTCTGCTTCGGATTTTCTTAGTGATGGTAACAACTACGCTATATGTCTCATTATGCAAATCTCTCTCGGTGTCTATTAATTGTATGAATGGTAATTGTACTTACTAGTGTTTATAATATATAGTGAATGCCCATATTCTGATTACATAATATCTACAGCAGATTATGCAATGTTAAAACAAAATAGTTTTAACTATATATTCCCCAACCACCGAATTTACAATGACCATCTTACTTTATACGCTGCCAGATACTGCCAGGTTCATATGAACTATGTAGCTACTACTAACACCTGTATATGTGGCTGTGACTCGATAAATTGGGCTTATGGGTTTTGTGACCGGTGTAGATCCCGATCAGCCTGTGTATTCCATCAGTGAAACACCTATCATGCTTCTAACAAACATAATATATCGTTATCGGGGTACAGGAGTGTGCTATTTGATCAGAAGCCACACTGGTCGCAAATCACATAAGCCCCATTTCTCCCGACACAGCCACATATTAGTTATCCGTTTCAGATACAGAATGAATGTCTATTCGTCTCTCTATATGTCAATTTCCTATTTATGCAACCAAGACAATTACCATGTTTACTATGTTGTGTATTCCAACATGAACGTCTCTGATACATATAAGTATTACTATCAGCTGTTGACAGGTCTTTAAACACCATTAAGTCAAACAAGCTTGAATAACTAAATATAAGTATTACTGTCAATAGAATAGGTCGTAGGTACTAATTTAAGAATTGGATATAGAAAATATACATTTTCTACCATGATGAATGGATGATACACATATTACTCCATGTATGACACAGTACATATTTAAATACAGAACATTAAGATAGCTGTAAATAACTCGAGCAAGCTAAGCTGGAGTAAAATAGGACAACTATATTGTTATTCATTTTCAAGATGACAGCCAGCAAGTAAATGAGTTTGTGTGACATAAAAATAAAATTAGGTAGTAGACGATGAAACTGAGATATATCCCGGTTCCACATAATGTACACACTATTTATCGTGCATTCCAATAATATTCCCTTAACCTATTCCGAGTCATCAGCAGAAACAGGATTCAACTGTGTAGTTGGTACCTGTACTTATAAAATCATGAATATAGTAAAAGTATTGCTTGTATAACTACTGAAATACAGTATGTGTCATTCGAGATTGTGTGTGTTCCAATGTGTATGACCGGCATCCATTACCAGTGTGAGTGCACACCAATGCTTGCATCATGGCCCTTGCATAATACATTAGTCTTATTTGAGACGCACCCATGACGATATTGTATTTTGTAAGTGAGACGCTGTAAGTAAATATTTAACCATGGTTTCATAATTATAGTGACATTTGATAACCTCTAAGGTTGATATACCATTTCATAATTTTCATATAAACAAAGACATTGAAGGTGCATGATCTTTCTAAAAGCATGCATATTCTCGTAAAATATATCCACTATATTCATATAGCTGTTATGCACGCATACATGTACATAAACTATTTTGTCCAATATGTTTCAACATTCGGTGTTCTTAATTATAGCATATATATACTATATATATACTTGATACAAACCAATATTAGTATGTATGTCGTCTGAATAAGCCATTCGGGGGTATTCAAACATCAATCTAGTCCAGTTTAAGAAGTATGCACATCTACCACGTGAAGTCACACACACTCATAGGACCATCAATATACATTGAAATCCACATGAATGATAACGTATCTCCATAACATATTATGCAATGTATCAAAATGTTCGTCTAAATAATATCACATAGCCTCTATCGAGACGCATAACATTTTGGATTTTACTGTGCAATTGAACTATTGTCTACATGCCATTCTAACTATTTACGCAGGCGTTAAGGGCCAGGTTTGTGGAAGGCGTTTTCTGCCGCATTGTACCACAGTTGTGTGTTTTGCTGGCTCTTTGGGGTCATCTGAATATATATTTCTCTATTTGACAACATAATCATCACACAACTCTATAATCATGTACCATGTGTACATTTATTTACTGAATGCAGAATTATCTTTACATTGTACCTGTTCAGGACGTACATACCACACGTAGTGTGTAGTTAATAGACACGTCTTTGTCTCCATATACCCATATGTGGTATTGCACCCGCATATCAATCCCTATGGTTGTCTTTAAAATTTATTACACCGCTGATGGACAATCATATTCCATTACTATAGCAACCAGAGACATGTATTCGAGTATATGTATTGACTCTAGCAGAGTTTGTTGTCATCGCAAGATACAGGACCTCCTCGGGCTAAGGGTATTATCAATTGTTTTTAGAAATTTAAGCTGTATTAAAAGTGTACATATATATCCGTAAATATCACATTCTTAATTGCAACATCGACCAAGTTGAGGGTCATTTTGAAACTGACAGTCATGGTGACCCTGTATATGGTTAGGTATTTTGGTTTATTAGTTTTAAGAATGTTTAATTAGAAGAATGAATACAGCACCCGTAGTGGTTAATGTAGAACTGATCACATCAGTGACTCCATAAATTACATATCGTTTCCATGTATTGTATTTATTGTCCAATCCAACTCACGTTAAATAGGAATCTCATCATTTTTCGGTATACAAGCAGTGTAAAGAGGATTGGAACGAAATATTGCTATCTTATAGAGTTCCTCTCATTGAACACGGTAATTAGGGTCCGAACCCCGTCCTTGTCGTAATAATTGTAAATATATTATACTTTAGATTGTATGAATATTTTCAAAGGAAATTATTTCCAATATCTGCAATACGCGACCTTAAATTATGTCAACACAATGATTCTAATTTTAAATCATCAATTATGAATACAGATGAATATCGTTTTTAAAAGCCGTTGATTGCAAATGCATAACATTTCTTAAAGAAGGGTCGTCGCGTGAAACACAGCAGTAATAGCTGTGTGTCAGAAGTTGAAAACATGCCAAACACGCGTGCGTCGCTTGTATTGTTTCGGTACCGGTCCGCCCTTCGTTCGTGGCTGGCAGCATGCCCAATACACAGTCTACATTTGGATTTATTCAATACTGAGACTTAGAGAACAAAACTAGCCAACAATAGAAAAGAAACGCATGTAGGACATGTTTTATCCAACAGACTTATACACACGTTTAACAATTACAGTTTCGTATAACTTTGAATCAACTGTCGATGTAAACGGGACAATAAACTATAGGATATTGGAATGTGTTTTCCCAGACCTGGGTTGTCATGTCCGCATGATTGCAATACACATACACGGGGGAATTAGACTAAAGAGAGAGTTGGGATTATTTAACTTTTATCTAACTACCCGGACGTTTTCCGCCACCGTAGCTCAATTATATCCTACCACTCAGATGGGCACACCTGCATATTGTTTTATGTGCGAATTGTCTTGAGAACGACGTGAGCAGTTTTCCAAGGGAGATAACGTGACCAGTGGTATGACAAAACAAATGAAACTAGTACGTTCTTTGTTGCCGATTTATTAAACACAGGTAGATTTTCATACATCGTGAGGTATTTTGTTATTTTAGAAACATTTACTGTAGTACCCTCTTTCTTCGAAATAAAATAAGTAGGCGTATTTATGGAAATAAATAAAAAATAAACCGCCATGTTTAAATTTTATTTAGATATAATGTCTGTATAAATGTATTTCCCGAAAACGCCATTTACATAGACACGACAATGACGCTAAATGTAACGTTTACTTTGTCAAAACAGCGCGGAAATTACTCCATATTTGTAACGTCATAACTCGTAACGTCACGTTTTCCGATAAGGGAGGTTTTCGCTTGGCGCGTCACATATATAATATTATTAAAATATGCTTACCAATACCGTATAGCCAAACCATCAGACTTATAATGCGTCAAAGCAGTAACATGTGTTAGTGTTGGGCGGAAGTTTAATTGTCGCTGTGATAAATCGGGGTTATGCATGTTGCAACCAGTATAGATCCAGATCAGCCTGTGCATCCGCACAGTCTGATCAAGATCTTCACTGTTCGCCATTCCATCAATGAAAAACATCCGTTCTAACAAGCATTGAAAATCGCTATCAGGCTATAGGAGAGTGATATTCGATCAGTAACTATAAGCGACATTTCTCCATTAATCATGTTAATAAAGGTAATTATGAAACCAGTAACTGAATAGCTACAACGCACATAATCTGTATTGGAGTATATGGCGTTTTTATTAGCCGATCTATTTATAGATCGGCTATATATTGGTTATATTTCGTATATATAACGCCTGATTTATTAGACTAAAATCGGAAACGCTCGCATTTCTAATGAGATGAGCCCCTCTCTGGAAATATAAAACTATTACTTGGTGTTGGTAGACAATGTATATGTGAGCAGAAAGCTAAGAGAATATGCATTAACCATTGGTCAGCTCAAACAATTCATACTCGTAATCTAAGAATAAGAGATCGATGGCCGAACAGTGATGTCCTCTCTGTCAAAATTAACACCAACGGCGCGCAGCTGACGTCATTGGTGACGTCATGTTTCTGTGACGTCATAGGTCACCATCTCCATATTTTGGCTTTTAGTTCGTGCGACTTAAACGTAGTTAACCTTATCAATAAATTTGTACCTCACCTTGGGTAACACGACTTAGGGAAACTTAATACATGCTATACCGCGTCGAGAACATCAGCCTAGAGTTTGATATGGTCACCCAGCCAGAGTTGGCTCGCATCATCCGCAACCAGTACGCAGGCAGTCTAGCAATCCATTTATGACCGCATGATGCGCCACCGCAAGATTAGCAGAGACAAGAGCGATACACTGTGGAACATCAAAATGAACGTGCCCGCCCGCAGCATGAGGGTATCTCGAAGCTCTTTGAAACCCCGACAGACGCTTTCGCCAGAGAGACAGAGGCCTTCTACAACCCAAATATCACAAAAGTTGAGGTCACTATTGAGGGGCTCCCCAACCAGCTGTATTCGCAGGGTATGCGTGCCTACCAGATGTGGGACGACGAGGTGAAGAAACAGTTCGCCGGCGACTCAAAGCGAGATCCTGTCGTTGCTGCAGTCGCGAAAGATATAGCCCTGACATACATTTCATTGGGAGAGTTTCATATTGCCCTGTGGTTCGACCTCAGGACAACCGACGATTATCAACTATATGGTAGTGGGCGACGCGTGGAGAACGCCAGGGACGGAGTCACGATCCGAATACAAAAATGGCAGAGGCGGCCGGCGCTTTAAACATCTACATCTACGTTCTCATGAATGCTCAGCTGAACATCGAAGATGGCAGGTTTGTCAGCGCGCTGTACTAATCCGATATTACCCAAAGACACTCACTCGGCCATCATCTGCGGCAAACTGGGTGTGGAAAAAAAGTTTTCACCCTGGATCAGCTAAAGAGTAACTAGCGTGGTGTCTTCCGGCACATATGCATCCTGTACCCATCGGTGCTGTTTAACTCATTCACCCCTGGCTACCAATCACCAGTTCACCCCTAGAGATAACTAATAAGCCATCCCCTGGCTACTGCATTTGGCTTATCAGCTCTGACTCCCTGTGAATATTTGATGCAATTTCCAAATAGGATTATCAGGCAAGGTGTGTCTTACATTAACTGACTAAAACAGTTTATATATTATCCAATACATCTGTAAATTCATATGTATATTCACATGTATATTCATCCGAGATTTATCTACGTTATGATGTAATTTTCATTATGCACTTCCGTCATTTCATTATGCAGGACATGATAAAACAGACATAATCGATTAAACAATCTGGATTTATCAAGTTTATTGAATGTACAAGTATGTGTTCAAATCACATTTGACAATACATGGCTTATTTCATTCATGTCCAGTGTATATCCTGATCAGCCTGCGCTTTTATGGTGACTGACCGAGTAGTATATAGGCTATGAGTTCGTTACCGCGACTAAGGGGAAACGAATTGGCGGTCAATGGGGTAACCACCACTACCAAAATGGGTCATATTTTATATGGGGGTCAAAAAAGAAAATGTATCACCACCCTCAATTCGCGAATTGAATTGGGTGGAATTAATTTTTCGAATTTCTAATAAATTCGAAAAAATGATTAACTCGTAATTATTTAATAATTTTAATTTTCTTTTAAATTTAATTAATTAATTTTGTAATTTTATAAATTTTAAATTTAATTAACTATTTAATTTGGAAATTATGAGAATCTTCAGAACTTAACCGGCAGCTGGGTGTCAGAAGGCACCGCAAGAAGTTATCCACGGACAAATCCGCGCGATGGACCATCATCCAAATAGTAGAGCACGGGCTCATCGGGTTTGGTAATATATCGATCCAGATGATATACATTGAGAGACCACACGTGATCAGTCGTGCGGCGGTGGCCACCTTCGAGCTCTCCAGGTTGATAGAGGTACCGGACGGCAACATCCGATGGAAGCCGTTTCTCCGCTAAACCAACGGGTCGCCCGCGCGAGACGCCAGATGGTTTGTGCGACACATTTTTAGACTTGATGGCATCTACAGGCTTTTTACCGATCAATCTGGTCACTTCGCCGTTCAGTGCGGAGACCACGACGGGCAGCCAGGTCACTCACTCGGTCTATCGCAAATGAGGGTCTACAAGCTCTTTGGCATATTGGTGTCCGAACAGCCTCTAAGCCAGGGTTCGATTGAACCGCTCCACGATCCCCTGGTCCCGGTGGATGTTGATGCGTCCGCGTCTGACAGAAACGCCGTGTTTAGTCAATAGATGAGAGACCGCGCCCATAAACTCGCGGCCGGGATCGACCTGGAGAAGATTCGGCCATTTGAGAGGACTCCTCTTATATATTCGGGAAAGAGCCTCGGCCACCTCCTTAGACTCTTTAGTGGCCAACGGCTCAGCCCCCTTATACCGACTCGCTACGTCAACGATTGTCAGTGCGTACTTGTACGTCTTGCGACCGACGCGATCGTGAGGGAGAAACAGGAGGTCAGCTTGGTGGACTTCGTTCGGCACCGGCACGTCGAATTTCGGCCGCGGAATTTTGTGAGGCGCGGGCAAATAGATCTGCCAGATGGCCTGCTTCTTGAGCCATTCCGTGACGGTGTTTTCGGAAACCTTGGCCGCAAGGTTCTTGATGGCCGCGGGTCCCTTCCAGTAGCCGCGGGGGCTGTAGTATGTGTCCGCTAACTTGCGCGCTAGGCGAACCGATAGTTTGGTATCAAGCTTGCGCGTGTCCATCGTATGAGAGGTATTCTAGTAGGTCGAACAGTCTCGAACATGCCCTTTCCAGATCGTTAGGTAACTGCGTAAGTACAGCAGGTTGAATACGGGATCGAACCTGTTGGCTTTTTCGTCCACGCGCCACGTCTCGAGAGAATCTTGGGCCAGACGGATCAGACCCTTTGCGCCAGCTAAACGGTGTTTAAGGGCTGTGGAGCCTACATCGATTAGAGCAAAATAAAGCTCGTCAACTAACATCGTTCTATATATATATTATTTAAAAAAGTTTTTTTTTGAATATGTATTTCTTATTGCTTTTGCTCATTGCTTTTTCAATATAGTAGCTGACGAAACCTGCCACACCCATTCCCACGACGATGAACGCGATCTCGCGGTCTTTTTAGGCCTCTGACGGTACATAGAAATCTGAAAGTTGGGGCTCGGGATCCAGCGGCGCGAGAATTTTCTGCGGATATGCCAGCGCGTATTCGCGCTTGGCTTTGTCAACTTTGCGGAAAGTTTGCACGGCGTGATTCTCACGGCGAAGCTCTTCGTTGATCCAGTCCACACGGGTGGTTCGTTTTTCCGACCATGCTTCCTTTGCGCTATCGAGTTGTTCTGTAGCTAAATCGTGATGCTTACGCTCATCATCCGCGTCAGAGTTTTTTCTATTAACGAGAATAAATAGTTGCTACCGCCGAACGCCCCTGCGCTCACGACTGCTCCAAGTATCGTTAGTCCGATCGCAGTAGCATTTATTTCCATATATCAACATGTAGAATTCCAGCCTTAATTAGATAATATCGAGTCCCAACTGCGGACGCTACATTCAAGGTCACGAGTCCTACGTCTCTCACGGTCATGTCCAATTTGGGAGCGGGCCCTCCTAAGGCCATCTTTGATAGTCGAGCCCACCCGATACTGAGACCCGATATCACCACGTCGTGATAAAGCGCGTTCACTATCATTTTACCATCGTTTTCAGCCATTACATAAAGTGATTATTGCATATAGGCTGTTCTAAGAGTGTGTCCTACGAAAGGGTCAGTCTCTAAATCACTAATCAACCCCGCGGTGTCAAATATAGGGAGAATTGCACTGACAGCGGTAGCGTACAAATGAAGAGCCGCCGCCCCAAGAGTTTTCGTCATCTCTGCCCCCAATTTAGATTCGTATCGCGCATACATTTTATCAACCTCGTCATATGATGACAATTTATCTGAGAGACGCCTACCGAAATACTGCTCCGATTGCCCCCCAGCAACCAGCGCAGCTAGCCGCTCGCGTCGTGTCGTGTTTTCATTTTCTTTCTTCCCATTGTTCCAATTCGTGAATTCGGGGTGCTGTTGGGCAGATACCGTGTCGGCAGTCGGGCCATCTTTCAGGAAAGATACCGTGTCGGCAGTCATGTCATCTTTCAGAAAAGATACCGAAGCGACTGTTTCTTCCATTAGCTGATCGAGAAGTTCGTCGCAGTTCATTATTCCAACAGTGTTGGGTGTACTGTTCTGACTAGTCTTATAAGTTTAACATCAAAGTGTTTGTAATTTTCTTAAAATTAATTATGAGTAACTAGTAATAATTCAGTAATATTTAGTAGATTATTTAGTAAATAATTCAGTAATTCAGTAATAATTCAGTAATATTTAGTAAATATTTAGTAGATTATTTAGTAAATATTCAGTAATTCAGTAATTCAGTAATTCAGTAATTAATTGATAACTTCATAATTTGTATGTTGGTCAGTCTTTAGCAGAAGCTTGGCATGCTTAGTTTCCGAAAGCATCTGTCGAACCTCCAGGATAACGTCGTTCTCTCGAAGACAGTCATCGAATGAGTCTCGGTCCTTGCAGTGAAAGAGGGCGACCCATTTCGTTTGCTCGGGCAGATCATTGAGGACGGAGTTGTACTTCTGAGTGGAGATCCATACGCTTTGCCCCGCAAGGCGGCCCGAAAATGCGAGCTCGGAGAGCATATCCTTCTTTTTGGTCATCGCCGCCTTGGCCGAGCAGTCGTCAATCACGTATAGGGTGGGCTCTCCCTGGAATCTTTGGTAGAAGCCGCGCAGCCAATCGTGAAGCCTATCACCGAGGTCAATAACGTATACCTCAGGGTCGGTCCATATCCACGGGCGCCGCTGATAAGTCTCGTTGTGCCGCACAGTGGGACACAGGATCACAATGTGTCGAAAGATATCGCGGTAGGACCCCTCGAGCAAGTCTAGGATGAAAACCGTTTTTCCGCATCCAGTCTGCCCACATATTATGGCAGAGTGGGCATCACAAACTTTATTTTTATGTAAATCTTTAGATTTAGTAGAGTGCTGAGACGTATCGGCCATCTTCGATGTTGAGTTGTGAGTCTGTAATTATATATAAGTACACGTTCAATGGCCCGGCTCCATCTGCCTCTTTGGTTATCTGGATCGTCACACCCTCGCTAGCGTTCTCAACTTGGCGTCCACTACCATGCATTTGGTCGTCGTCGCTATATCGCATGTCTAGCCATAACGCGTATTTGGTAGTCAGGAACTGCGCGAGGGAGACGTCCGAGAGCTGCAGGTCTTTGGCAACCGCGGCAACCTCTGGGGAGCATTTAGAGCCGGCAGCAAACTGCTTTCTGACTTCATCCCACTGCTGGTGCGCGCGAAGGCCCTGGCTGTAGAGTTGATTGGGAACTCCCTCGATCGTCACCTCAACCTTTGTGATTTTGGGGTTATAACATTTTTCGGTTTTTCTAGCCCCGAGCGCGAACCGAGCCTCCTCGAACAGCATCAGTATACCTTTCATTGAGCGAGCGGGTACGTTGACATTAATATTCCACAATGTGTCGCTTTTGTCTTTCGTCATCTTGCGGTGGCGAAGAACTCGGTCGTAAAGTATGGCAACGCGCCCGGCGTACTGGGATCTGATCAATCGCGCGAGTTCGGGCATCGTGACCATGTCGTACTCCAACGAAACATTGTTGATCGTATACGTCGATGCCATGTCGGTTGCTATGAGAACTCGGCCGTAGTCGTTGAACGTTAGTTCGTATTCGAGGCGGTCAGCCAAAGCGCTCTGATAGTAGGGCATGTGACTCTCCAGCAACTCAAAGCCGAGCGGGATGTAGAAGCGGTTGCCGTAAGCAGACGCGATCGCGTTGTCGCTCGCGTCGTTATCTAGCTTGTTACCAGCCCCTATTCTAAGTCTGGTTACGTTCTTATTTTTGCTGGTGTCAATACCCTGATAGACCGCGTTTTCGCGCTCTTGCGCCGTCTTCCACAGGTCCTGGTAACAATGGTAGACGTCGCTGTCGTCGATCGACATCACCTCATTACCAGAAATCTTTATCATGGTCTTCTTGACGATGGCGCGACCCAGGTTCTGAACGACGGTTCTGTCCACGTCTGCCGACGTCAGCGAAATGGTGAAAGCGAGGCGAACAGTCCTGGCACAATGACGTCGCTAGCTCCGAGGTTGGGGAAGCCGGCCAAGAGCTGCTGGTTCTGGTCGATCGTCGATGGGTGGTTCGTAATAACGACGCTCTGTCTCACACCTTTCGTCCCATGGGGTTCCCGCAGTCTGCGGTATGGATTGAGTTTGCGGCCGTATTGACTCGAAGACATATTTTCAGTGAAACTAAATACTCTATTAAACCCGTATGGTTTTTTCTTTAATACATCGTTAAAAATGGCTGATTACGATATTGGTATGGACGATTGGTATGGACGATGATGACATCGATGATGACATCGATGACGAAACGCCCTTCATAGATACTCCAGCCGGCGAGGAAATAGGTGGCGCTACCAGCACCATTAGTCAAAGTCAGGAATTAGTCAAGTTAACAGTAGACGACTACTACAACAGTTTGGCAGAAGAAGGTGTGGTCCCGTCTGTCGGCCGCGACTACTCCAAGTTCGAAGAGGATCTGCGCGGTAGGTTGCGACTAAAAGCATCAAATGTCCCGATCGTCAACATGAGCACCGGAAAACCCCTATCGCTGAGCACCATTGCTGGAAGTCGGGGCGGTGGCCAAATCGTAAGGGACGAACTAGGATTCGTAGATTGGAAGCGTGCCGGCCCGCGCTGAAGAGGCCCTACAGTCTACCGACGAAACGATGGCGAAGACGGCTGCCGCGATAGAAACGGTCGAGCTCAGCGAGATACCTCGTGTAGCCACCGACGCTATTTGCACAATGGAGATCAACGAAAACGAAATAGATGGAATACTCAACCTCGACCAAGGGTCGAACGGTGACCTACCGTTACCTCTTCGCGAACTCCGGGGACTCGATAAGGCTCTACAAAAGGTCCGGGGTGAACTGGTCCTTAACCTCTCCAAACTCACGGCGCTGGATGAACATATCGCGCTGGAAGAAAGCAAACTGCAGGAAGCCCGTGGCGATAGAGAATCTACCGAGCGGATCACCGAACGCCTGCGGTCTTTGCGAGATGAAAGAGAAGCTCGCTTGGAGGCTGCCTCGACTAACCGTGAGGATCTCCGCACCCAAATAAGTCGGATCCGCGAAACAATCTCGAGGGGCATGCACGAGGAGACGACACTCGGTGAGCGTATTCGCTTGTGTACTTGTAGGTCAAATCTAGAAAACGCGCGTTGAACTTGGCCCCAATCATTCCGACGCATATGTCTTGCCGACCTAACGCGAGGTCTTTTACACAGTAGCGTTTCGCCATATTTTACAGTGAATAATATATATCTCTAATATCCTGTATATTATTATTAGATATCCTGTATATTAGATATACAGAATAATTTTCCAACATAAACAGAATTGAACCCAAAATCTTTTGAAAGTATATTACCATATTTGCTACTATCACTAACGTTCAAAAAGAGAGTTGTGAACTTCAGAAGTCAATCGACAACTGCTGCGGAAAACGCCGGGCTGGCCTCAGATCAATCACCTTCACGGTTGTGTGGCGAAACTTGGGGGAGCGTGAAGGGTTTTACTATGTGAAGGATGGACAACAAGTAAGTGTAAAGCTGCCTCCCGGACTGTGGGGAGCAAGACAGCTCATAGACTTTGTTTCCACAGAGCTTGGCGACGAAGCCAACCTCACAGTATCGAAGGCTACCGGACTCGCAACATTAACAGCCCCCGACGGCGCTGTGATAACTGTCAGTTCCATTAGGCATTCGTCTCGGTTTCAGCCGCCCACTTAAAAAGATTGTTTCCCCACGGGGCCAACAATTTGTTGGAGATGTGCCTGTGGATCTAGCCTTTACCAAAACCCTCAAACTACATTTGAACCAGTTGAACACGTCGTACAACTTGTTGGATGGAGCCCCCAGCACACTACTTAAAACAGTGCAAGCCAGCGATTGTTATTTTGGGGAGACCGTGACCTTAGACTTCCCATCCCCCGAGATGAAGGTTTTGGAATCTGGACACATCCACGAATTTACGGTCTCTATTCTCGACGACAGAGCTAAAGAGTTGAATAACTATTATCCGATTTCGGTCGTTCTAGAAATTTCAAATTAATTCGAAGAATTAGACACAAGCCACCCATATAAAAATGAGTATATACGGGCCAGATAGTTCTTCCAATTCCAATCGCGATTGGTTGTCCCCACCGAAATACAAATATGATTCAGGTGGTGGATTCCACCCCCACAGAGAGTGATTTTTTAACTACCGGGAACACCGTAGCACTGGTTGATGACACTGTGGCTTCAGCTGCAAAGTACATTCGTAGAAGTATAACACAACTGAGAACGGACGTCCTAACATATATAGCACAAGTTCACCAAGAGGCCCGGACGGGGTTTGAGGAAGTCCGGACGGGTATTGAGAAAGTCCGATCAGATACACAGACGGACCTTACGAAAGCCTATGGGATGTTGCGCTCTGAGGACCAGACAGCACTTACTGAACTAGGCGGGAAAATAACCGAATTTCGGTAAGAGGCCCATACAGAGCTTATGGAAGTTTCCGATAAACTGAAACGTGCTCGTAAAGACGAGAACAAAGCACTTGAGGATACCTCTGAAAAGGTTCGTGTTGAGGCCATACCGCTATCGAGAAGCTTGCCGCATTGTTGGACACATCTGTGGAGCTGTTTAAGTTATTACGCCGCAGAAAACCCATCATAACAGTTTGGGCTGAGAAGTGGGGCCCATTGAATGAGGGGATCTATGAATATTCATTTGGCTCCAAAGCGAGCAATATATATGGGGGATACGTCATGACAACTCCCGGTACGCTTCTACGAATGGCGGTCTGCGTGGTTAATGCTAAGGGTAATTCTTTGGGCGCGGTCGCCGTACATCTCGTACTGGATGGGGAAGAACGGGCGATTGGAGTCACTAAGCTCGCTGGACAGAGGGCAGCGGTGGTTTTGGTCGCCGGTGACGATCCAATTAGACTTTCCGAAGGTAGTGTTATTAACTTTGTTACGAAAATCGCTGACCCAGCGAGTTCTTCCACTGTTGTGACATTGTTGATTGAACTCGATATATGAACGAATCACCGCTTCCGAGCACGCTTCCAATTTTCAACCCCATCTACCAATTCGAGAATTGAAATTGGATGATATTAGTTTTGGCGAAAGAAGTTCAGATTGTAGGTTGGAAAATATCGTAGAGATGCAGGATATTCTAAAACGAGAGGGAGAAACGAGGGAAATGAATGCTACAACGAATAGACGCGCGGCAAACATAGTGGAGGGGGCGAGCGCCGTGCTGGCAGCAATTTATATAATGGGTAAGGCCGGAACAGCCGCATTATTGTCTACAGTCGTGGCAATTCCTATTGCAGGGGGTTTGAGTGGGGTAGCCGCTGGGGCGGGGTTGTTATGTATGGCGTTCAGAGTAGTGGCAAGAAAATTCGAAAATAAAAGTAGAAAGCACGACAGAATATCGGTTCTCGCGAGGTCTAAGAAAAATAGCATCGACATTATCGTGTCCAAAGAGTTGGCCGATAACAATATATCGGACGCTGGATTTGAGTCGGTGGTGGAGGAGATGTCTCGATATGAGGATTTAAAAAATACTATTAGAACTAAGGCGCGCGCCACCCTTCCCAAGATTGAGAATACTGATTGGGATAAATTTAGGTTAAAACTGGGAGATAAAGTGGGGGGAAAAGTTACAACACCCACTGACCACCATACATTTCTATGACCGCAAACTGTCCGTACCAGGAAGTAATCGTGTTACCGCGTGCCGCAGTCACCTCTCTCATATATAGATCGCCTCGATAGCTTGGTGCATAAACCAATACACAAAACAGGTAATGTTTACCTCCAGGCTTATGTTTCTCCAATCGCGATTGGATGGTCTTGGTGGTTGTGTGTGTGTTTTAAAATTAAATCAATACACACCGTGGCCTCGATAAGGCGAAATACACTCGGCTATAAATACACATAACCGTGTAATTGGAACATTGTCGTCTTCTGATAGATTAAAAAAAGGTGGTCCAGTTAGACATGCCCAGCATATTTTTTTTTTTTGGGGGTGCCCGATATTTTAATGTTGATAAAATATCGGGCGTTTTTATTCACTGAGCGCTCTGTTAAACTTTACAGGCAAACAGCGGTCGGATAGGAACGCTGTTTTAACATTGAGAAAATATCGGTTATATCTTTATAACTGACTTTCTGATTTGAATTATTACTAAACGATAATGCTTGCGAGCACGTAATTCCTTGCTAACCAGTTGATGCTAGCCTGAGTGCATTTCACCTTATCGATTATTGGGATAACAGTGGGGGAAAAGTTACAACACCACCCTCAATTCGCGAATTGAATTGGGAGCAGCACCAATACCATCCAATTTCACCAATCGCGATTGGTGTGTTGATGGATTGGGGTTGGACAATTGGAGGGAATTGTGATATTTTATAATTAATTTTAAGAAAATTTTAAAATTAATTATGATCCAATAATATTGGTATTGAACATTAATATCTGCGTATGCATATATACCCTCAATTCGCGAATTGAAAGTGTTGGAATATTGGAGAACGGAACGGAAAATGCCTAAATCTGTTCTTGATCGCACCGCTCTGTTAGATATTGCCGGGGCTCGGGGAAATGTGCCTGCCTCATGGGTTAAAAGGAAATACCATATAGGATCTCGCCGGCTTACCAATCTGTGGGCAAAAGAGCCCCCAATTTTCCAATCTTCCAACCCAGTTGGTATTGGTGGAGCAGATTGGATATTCGGAGATCCGATCCAATCCTGCAATCCTGGATTGGCTGGGGCAGGAAGATTGGGGTTTAGCGGTCCGAAGAGACCCGTTGGTCGCCCTCGGGGTACCAAAAATCCTGTTATAATCCAATAATTAATTATAAAATTAATTTGATTATTAATTTTTATAAATTTTGCTAATTTTTGCAAAATATCCACCCATTATTTTTTTTAGATTTCAATTTTCTAATTTTTAGAAAATTAATTATTAATTATGATAAAGAGGTTCCGTGTGTATACCGTCTGGAAGGATTCTTCTTTTATCGTAATAGGCCGATAGCCCCAACTTCCTCTGTGTATATGTTTTCATAGCGCAGTCCCGCATTCGGAATCCGCGGTTTTCATACATATCTTTCCCGCCCTCAATTCTTCCAAACGTGTTGGTATTGACATCCTCTCGCCCCCAGTTCAGCGCGTTCTTATACCGATTCCAGGTTAGCGTGTTCTGTCTGGCAGGTAATCCTTTTGCAGAATGTTTTATTCGGCCATCCAACCCCAATACTATTGGAGGAATTTGTAGATTGACGTTCTCATCTATATCCCCGGAAGTACCATCCAACCCCAATACTATTGGAGGAATTGGTAGATTGGCGGTCGCCAACTTCTCCACAAAATAGCACTTGCTCGATAGTGCAATGGCATGATCTCCGTGAAATTCTACCTTGAAAAGCCCGGGCTCTCGGTCGCTCCATTTATCCCACGCCAACCAATTTTTCTGATCTTTATGAGCTCATACTCATCGCGCAGATGAGGTTTTACCATACTATCGAAACTGCCGTATTTCTCATTCCCTTGCGTAGGTTTCGCGCTTACTGCCATGTATCGACTGTCCGTATCCATTTGTATTAATTCAAAATCTGTCCACATACTTGTCTAAGAAATCGTAATAGAATTCCAACTTTGCCAGTTGGTACACGGCTATACCGCAATGGAATGGTCTAGTCATAACCGCATTAAATTTTCTAGAAGATATCTCGTACGCATCACCGATCTCCTCCAGATCGTGGAAGTATGCAAATCTTAATGCCTTATCCACACATTTCTCGTCCTTCGTATATGTCTTATTCAGATATCCCTCAGGAGACTCTCTCATTTTACCTCAGCACGAGTTCCCTAACAATTTCATTATGCCGGCAATAGGGGCTTTACTCACGTCCTCGTCGCCGGTTCTCCGCGCGTCAGTAACTTGCTTAACAAACCATCTAAACGGCGTACCCCGCTCATAAGTGATACTCCGATGGATCCCGAAGACTCTCAGCCCTTGTTCTAAATACCACTTTAGAAGCGGTGAGTACAGCAATACTTTTTTGGCCGACATCACACCTACTAGTTTCTTCCCGCTACTGCGTTTTCTTCCCGAGTCGTCTAAATATTTGAGCATGTAATCGGGTACTTCTCCCTCCTCGACTACTCGGTTAATATTTATTGGAGACATCTCCGAAAATATATCTTTCAATGCGGAAGGAACTTCTATATCCACCTCGGCAAATCCGAACCATCTCCCGGATAAAACTGGTAAAACGTGATATTCCTTGGGGGTCGTGGGGTTCCTCATTATGGTGTATATCTTCCTCACCACTAGGCATCTCTTTATTTAATGTAGATAGATACAGCGCGTTAGCGTCGAGACCACAACCGCTTTGCATGTTTTACCGCCCCCATTCAATTCACGCCCAATCAGGATTGGAGATGGTGTTGGCCTAATTTTTGTGACCCCGACTTCCGCGTGGCGAGAGAATACGATTGACGGTCCACCGACCAGAGCGGCTTTCAACATTTCGTACGTCTCAGCCTTAGGGGCGAACAGCGGGGGACATATGGCCGCAGCCGCTATGCTTTTTTTACTTTGATAGGATTTTACGTGTTCTTTTATGTCCCCCTAAGGAGGTACTGCAACGCTACCCCAGGTAGAGTAACCGCATCTTTAAACATGTCAATGCCTCTCGTCTTGTAAAAATTGGACATTTTACCGATCGCCTCTATAAACGTCCCCACGTCCAAATCATTGTAGTATCGCAGCCACTCTCTGAACGTTTTCATATTTTTATTTTTATAAATCTTATTGCATGCGGCCAACTCCGTCGCGGTTATTTTTTCCTTCGGGTTGAGTTGATTGCCCAATATTTTATTCCGGGCAACCCTTCGTAATCCAGTTTCTCGATAGAATCAAACCACTCGTATGGAAAGAACGACTTTTGCCCCTAGCAGTCGTGCGCCTTTATCCATTTGTCGTAGGACGTCTCTGGGCTGAGATACAATTTTACGTCGAGAAATCGGAATTCGGGGGTAAATCGGAATTTCGTCGTGTTTGTTTTCTTACCGACGAGAACTTTCGATGTCGTATCGGCCAACAGCCCGACTAAATGTTTTTTTTATCAGATTGAGATCGTTTCGACTGGAGTTGAAACGGATCCCTACGCCACGGAGGTCGCTTAACACTGCAGTGACGACACCGGGGACGGACAGATCGTTGATGACCGGCAGCTCGGAAGATATGGACACTTCTGCGGGGTCTTCACCTGCAGATCTGGAATGGTGCGAGAAACTGCGTGGCGGATTCATCCATTCGCTGGACTTCAACCACGACTAGGGTGAAGAAGGGTCGAATATATATCTGAGCCAAGCAAAGAACCAGAAAGAACCGGACCACATCATCGCTCCCTCCAAGATCCTCTTCACAGCAGCTGATGGGTATATTGCACACGGATACATCACAGCAATTGGGCCAGTATTTCGACAAGACGACATACCGTACACCTGCTTGACCATGACATACGATGAGGCAATGGCTACGGAGGAATGGTTACGATCGTCGTCAGGAGTGACCAGGAGATCTCGCGGATGAATAACCACAAATCACTGCTCTACTGTCGGATGATTGGATTCAACTCGATTGCTGCTCTACGACAGGCGGTATACAACATTACATAGAGATCGAGCCCGGTGCCAAATTCGATGTCACTTGATGACTCCAGCAGGAGTGAGGGGAGAGTCTGGTTCTACCCAGGAACCCCTTTCTAACCCGGGGCGACCTGGGTAAGATAAACAAACCGCCCTTTCCGCTTAGGCGCATAGGCATGAATCCGTTCTAGGTCACGAATTGTAGCCGACAGGGTTGACCTACTTTAACGTGCACCTGCCAATTTTACTTTGGATTTTTTATAATGACACCTTAGATTACTTCAACATTATTTTTCATAATTCTGCCTCTTTCTTGGGTTAAATACCCCGGGTATGGAAGGTCTTAGTGCCAATTTCCACCCTTAAATATAAGCAGAAAAAAAACAGTGAAATATAAGCAACATGAAAGAAATGGAGCCCGATTGTGCTCACCCTTATCATACAAGTGCCACCGTAGAAAACTATGGACACCGACGTAGGATGAAATTCCTTTATATGCGTTACAATTATTTCGCTCTGATCTCACGTCTAGTCAGTCTGGGGATGGTAGCATCTTATGCTACTCCAAGCTAGTGTAACTATTCTCATAGCCCTGGAATATACGAATGTAATTCAGATGGTGGCCTCCTAGGTCGGAGTGGGTCGGGTGGGACGACCTGGCCGGCTGCTGTCGGGTCTGGCAGGTACGCCAGGTGCGACTGGCTGCCGTAGGGCTAAGCCTAGCCCGCCCGATATTCGGGCGGGGGTCACTGGCAATGCTGCGGCTGTCAGAGGTCCGAGTTTCCAAATGCTGCAGGATGCTGCACCGTCCCTGTGACTCTACACCCGCCAGTAATTGTGTTGGTCCCCGGTACACCACGAATTTTAGGTGTTCTTATTACCTTTATAAACAAATGAATTCTCGTCTGTGAGTCAACCTAATACATACTCAGTAACTTATATGAGAAACCATTGTATAATGATATAAAACTATTTTTATTTACTTCAGACACATGTAGTAAATTCTACGCCACAGTCGAAGGAGAAGATATTTCGTTATCTATGTAATTTATGTTTTAAAGTATGTATAACGCACCGACCGAGCCATTCATAAACACTATATGTTACGGACCACTGGATTGGCCAATTCAGTTCCGACCTGTGGCTGTGTTTTAAGTAGGTCAATCCTCTTTTTAACAATGATTGCTGGGTTGGATGATGGATGACATCCAACAAGCCAGATCTAACCGGCCCTCTGATAGGCTCTGCCTAATATCCGGCTGCGGGCTGTAAATGCGACACTTATTCCGAAATGAATGGCTCGGGTCAGGTTGTCTTATTTTTGTACATTGTTATATTGTATATATAGTTTAAATATAAATAAACAACGTGTTTTAATCCCCTTAAAAGGGCCGTTTGTGCAGTTAGCTGAAACTTATACATTGAAGCTGGTGTCCTACCTTGCTAACATTTTTATCAGAATTTCTCGGACGCTGAATATTGTGAACTATTTATATTAAACATAAATATATTTTCTCTGTCACGAACATATTCCAGTATTATTATATACGTACTTTGGTTTCACATTGAAACACAATGGAACGCAAGCCGTCAATATATTTCCATATTGATCTCTCCGGAGAGTTCATATTGTTCAGTTCAGGAATCTCGTAAAATAGTTCCTTCTAAACCACCACTAATGTGTTTATTTTGTTTCTATTTTGTATACTTTTTTTGAGGAATACATTGTGAGTGATAATAGTAATAAAAATGTTATTTGATTCGTATGTGGATTTATGCCACTCGTTCCGCCGCGCAACGATATTGCCCTAAAGCCGCGCAATATCGCACCCTGCGGTTCTCGTGCATACAACCACATACAAATAATATAACCTATAAATATATAGCATTGATATAATTGTCAGAAAGAACAACAGATGGACCAGCTGATAGTCATACTATTTGTATGTGTCATAGTCCCCCGCAGGGGACGTATGATTCTTTTTTTTATTAATTCGTTCCCACAAAATAACAATTCGTTCCAACGAAATAACAATTGTTAATTCGAGGGATCGAATTGTTAAATTGACGGAACGAATTGTTATTTATGTGAACAAATTAAAAAAATAAATCCATGTCCCCTGCGGGGCTTCGTAGATAATCGCCCCAACCTGAATGTTAAGCTAGTATCTCACTGGGCTGCAACTGCTGGCGACAAATTGCGAACGGCATTCGCGAGACAGTTTCCAAAATGTCTCGAAACGTTTGCAGGGGTTCTCAATTTCCTCGCGTGAGACGCAGGGCCTCGCTCTCGTGTCGCTGTAAGTTTGAACATGTTCAAAAAATTCGCGCGACAAATGTTCTCTCAAAATAGTCACAGAGTCGTCGCGGGTGTCTCGAACAAGTCTCGAACCCTTCTCAATTTAGTTTCCGTGAGTCAGAAAGTGCCAGAAATGTTAGACAACTTTGAGAGGGGTTGGCGACCTATGAAACTAAATTGTGATTGATTGGAGATAACAATGAGAATCTGACATTCCGGGCGCGAGACAGGCGCGAACTGCCTATTTCTCTCAGTTGTCACGCATAACTGTCATGCGACTGCAGCACGACATTCGAGTGAATGTCACGCAACACTCGCGCGACAGTCGCAAGTGCAAAAAGATCGCGACATTCGCGCGACATATATGGGAGTTCGTGCGACATTCGTGCTACATTCGTGCAACATACGCGAAAGTACCAATTCAGTGTCAGTGATTCCAAGTGAAAATTGTCGCTAATTCGCGTATATTTTCTCGCAATTTTGTGTTTCCAACTAGTCGCGAGCTGTCGCAGCCCAGTGAGATACTACCTTTACTTGTTTGATCCATAGAAACGGGCAATCATATAGCGATAACATGGTCATCAATGAATTCCAGGAGAGCGCAGACTTTATTTGAGATATTCAAACTGGCCATCATGCAATTACGTCTTTATTTCAATTGTTGCTTTTGATATGTTTGGTGGACATGCACATATTAGCAATAGCAGATTCGTTCATGTTGATGAAAACATTGATATAACGTAATTGTGATATTATATAAGTATAAATAATTGTATAAACAGTGGAACCTCTCTAAACCGGACACCCTGGGAAGTCCCCAGGGTGTCCGGTTTATAGATATTCCGCTGTAAATCAGACATGTGACTATGCCAATGCATGCGACTGTGCTTGGCCAACTTGAACAGGCAGTATCATAAGAGGTATATGACACTGTCACACATAAAAGTATACAAAGACTGCGTGTGTGTCCGGTTTAGAGAGGTTCTACTGAACTATTTGATTCCTATATGGCCACGTGAATATTAGACACACGGGTACATCATTGATCGTGATTGCTGGAGTGGTGTTGTCATTGTTTCAGTTTCCGATTAGAGCGTCTGTGCTGATGAGATATCACCATTATAGACTGTCAAGTGTTTCACATTTTCTTCAAGAAACCAGTGTTACCATAAATGCTGGAATGGCGAACAGTGCAGATCCTGATCAGACTGTGCGGATGCACAGGCTGATCTGGATCTACACTGGTCGCAAAACCCATAAGCCCCAACTAAAAACAACAACAACACCAGTTGTGGCAGTGACTGGGAGAATGGGACTAATGGGCTGTGTGACCAGTGTAGTTCCTGATCAAATAGCAGACTCATGTAACCGGAAATACACATGCTATTGCAATATGCACATAATGCACATGTGCTTATTTGGTAAATGTATATTTTCGTCTCTAAACACATATTTGTAGAAGCACATGACTCATTCGCAGGAACAGATATGCTGGAAGGCATAGTCCATGCAATAAGACACCTGCTAATGTATTCACTCATATAAAAGAACACATAGACTCATTCACTGTGATGGAAACTCATTACAATATTAAGGATTCGCTAAGCGAGAATTATGGAGCTAAGACCTATCAACTGCTGTATGACTTGTACTAATTAAAGTGTGCAGAACATGGACTGAATCATGCATCATTAATTACATATTTAACATTTAAAACAACTATTCTTTTCACAAACCTAAAGACTGTTGGTGTAATGAAAAGGAAAAAGCAAATATGTTGACCCCTGCTGATACAAAAATAAAACAAAGTCATTTACAATCGAAGGAAAGGACTTGCAAAGAAAATTAACATTACAGACAGATAAACAGGACTGACCATATGTTTTATGTGAAATGTGAAAAATTAAATATAAAAAATAAACAGCAGACGTAAAAAGTTATTCAGCAGTGTAAGAGTTAATCTAGCTATATATAATGACACATGTTACATTTGGTATGAAACCAGGAAAATAGATCTTGTCTGATTGCGCATTTTAAATGTTTGCAACCAGCCATCAAACCTGTTGTTATGTACTCTGATTCTGCACATAATAACACAGGAATCAGTATGTCGCAGACATGCAGTTGCAGTGAAGACACATCTTAATACATTAGAACAAACGTTCTTCGAGTCTAGCCACACACATATGGAGTGTGATTCAATGCATGCTGTAATAGAACAATCACTGGGGTACTGTCGTATGTGGCAAGACGAATACAACCTAGACATCATAGTTATTCCAATGTGCTTCAGCAGTTTATGACCTTCAGCAAGTTGCCAATGAAGTTTCTGGTGATTTTAAGGTAGACATACATGGTAATAAGGTGAACTGGATGAAGTTAAAAGACTACAGAGAAGAAAAATTTATTTAAAATATAACTATGATGATGGTTTTAGAACACAAGATGTATCAGAAATGTCAAAAGGTAAAACTGATACTACCCATTTAGCTTACAAATACAATTCCAAATGTTTGGTTTCAAATGAGAAAATGACATACATACTGTCATTATCCCACTATATGGTAATTCCATTAATGTATCACCCATTTTATGACAACAAGTATGTCTGTTAATGATTACCGGACCCAGATCTTGAGGATATGTACTCACATTAATAGTCTATGTATACCGGTGGCTGTAATGTATATTAAAATGATTGTGTTTGACAATGTCATACAATGTAATTAAGTATTGATACATTTCAAACTTAAAGCATTGTATTGAGTAATCAATGTACTGACTAGGGACAGTGTAAACTGTACTCAGTGTTCACAAACACTCATCATGGTCACCAACTCAGTACCTCTCCATCTTAGTCAATAAATGAACTGCAATGATGTGCACAACTGATTCACATAAAGGTAATGAAGTCATATACATAATCTTGATAATTGTTCTGCATAATAAACACCCAAATTGACACGTTACTATCATATAAGTATGAATACATATCGCATAAAAGTGTTGTTGCTATTGAGTATAAGTACATACATGTACTGTAATAAATACACGACTTGTAAAAGCCATGTATTGTTATTTGAAAATAGATGGTAGTGTTGCTATCATGCGCGTTTTCAAACAAATTCCATGTATGGTTTTAACGTCATAATATTCTTTGGTATGGTTACAATACATATAACACCATTTGAAGCAGATTACAAACCTATTATTTGTTCACTAGTGCACTTCTGGCATAATGTAAATTAAATATTGATCAGAGTGTAATTTAATTCTAAAATATGCATTACCAGAATCTGTTGATAGTAATAACATTTAAAAAACCAAATTACAGTTAGTGTGTGTCACAACGTTACAGTGACTGCAAAGCACATGCTTACTGTACATAAACGACTTGATTTATGATGCACGCTAAAAACCTTAAAATGCGATTTTCTCCAAACAGTGAAACCTGCAATAGAGCATATATGATTGTTAGGGGCGGCAAAACTATATCTTGAGTGTCCATATTTCCACTACATGTACGTCGTGCGATATTATGCCATGACAGTAAAGTTTAAGCCAACACAATATCGTTGGACAGACACAAAACTTCATGAATGTATTTATATACAAACAGGTCAATTTCATACTGGTGAAAATGTAATACGCCCCATATTGTCAAAATATGACTCTTGTATTAATACAAATGGCTATCATGAATGCTAAATGCATACACTATCATAAAGTATAAAACATTTTGTGCTTGAAAAATATTCCACCCAAAAATAAAAAATTAATTTGCTTTTGACAAACAAATGACACAGGGTTATTTTTAAGGACAATCTAGCGTCCACTGTTACTGCACCTTTCAATGTCTTCAGAATGTATCAACTCACCAAGGTGTTGCACGCCACCCTCTGCTCCCACCTACTTCCTTCGAGCGAAATGCAATTGTAATGACACACTAAAGAGGAAACTCCTAAACCTCTCTGATAACTCCAAGTCAAATTGTTGGTCCCAAGTACATGTTTTCCTATATAATAACTCTCGTTGACTCATACATTTGTAGTTGTATTAACTCAAACTAATGTCATCAGTCCCCCCTGAATAATAATTATGTAGATCTATAACAATTATTCATAAAATCACCAACGCCATTACCCGATGCCCAAACTCGCCCACCCGTTCTCGCCATATGAACGGAACAGTCGGCAAGGAATTAGGCCGGAATTCATCTACACCTGTATTTATGTAGCCACCATTCAATGGCACACGTCTAGTGATACACACTTCAATATGCTCTCATTATCTTACGATTGTGGAGAAATCCACGGCTCTGTAAGGTCGATACGTCAATTCTTACACACAAACCAACCAACCAACCAGCCATCCAGCATGTCCAGTCCACCAACGTACATGCTTATATTCCACGCAACTTTAATTCAGCACAACTGAATAATCAAATATTTACAGTCATCCAAATGGCAGTCATTCGGTCAATACATACGTGTACATGTAGTTAACTCTGGTTGTAGACGCTATTATTACATACAACATAATCCCAAATAGAAAGGGATTTTCCCAAGTAAATCCCTTTTTCGCTCACTTTTTTGCTCTCTCGACACAACCGATTTCCACGTTTGTGCAGTTTTGGGGTTGAAATGTGGTCAAACTCACAAATTGGAAGCTCATCAAATTCACCTAATTTGAGCAGTTTTGACGGGCATTGTAGTAAATTTACAACATTGGAAACTCTCCATTTACAGGTTTGAGCAGTTTTGACGGGGCATTGTAGTAAATTTACTACATTGGAAACTCTCCATTTCCATGTTTGAGCAGTTTTGACGGGGCATTGTAGTAAATTTACAACATTGGAAACTCTCCATTTCCATGTTTGAGCAGTTTTGACGGGCATTGTAGTAAAATTTACTACATTGGAAACTCTCCATTTCCATGTTTGAGCAGTTTTGACGGGGCAATTGTAGTAAATTTACTACATTGGAAACTCTCCATTTCCATGTTTGAGCAGTTGGGGGTTTTGACTGGGCAATTGTAGTATTAAATTTACAACATTGGAAACTCTCCATTTACAGGTTTGAGCAGTTTTGACGGGGCATTGTAGTAAATTTACAACATTGGAAACTCTCCATTTACAGGTTTGAGCAGTTTTGACGGTGCATTGTTAGTAGTAAATTTACAACATTGGAAACTCTCCATTTACAGGTTTGAGCAGTTTTGACGGTGCATTGTAGTAAAATTTACAACATTGGAAACTCTCCATTTACAGGTTTTAGGTGAGCAGTTTTGACGGTGCATTGTAGTAAATTTTACAACATTGGAAACTCTCCATTTACAGGTTATTTGAGCAGTTTTGACGGGCATTGTAGGAAATTTACAACATTGGAAACTCTCCATTTCCATGTTTGAGCAGTTTTGACGGGGCATTGTAGTAAATTTACAACATTGGAAACTCTCCATTTACAGGTTTGAGCAGTTTTGACGGGGCATTGTAGGAAATTTACAACATTGGAAACTCTCCATTTCCATGTTTGAGCAGTTTTGACGGGGCATTGTAGTAAATTTACAACATTGGAAACTCTCCATTTACAGGTTTGAGCAGTTTGACGGGGCATTGTAGTAAATTTACAACATTGGAAACTCTCCATTTCCATGTTTGAGCAGTTTTGACGGGGCATTGTAGTAAATTTACAACATTGGAAACTCTCCATTTACAGGTTTGAGCAGTTTTGACGGGGCAATTGTAGTAAATTTACAACATTGGAAACTCTCCATTTCCATGTTTGAGCAGTTTTGACGGGGCATTGTAGGAAATTTACTACATTGGAAACTCTCCATTTACAGGTTTGAGCAGTTTTGACGGGGCATTGTAGGAAATTTACAACATTGGAAACTCTCCATTTACAGGTTTGAGCAGTTTTGACGGGGCATTGTAGTAAATTTACAACATTGGAAACTCTCCATTTCCATGTTTGAGCAGTTTTGACGGGGCATTGTAGGAAATTTACTACATTGGAAACTCTCCATTTACAGGTTTGAGCAGTTTTGACGGGGCATTGTAGGAAATTTACAACATTGGAAACTCTCCATTTCCATGTTTGAGCAGTTTTGACGGGGCATTGTAGTAAATTTACAACATTGGAAACTCTCCATTTCCATGTTTGAGCAGTTTTGACGGGGCATTGTAGGAAATTTACTACATTGGAAACTCTCCATTTACAGGTTTGAGCAGTTTTGACGGGGCATTGTAGGAAATTTACAACATTGGAAACTCTCCATTTACAGGTTTGAGCAGTTTTGACGGGGCATTGTAGTAAATTTACAACATTGGAAACTCTCCATTTCCATGTTTGAGCAGTTTTGACGGGGCATTGTAGGAAATTTACTACATTGGAAACTCTCCATTTACAGGTTTGAGCAGTTTTGACGGGGCATTGTAGGAAATTTACAACAATGGAAACTCTCCATTTCCATGTTTGAGCAGTTTTGACGGGGCATTGTAGTAAATTTACAACATTGGAAACTCTCCATTTACAGGTTTGAGCAGTTTTGACGGGGCATTGTAGTAAATTTACAACATTGGAAACTCTCCATTTACAGGTTTGAGCAGTTTTGACGGGGCATTGTAGTAAATTTACAACATTGGAAACTCTCCATTTACAGGTTTTTATTTGAGCAGTGTTTTGACGGGGCATTGTAGTAAATTTACAACATTGGAAACTCTCCATTTACAGGTTTGAGCAGTTTTGACGGGGCATTGTAGGAAATTTACTACATTGGAAACTCTCCATTTACAGGTTTGAGCAGTGACGGTGCATTGTAGTAATTTTTACAACATTGGAAACTCTCCATTTACAGGTGTTTGAACAGTTTTGACGGGGCATTGTAGGAAAATTTACAACATTGGAAACTCTCCATTTCCATGTTTGAGCAGTTTTGACGGGGCATTGTAGTAAATTTACAACATTGGAAACTCTCCATTTCCATGTTTGAGCAGTTTTGACGGGGCATTGTAGTAAATTTACAACATTGGAAACTCTCCCATTTACAGGATTTAGCAGTTTTGACGGGGCATTGTAGTAAATTACAACATTGGAAACTCTCCATTTACAGGTTTGAGCAGTTTTGACGGGCATTGTAGTAAATTTACAACATTGGAAACTCTCCATTTCATGTTTGAGCAGTTTTGACGGGGCATTGTAGTAAATTTACAACATTGGAAACTCTCCATTTCCATGTTTGAGCAGTTTTGACGGGGCATTGTAGTAAATTTACAACATTGGAAACTCTCCATTTACAGGTTTTAGCAGTTTTGACGGGGCATTGTAGTAAATTTACAACATTGGAAACTCTCCATTTACAGGTTTGAGCAGTTTTTGACGGGGCATTGTAGTAAATTTACAACATTGGAAACTCTCCAATTTCCATGTTTGAGCAGTTTTGACGGTGCATTGTAGTAAATTTACAACATTGGAAAACTCTCCATTTACAGGTTTTTTGAGCAGTTTTGAGCGGGGCATTGTAGTAAATTTACAACATTGGAAACTCTCCATTTCCATGTATTTGAGCAGTTTTTGACGGGGCATTGTAGTAAATTTACAACATTGGAAACTCTCCATTTACAGGTTTGAGCAGTTTTGACGGGGCATTGTAGTAAATTTACAACATTGGGAAACTCTCCATTTCCATGTTTGAGCAGTTTTGACGGGCATTGTAGTAAATTTTACAACATTGGAAACTCTCCATTTACAGGTTTGAGCAGTTTTGACGGGGCATTGTAGTAAATTTACAACATTGGAAACTCTCCATTTCCATGTTTGAGCAGTTTTGACGGGGCATTGTAGTAAATTTACAACATTGGAAACTCTCCATTTACAGGTTTGAGCAGTTTTGACGGGGCATTGTAGTAAATTTACAACATTGGAAACTCTCCATTTCCATGTTTGAGCAGTTTTGACGGGGCATTTGTAGTAAATTTACAACATTGGAAACTCTCCATTTACAGGTTTGAGCAGTTTTGACGGGGCATTGTAGTAAATTTACAACATTGGAAACTCTCCATTTCATGTTTTGAGCAGTTTTGACGGGGCATTGTAGTAAATTTACAACATTGGAAACTCTCCATTTACAGGTTTGAGCAGTTTTGACGGGGCATTGTAGGAAAAAAATTTACAACATTGGAAACTCTCCATTTCCATGTTTTGAGCAGTTTTGACGGGGCATTGTAGTAAAATTTACAACATTGGAAACTCTCCATTTTACAGGTTATTTGAGCAGTTTGACGGGGCATTGTAGTAAATTTACAACATTGGAAACTCTCCATTTCCATGTTTGAGCAGTTTTTGACGGGGCATTGTAGTAAATTTACAACATTGGAAACTCTCCATTTACAGGTTTGAGCAGTTTTGACGGGGCATTGTAGTAAATTTACAACATTGGAAACTCTCCATTTCCATGTTTGAGCATTTTTTGTTTTGACGGGGCATTGTAGGAAATTTACTACATTGGAAACTCTCCATTTACAGGTTTGAGCAGTTTTGACGGGGCATTGATAGGAAATTTACAACATTGGAAACTCTCCATTTACAGGTTTGAGCAGTTTTGACGGGGCATTGTAGTAAATTTACAACATTGGAAACTCTCCATTTACAGGTTTGAGCAGTTTTGACGGGGCATTGTAGTAAATTTACAACATTGGAAACTCTCCATTTACAGGTTTGAGGCAGTTTTGACGGGGCATTGTAGTAAATTTACAACATTGGAAACTCTCCATTTACAGTTTGAGCAGTTTTTGACGGGGCATTGTAGGAAATTTACTACATTGGAAACTCTCATTTACAGGTTTGAGCAGTTTTGACGGTGCATTGTAGTAAATTTACAACATTGGAAACTCTCCATTTACAGGTTTGAACAGTTTTGACGGGGCATTGTAGGAAATTTACAACATTGGAAACTCTCCATTTCCATGTTTGAGCAGTTTTTTTGACGGGGCATTGTAGTAAATATTTACAACATTGGAAACTCTCCATTTCCATGTTTGAGCAGTTTTGACGGGGCATTGTAGTAAATTTACAACATTGGAAACTCTCCATTTACAGGTTTTAGCAGTTTTGACGGGGCATTGTAGTAAATTTACAACATTGGAAACTCTCCATTTACAGGTTTGAGCAGTTTTGACGGGGCATTGTAGTAAATTTACAACATTGGAAACTCTCCATTTCCATGTTTGAGCAGTTTTGGACGGTGCATTGTATGTAATTTACAACATTGGAAACTCTCCATTTACAGGTTTGAGCAGTTTTGACGGGGCATTGTAGTAAATTTACAACATTGGAAACTCTCCATTTCCATGTTTGAGCATTTGTTTTGACGGGGCATTGTAGTAAATTTACAACATTGGAAACTCTCCATTTACAGGTTTGAGCAGTTTTGACGGGGCATTGTAGTAAATTTACAACATTGGAAACTCTCCATTTCCATGTTTGAGCAGTTTTGACGGGGGCATTGTAGTAAATTTACAACATTGGAAACTCTCCATTTACAGGTTTGAGCAGTTTTGACGGGGCATTGTAGTAAATTTACAACATTGGAAACTCTCCATTTCCATGTTTGAGCAGTTTTGACGGGGCATTGTAGTAAATTTACAACATTGGAAACTCTCCATTTACAGTTTGAGCAGTTTTGACGGGGCATTGTAGTAAATTTACAACATTGAAACTCTCCATTTTCCATGTTTGAGCAGTTTTGACGGGGCATTGTAGTAAATTTACAACATTGGAAACTCTCCATTTACAGGTTTGAGCAGTTTTGACGGGGCATTGTAGGAAATTTACAACATTGGAAACTCTCCATTTCCATGTTTGAGCAGTTTTGACGGGGTAGGGGTGTAGTAAATTTACAACATTGGAAACTCTCCATTTACAGGTTTGAGCAGTTTGACGGGCAATTGTAGTAAATTTACAACATTGAAACTCTCCATTTCCATGTTTGAGCAGTTTTGACGGGGCATTGTAGTAAATTTACAACATTTGGAAACTCTCCATTTACAGGTTTGAGCAGTTTTGACGGGGCATTGTAGTAAATTTACAACATTGGAAACTCTCCATTTCCATGTTTGAGCAGTTTTGACGGGGCATTGTAGGAAATTTACTACATTGGAAACTCTCCATTTACAGGTTTGAGCAGTTTTGACGGGGCATTGTAGGAAATTTACAACATTGGAAACTCTCCATTTACAGGTTTGAGCAGTTTTGACGGGGCATTGTAGTAAATTTACAACATTGGAAACTCTCCCATTTCCATGTTTGAGCAGTTTTGACGGGGCATTGTAGGAAATTTTACTACATTGGAAACTCTCCATTTACAGGTTTGAGCAGTTTTGACGGGGCATTGTAGGAAATTTACAACATTGGAAACTCTCCATTTCCATGTTTGAGCAGTTTTGACGGGGCATTGTAGTAAATTTACAACATTGGAAACTTTCCATTTACAGGTTTGAGCAGTTTTGACGGGGCATTGTAGTAAATTTACAACATTGGAAACTCTCCATTTACAGGTTTGAGCAGTTTTGACGGGGCATTGTAGTAAATTTACAACATTGGAAACTCTCCATTTACAGGTTTGAGCAGTTTTGACGGGGCATTGTAGTAAATTTACAACTTTGGAAACTCTCCATTTACAGGTTTGAGCAGTTTTGACGGGGCATTGTAGGAAATTTACTACATTGGAAACTCTCCATTTACAGGTTTGAGCAGTTTTGACGGTGCATTGTAGTAAATTTACAACATTGGAAACTCTCCATTTACAGGTTTGAGCAGTTTTGACGGGGCATTGTAGGAAATTTACAACATTGGAAACTCTCCATTTCCATGTTTGAGCAGTTTTGACGGGGCATTGTAGTAAATTTACAACATTGGAAACTCTCCATTTCCATGTTTGAGCAGTTTTGACGGGGCATTGTAGTAAATTTACAACATTGGAAACTCTCCATTTACAGGTTTGAGCAGTTTTGACGGGGCATTGTAGTAAATTTACAACATTGGAAACTCTCCATTTACAGGTTTGAGCAGTTTTGACGGGGCATTGTAGTAAATTTACAACATTGGAAACTCTCCATTTCCATGTTTGAGCAGTTTTTGACGGTGCATTGTAGTAAATTTACAACATTGGAAATCTCCATTTACAGGTTTGAGCAGTTTTGACGGGGCATTGTAGTAAAATTTACAACATTGGAAACTCTCCATTTCCATGTTGAGCAGTTTTGACGGGGCATTGTAGTAAATTTACAACATTGGAAACTCTCCATTTACAGGTTTGAGCAGTTTTTGACGTGGCATTGTAGTAAATTTACAAACATTGGAAACTCTCCATTTCCATGTTTGAGCAGTTTTGACGGGGCATTGTAGTAAATTTACAACATTGGAAACTCTCCATTTACAGGTTTGAGCAGTTTTGACGGGGCATTGTAGTAAAATTTACAACATTGGAAACTCTCCATTTCCATGTTTGAGCAGTTTTGACGGGGCATTGTAGTAAATTTACAACATTGGAAACTCTCCATTTACAGTTTGAGCAGTTTTGACGGGCATTGTAGTAAATTTACAACATTGGAAACTCTCCATTTCCATGTTTGAGCAGTTTTGACGGGGCATTGTAGTAAATTTACAACATTGGAAACTCTCCATTTACAGGTTTGAGCAGTTTTGACGGGGCATTGTAGTAAATTTACAACATTGGAAACTCTCCATTTCCATGTTTGAGCAGTTTTGACGGGGCATTGTAGTAAATTTACAACATTGGAAACTCTCCATTTACAGGTTTGAGCAGTTTGACGGGCATTGTATTAAATTTACAACATTGGAAACTCTCCATTTACAGGTTGAGCAGTTTTGACGGGGCATTGTAGTAAATTTACAACATTGGAAACTCTCCATTTACAGGTTTTGAGCAGTTTTGACGGGGCATTGTAGTAAATTTACAACATTGGAAACTCTCCATTTCCATGTTTGAGCAGTTTTGACGGGGCATTGTAGTAAATTTACAACATTGGAAAAAAAAAACTCTCCATTTACAGGTTTGAGCAGCAGTTTTGACGGGGCATTGTAGTAAATTTACAACATTGGAAACTCTCCATTTCCATGTTTGAGCAGTTTTGACGGGCATTGTAGTAAATTTACAACATTGGAAACTCTCATTTACAGGTTTGAGCAGTTTTGACGGGGCATTGTAGTAAATTTACAACATTGGAAACTCTCCATTTCCATGTTTGAGCAGTTTTGACGGGGCATTGTAGTAAATTTACAACATTGGAAACTCTCCATTTACAGGTTTTGAGCAGTTTTGACGGGACATTGTAAGTAAATTTACAACATTGGAAACTCTCCATTTACAGGTTTGAGCAGTTTTGACGGGGCATTGTAGTAAATTTACAACATTGGAAACTCTCCATTACAGGTTTGAGCAGTTTTGACGGGGCATTGTAGTAAATTTACAACATTGGAAACTCTCCATTTCCATGTTTGAGCAGTTTTGACGGGGCATTGTAGGAAATTTACAACATTGGAAACTCTCCATTTCCAGGTTTGAGCAGTTTTGACGGGGCATTGTAGGAAATTTACAACATTGGAAACTCTCCATTTCCATGTTTGAGCAGTTTTGACGGTGCATTGTAGTAAATTTACAACATTGGAAACTCTCCATTTCCATGTTTTGAGCAGTTTTGACGGGGCATTGTAGTAAATTTACAACATTGGAAACTCTCCATTTCCATGTTTGAGCAGTTTTGACGGGGTCATGTAGTAAATTTACAACATTGGAAACTCTCCATTTCCATGTTTGAGCAGTTTTGACGGGGCATTGTAGTAAATTTACAACATTGGAAACTCTCCATTTCCATGTTTGAGCAGTTTTGACGGGGCATTGTAGTAAATTTACAACATTGGAAACTCTCCATTTACAGGTTTGAGCAGTTTTGACGGGGCATTGTAGGAAATTTACTACATTGGAAACTCTCCATTTACAGGTTTGAGCAGTTTTGACGGTGCATTGTAGTAAATTTACAACATTGGAAACTCTCCATTTACGGAGTTTGAGCAGTTTTGACGGGGGCATTGTAGGAAATTTACAACATTGGAAACTCTCCATTTCCATGTTTGAGCAGTTTTGACGGGGCATTGTAGTAAATTTACAACATTGGAAACTCTCCATTTCCATGTTTGAGCAGTTTTGACGGGGCATGTAGTAAATTTACAACATTGGAAACTCTCCATTTACAGGTTTGAGCAGATTTTTGACGGGCATTGTAGTAAATTTACAACATTGGAAACTCTCCATTTACAGGTTTGAGCAGTTTTGACGGGGCATTGTAGTAAATTTACAACATTGGAAACTCTCCATTTCCATGTTTGAGCAGTTTTGACGGTGCATTGTAGTAAATTTACTACATTGGAAACTCTCCATTTACAGGTTTGAGCAGTTTTGACGGGGCATTGTAGTAAATTTACAACATTGGAAACTCTCCATTTCCATGTTTGAGCAGTTTTGACGGGGCATTGTAGTAAAATTTTTACAACATTGGAAACTCTCCATTTACAGGTTTGAGCAGTTTTGACGGGGCATTGTAGTAAATTTACAACATTGGAAACTCTCCATTTCCATGTTTGAGCAGTTTTTGACGGGGCATGTAGTAAATTTACAACATTGGAAACTCTCCATTTACAGGTTTGAGCAGTTTTGACGGGGCATTGTAGTAAATTTACAACATTGGAAACTCTCCATTTCCATGTTTGAGCAGTTTTGACGGGCATTGTAGTAAATTTACAACATTGGAAACTCTCCATTTACAGGTTTTGAGCAGTTTTGACGGGCATTGTAGTAAATTTACAACATTGGAAACTCTCCATTTCCATGTTTGAGCAGTTTGTTTTGACGGGGCATTGTAGTAAATTACAACATTGGAAACTCTCCATTTACAGGTTTGAGCAGTTTTGACGGGGCATTGTAGTAAATTTACAACATTGGAAACTCTCCATTTCCATGTTTGAGCAGTTTTGACGGGGCATTGTAGTAAATTTACAACATTGGAAACTCTCCATTTACAGGTTTGAGCAGTTTTGACGGGGCATTGTAGTAAATTTACAACATTGGAAACTCTCCATTTCAGGTTTGAGCAGTTTTGACGGGGCATTGTAGTAAATTTACAACATTGGAAACTCTCCATTTACAGGTTTGAGCAGTTTTGACGGGCATTGTAGTAAATTTACAACATTGGAAACTCTCCATTTCCATGTTTGAGCAGTTTTGACGGGGCATTGTAGTAAAATTTACAACATTGGAAACTCTCCATTTACAGGTTTGAGCAGTTTTGACGGGGCATTGTAGTAAATTTTACAACATTGGAAACTCTCCATTTCCATGTTTGAGCAGTTTTGACGGGGCATTGTAGTAAATTTACAACATTGGAAACTCTCCATTTACAGGTTATTTGAGCAGTTTTGACGGGGCATTGTAGTAAATTTACAACATTGGAAACTCTCCATTTCCATGTGTTTGAGCAGTTTTTGACGGGGCATTGTAGTAAATTTACAACATTGGAAACTCTCCATTTACAGGTTTGAGCAGTTTTGACGGGGCATTGTAGTAAATTTACAACATTGGAAACTCTCCATTTACAGGTTTGAGCAGTTTTGACGGGGCATTGTAGTAAATTTACAACATTGGAAACTCTCCATTTACAGGTTTGAGCAGTTTTGACGGGGCATTGTAGTAAATTTACAACATTGGAAACTCTCCATTTCCATGTTTGAGCAGTTTTGACGGGGCATTGTAGGAAATTTACAACATTGGAAACTCTCCATTTCCAGGTTTGAGCAGTTTTGACGGGGCATTGTAGGAAATTTACAACATTGGAAACTCTACCATTTCCATGTTTGAGCGAGTTTTGACGGTGCATTGTAGAGTAAATTTACAACATTGGAAACTCTCCATTTACAGGTTTGAGCAGTTTTGACGGGGCATTGTAGTAAATTTACAACATTGGAAACTCTCCATTTCCATGTTTATTTGAGCAGTTTTGACGGGGCATTGTAGTAAATTTACAACATTGGAAACTCTCCATTTTCCATGTTTGAGCAGTTTTGACGGGGCATTGTAGTATAAATTTACAACATTGGAAACTCTCCATTTCCATGTTTGAGCAGTTTTGACGGGGCATTGTAGTAAATTTACAACATTGGAAACTCTCCATTTCCATGTTTGAGCAGTTTTGACGGGGCATTGTAGTAAATTTACAACATTGGAAACTCTCCATTTCCATGTTTGAGCAGTTTTGACTGGGCATTGTAGTAAATTTACAACATTGGAAACTCTCCATTTACAGGTTTTCATAATTATTGAACGGAAACACACAAATATTGTTATTAACAATTTATTTAATAAATATAAACTCGATTGTGGGAAATTTCCCGCAATTTAAATACAGAATGGACAATTTAACAAAATAATTACAAATTGGACACTGAAATGCCAAAAAATACAACTCAGACAATATCCGAATACAATGAACTAAACATGATGATTAATCAGTTTTCATTGTAGGAAATTTCCTACGTTCGATTTAGGTGTTTTACTTTTGTCCAGGAAATATTGTCAAACTTCTCTAAATAAATTTCAACACTGAAATTCAAAACATACAACTTTGACAATATCCAAATGTACATCGATTTAATTGAACGTAGGAAATTTCCCACAATTGAACCTCATTTACAGAAAAGTCAGAAACCGATCGTAGGAAATTTCCTACGTTCCATTCAAGTGACTTACTTTTGTGCAGGATATATTGTCAAATACATGTAACTTTCAACACTGAGATTCAAAACATAAAACTTTGACAACACTGTTAGATCAGTCGTATTTGTTTTACAGAAATAACAGAAACCGATCGTAGGAAATTTCCTACGTTTGATTCAAGTGAGTTACATTTGTCTAGGATATATTACTGAAGTTCTCGAAGTTAATAAATTTCGACACTGAAATTCGAAACATACAACTTTGACAATATCCAAAATTACATCACTTGAATTGAACGTAGGAAATCTCCCACAATTAAACCTCAAAAATCTTTAATTTTATATCAGTCGTATTTCTTTTACAGAAAAGTCAGAAACGGATCGTAGGAAATTTCCTGCGTTCGATTCAAGTGATTTACTTTTGTCTAGGATATCCGTCAAGCAATCCGTCAAGTAATATTAAAGTTATACCATGATGATGAAGCTTGTACAAACTTTTTTACGCCAAATAATTGTGTTTCCGGAAAAAAATATGAAGGTAAAACAGGCCAGTCATGTTAATGGCGGCATGAGTGTGTTCCCAATGCTCACATGCATCAAGTAATAATCCGTCAAGTAATAATCCGTCAAGTAATATTAAAGTTATACCATGATGACGACCTTGTACAAACTTTTTGACATTTCGGACGACGACGACAGAAAAAACGGCGACTTCTGCTAAAGCAGGCGAGACAAAAACTGATTGTGGGAAATTATCTACACCTGAACAATGACAATACACACAATATAAATTTCATATGATAAAATAAAGCAGAGCTTTCATTAATAATGATCTTCAGGCATTGTTTTTTTTATTTTTAAGAACATTTCAGGAGTTTATACACATATAGTTCTGGAAGGAAATCTGCCAATTTGAGGATTTTTACGGAGTAATTTAAATCCAATTTCAGTTAATGAAAGCACTGCTGATGAAGTAGAGAAACTATTCATGTAGATCATATACATGCACATGATTGTGAGATATTTACTACAACTAAGGACATACAAGTTTGTCAATATACATAGCAAACCCATAATAAATATATGTTGTTTACATGGAGAACTATGCAGAGGAGGAAGAACAATATATTAATTTAATGGTGTTTAATGGCCTGTCAAAAGCTAAGGTCATCCTATGCCATGTTAACTGGATCAAATCCCATATTTCACCTGAATTGTATGGATGGGGGTACCATCAATGGAAATGCAATGGCAAACAAATGGAGTTACATGTATGTAATAAGACATCTGGAGTGATGTGACGCAGGATCTCAAACGTGATGCAGAGCATAATTTTACATTTGGTGTGACACAGGATCTTAGAAGTGTTGTCACGCAGGATCTTCCAAATGATGTGACGCAGTATCTCATGTATAATGCAATTGTGATCATGGTGATGCTGCGGATCTCAGGAATGATGTAACGCAGGATATCAGAAACTCACGAGTGATGTGACGCGGGATCTCACATGTGATGTGACGCATAATTTCACATTTAGTGTCGCAGGATCTCAGAAGTGTTGTCACACAGGATCTGACAAGTGATTTGATCATGGGGACACTGCGGATCTCAGAAATGATGTAGCACAGGATATCAGCAACTCATAAGTGATGTGACACAGAATGCCACAAGTGATATGGTGCAGGATGTCGACACATGCAGGTTTTCACACATGATGTGATGCAGGTTTTCTAGCTACGCGATACAGGATTTCACAAATGTTGTGATGCAAGATTTCACACTCGATATCAGATATTTGCATGCCACAGAGTTTCTGTGATTGAGTTTGACTGTGACGAAAGTGTTCCAACAAGGTGATGACATTGATGCACAGTGGCAGGTCATACTAAAGATATTCATTGTCCGGGTTCAACAAAACATCTACGTCAAACTGAAACAGGTACAGAAAAGTATACAGTATTATGTTTGATCAAATTCATTAGCGAACAGTATATGCCCTGAACAGACTACAAACGCACATGTTGATCAGGGTCTACACTGGTTGCAAACTCATTAGGTGATGCGTGCCTTTTAAGGGACGTCTGCAATAAAAAATAATGTACACCCGCTTTTAATGAATTTATGTAGTGAATAACCGCCATTTGCTGGAAGGAAATGTGCAATGTCCCTTAAAACTGTGAGTACTGACTGTGCCTGACTGTGCATCCGCAGTCTGATCAGGATCTACACTGCTCGCTATTCCATCAATGAAACACCCGTCATGCTTCTAACAAGCAATATAGATAATTATCAGGCTACAGGAGTGCGAAGAAACTACACTGGTCACATATCCCATAAGCCACATTTCTCCAGTCACAGCCACATATTATATCAATCAATCACACCATTTTATTTCATCACATTCCCAAAAGCATGCGCTACATTCAAGTACATGCCTTCAGAACCTATGATAAGCAGGGCAGGTAATTTGGTATGGCATAATTTGGCATTTTCGCTATACATAATACTATATAGTTCCCAGTATAGACGCTAGTGTAATTAATTTATATGAAACAATTTAGTAACCTTCAATTGTAAAACAGCTATAATACTGAAAAAATATTGTACTGTAAAATTTGTTTCGGAATTATTAGTTTGCATTTGTCATATTATTTTTATAATATTAATTATTTTTTCAGTAAACTATATCAAATATGTCAGTGAGTCAAATTTAGCTACTAAAGTGCAAATTAGATCAGATTCGCTATTCTGCAGACTGAGAGAAAGCCATGAGTGGAATAGTAACTCTGGCTGCGAATGGTACGGTAGTACATTGCAAGAGTTACAGTTCGCAACTATACTGCTTCAACTTTAGTACCAATTTTGCTATGCTGATGTGTTATCCAGTACGCTGTTTATTTTTGTTTACACTGCGAGATGCGCAGAATTATCAGAAATAAACATGATGTTGCAAACACACAGAGGTGGCATCAGACATCACAATAAATGTATGACTTTTACTGACGTCCGAATGTTATGAGACTTTTAATATGCACATACTTCTTTGAACTGCCTCGGCTTGTATGCTGTTGGAATTTGGACTAAATATGGGCATGATACTGACATTTAAACTTGTTTCGATTGTGTTTGAATAGTTCTTTGTCCTACTTCATAGAAAGGTACCATGGTGTCGGCTAATTCTGCACACCTAAGGCTTTCCAAACAAATGTATATGTCATTAAATGTATATGTCCACTCAGTAGGCACAAACTGTTACATACATCAGAGACATCATCCTACACATTTTCTGGCAAAATAAACGAGTGTAGGACAAAATCCCCCCCGTACATAATCCACCCCCCCCCCCGTGATTTTTGACACAGGAGGACAAAATCCCCCCCCCCCGTCTAAAATCACAGGTAGGACATAATCCCCCCATCAAAATTCAAGGTAGACAAAATCCCCCCCCCCCCCCCCCAATGAAAAATGTAGTCTAGGACAAAATCCCCCCCCCCAACCCCATAATCAAGGTAAATCATATTCAGTTGCACAATCAAAAAAGCACATTTAATGAAGTATTTTCTTTTAGTTTTAAGTTTTTTATTTTCATACATAGTCATATACAAACAATACATGAGCTACAAGCAGTTTAACAACATGCAGTTATAGGTTACACTCCTTCTTTACAATCAACTATGAGTACATGTATCGTAAATAATTATAGATTATAGCGTATTGTTCATACATCATGAAGTATTTTCATTTGCACAATAAACGTTAAACAAGAATATGTATGTATCGTTTGCACATTTTTATACTGATGTCGGTCCCAAACCATATTGTTTTAGTGAAGAAACACTTCAAATAATTATTCGTCAAAACGATAGATAAATCCTGTATATTGAATGTGTATACTACATGTATGTAGGATGTATGATATACTACATGTATATAGTATGTGTGATAATTTACATGTATATAGGATGTGTGATATACTACATCTGTATAGGATGTACGATATACTACACGTATATAGGATGTGTGATATACTACATATATATTGGATGTATGATATATTACATGTGCGATGTACTGCATGTATATAGAATGTGTCGGTTGTGCGGTATATTACATGTGGATAGGATGTGTGAAATACTACATGTATATTGGATGTGTGATATACTACATGTATATAGGATGTGTGATATACTACATGTATATAGGATGTGTGATATACTACATGTATATAGGATGTGTGATATACTACATGTATATAGGATGTGTGATATACTACATGTATATAGGATGTGTGATATACTACATGTATATTAGATGTGTGATATACTACATGTATTTTGGATGTGTGATATACTACATGCACATAGGATAGATGTGTGATATACTACATGTATATAGGATATGTGATATACTACATGGTATATAGGATGTGTGAATATTACTACAGGTATATAGGATGTGTGATATACTACATGGTATATTGGATGTGTGATATTACTACATGTTACATAGGAATGTGTGATATATACTACATATATAGGATGTGTGATATACTACATGTATATAGGATGTGTGATATACTACATGTATATAGGATGTGTGATATACTACATGTATATAGTATGTGTGGTATAATACTTGTATATAGGATTGTGTGATATACTACATGTATATATGATGTGTGATATACTACAGTATATAGATGTGTGATATTTACTACATGTATATAGGATGTGTGGTATACTACATGTATATAGGATGTGTGATATACTACATGTATTAATTGGATGTGTGATATACTACAATGTATTGGATTGGATGTGTGTATACTACATGTATATAGTATGTTGTGATATTACTACATGTATGATGTGTGGTACTACACTGTACATTGGATGTGTGATATACTACATGTACATAGAATGTGTGATATACTACATGTATATAGGATGTGTGGTATACTACATGTATATAGGATGTGTGATATACTACATGTATATTGGCTGTGTGATATACTACATGTATATAGTATGTGTGGTATAATACTTGTATATAGGATGTTGGATATACTACATGTATATTGGATGTGTGATATACTACATGTATATTGGATGTGTGATATACTACATGTATATAGTATGTGTGGTATAATAATTGTATATAGGATGTTCGATATACTACATGTATATAGGATGTGTGATATACTACATGTATATTGGATGTGTGATATACTACATGTATATAGTATGTGTGGTATAATACTTGTATATAGGATGTTGGATATACTACATGTATATTGGATGTGTGGATATACTAACATGTATATAGGATATGTGATATACTACAATTGTATATTGGATGTGTGATATACTACATGTATATAGTATGTGTGGTATAATACTTGTATATAGGATGTTGGATATACTACATGTATATTGGATGTGTGATATACTACATGTATATAGGATGTGTGATATACTACATGTATATATGATGTGTGATATACTACATGTATATAGGATGTGTGATATACTACATGTATATAGGATGTGTGATATACTACATGTATATAGGATGTGTGATATACTACATGTATATAGGATGTGTGATATACTACATGTATATAGGATGTGTGATATACTACATGTATATATGATGTGTGATATACTACATGTATATATGATGTGTGATATACTACTTGTATATAGGATGTGTGATATACTACATGTATATAGGATGTGTGATATACTACATGTATATAGTATGTGTGGTATACTACATGTATATTGGATGTGTGATATAACTACATGTATATAGGATGTGTGGTATACTACATTTGATAGTGGATGTGTGATATACTACATGTATATATGATGTGTGATATACTACATGTATATTGGATGTGTGATATACTACATGTATATTGGATGTGTGATATACTACATGTATATAGTATGTGTGATATACTACATGTATGATGTGTGGTATACTACATGTACATTGGATGTGTGATATACTACATGTACATAGAATGTGTGATATACTACAATGTATATAGGATGTTGTGGTATACTTCATGTATATAGGATGTGTGATATACTACATGTATATTGGCTGTGTGATATATACATGTATATAGTATGTGTGGTATAATACTTGTATATAGGATGTTGGATATACTACATGTATATTGGATGTGTGATATACTACATGTTATTGGATGTGTGATATACTACATGTATATAGTATGTGTGGTATAATAATTGTATATAGGATGTTCGATATAACTACATGTATATAGGATGTGTGATATACTACATGTATATTGGATTGTGTGATTATACTACATGTATATAGTATGTGTGGTATATACTTGTATATAGGATGTTGGATATATACATGTATATTGGATTTGTGATATACTACATGTTATATTAGGATTATGTGATATACACAATGTATATTGGATGTGTGATATACTACATGTATATAGTATGTGTGGAAATAATACTTGTATATAGGATGTTGGATATACTACATGTATATTGGATGTGTGATATACTACATGTATATAGGATGTGTGATATACTACATGTATATATGATGTGTGATATACTACATGTATATAGGATGTGTGATATACTACATGTATATAGGATGTGTGATATACTACATGTATATAGGATGTGTGATATACTACATGTATATAGGATGTGTGATATACTACATGTATATAGGATGTGTGATATACTACATGTATATATGATGTGTGATATACTACATGTATATATGATGTGTGATATACTAAATGTATATAGGGATGTGTGGTATACGACTACTGTATATAGGATGTGTGATATACTACATGGTATATAGTATGTGTATATACTACATTGTATATTGGATGTGTGATATACTACATGTATATAGGATGTGTGGTATACTACAGTATAGTGGATGTGTGATATACTACATGTAATATATTGATGTGTGATATACTTAACATGTATATAGGATGTGTGAATATACTACATGTATATATGATGTGTGATATACTACATGTATATAGGATATGTGATATACTACATGCACATAGGATATGTGATATACTACATGTATATAGGATGTGTGATATACTACATGTATATAGGATGTGTGATAATCTACATGTATATAGGATGTGTGATATACTACATGTATATAGGATGTGTGATATACTACATGTATATTGGATGTGTGATATACTACATGTATATAGGATGTGTGATATACTACATGTGTATAGGATGTGTGATATGCTACATGTATATATGATGTGTGATATACTACATGTATATATGATGTGTGATATACTACATGTATATATGATGTGTGATATACTACATGTATATTGGATGTGTGATATACTACATGTATATAGGATGTGTGATATACTACATGTATATATGATGTGTGATATACTACATGTATATAGGATGTGTGATATACTACATGTATATATGATGTGTGGTATACTACATGTATATAGGATATGTGATATACTACATGTATATATGATGTGTGATATACTACATGTATATAGGATGTGTGATATACTACATGTGTATAGGATGTGTGATATACTACATGTATATAGGATGTGTGATATACTACATGTATATAGGATATGTGATATACTACATGTATATAGGATGTGTGATATACTACATGTATATATGAAGTGTGATATACTACATGTATATTGGATGTTTGATATACTACATGTATATTGGATGTGTGATATACTACATGTATATAGGATGTGTGATATTCTATATGTATATTGGATGTGATATACTACATGTATATAGGATGTGTGATATACTACATGTATATAGGATATGTGATATACTACATGCACATAGGATGTGTGATATACTACATGTATATAGGATGTGTGATATACTACATGTATATAGGATGTGTGATATACTACATGTATATAGGATGTGTGATAATCTACATGTATATAGGATGTGTTATATACTACTGTAATATAGGATAGTGTGATGATACTACTATGTATATGGATGTGTGATATACTACATGTATATAGGATGTGTGATATACTACATTGTATATAGGATGTGTGATATACTACATGTATATTGGATGTGTGATATACTACATGTATATAGGATGTGTGATATACTACATGTATATAGGATGTGTGATATACTACATGTGTATAGGATGTGTGATATACTACATGTATATTGGATGTGTGATATACTACATGCATATAGGATGTGTGATATACTACATGTATATAGGATGTGTGATATACTACATGTATATATGATGTGTAATATACTACATGTATATATGATGTGTGATATACTACATGTATATAGGATGTGTGGTATACTACATGTATATAGGATGTGTGATATACTACATGTACATAGGATGTGTGATATACTACATGTATATATGATGTGTGATATACTACATGTATATATGATGTGTGATATACTACATGTATATATGATGTTTGATATACTACATGTATATAGGATGTGTGATATACTACATGTATATATGATGTGTGATATACTACATGTATATAGGACGTGTGATATACTACATGTACATAGGATGTGTGATATACTACATGTTATATTTAGGATGGTGTGATATACTACATGTATATACGGATGTGTGAAATTACTACATGTATATTGGATGTGTGATATACTACATGTATATAGTATGTGTGATATACTACATGTTACATAGGATGTGTGATTATACTTACATGTACATAGGATGTGTGATATACTACATGTATAGTGGATGTGTGATATACTACATGTATATAGTATGTGTGATATAATACATATATATTGGATGTGTGATATACTACATGTATATTGGATGTGTGATACACTACATGTATATAGGATGTGTGATATACTACATGTATACAGGATGTGTGATATACTACATGTATACAGGATGTGTGATATACTACATGTATCTGGGATGTGTAATATACTACATGTATATAGGATGTGTGATAATCTACATGTATATAGGATGTGTGGATATACTATTATATAGGATGTGTGATATACTACATGTATATTGGATGTGTGATATACTACATGTATATAGGAGTGTGATATACTACTTGTGTATAGGATGTGTGATATGCTACATGTATATATGATGTGTGATATACTACATGTATATATGATGTGTGATATACTACATGTATATATGATGTGTGATATACTACATGTATATTGGATGTGTGATATACTACATGTATATAGGATGTGTGATATACTACATGTATATTGATGATGTGATGATACTACATGTATATAGGATGTGTGATATACTACATGTATATAGGATGTGTGGTATACTGCATGTATATAGGATATGTGATATACTACATGTATATAGGATATGTGATATACTACATGTATATAGGATGTGTGATATACTACATGTATATATGATGTGTGATATACTACATGTTATATTGGATGTTTGATATTACTACATGTATATTGGGATGTTGTGATATACTACATGTATATAGGATGTGTGATATACTACATGTATATTGGATGTGTGATATACTACATGTATATAGGATGTGTGATATACTACATGTATATAGGATTATTGTGATATATACATGCACATAGGATGTGTGATTATACTACATGTATATAGGATGTGTGATATACTACATGTATATAGGATGTGTGATATTACTACATGTATATAGGATGTTGTGATAATCTACATGTATATAGGATGTGTTATATACTTACATGTATATAGGATGTGTGATATACTACATGTATATAGGATGTGTGATATACTACATGTATATAGGATGTGTGATATACTACATGTATATAGGATGTGTGATATACTACATGTATATTGGATGTGTGATATACTACATGTATATAGGATGTGTGATATACTACATGTATATAGGATGTGTGATATACTACATGTGTATAGGATGTGTGATATACTACATGTATATTGGATGTGTGATATACTACATGCATATAGGATGTGTGATATACTACATGTATATAGGATGTGTGATATACTACATGTATATATGATGTGTAATATACTACATGTAATATGATGTGTGATATACTAACCATGTATATAGGATGTGTGGTATATACATGTATATAGGATGTGTGATATACTACATGTACATAGGATGTGTGATATACTACATGTATATATGATGTGTGATATACTACATGTATATATGATGTGTGATATACTACATGTATATGATGTGATGATTACTACATGTTATATAGGATGTGTGATATACTACATGTATATATGATGTGTGATATACTACATGTATATAGGACGTGTGATATACTACATGTACATAGGATGTGTGATATACTACATGTATATAGGATGTGTGATATACTACATGTATATAGGATGTGTGAAATACTACATGTATATTGGATGTGTGATATACTACATGTATATAGTATGTGTGATATACTACATGTACATAGGATGTGTGATATACTACATGTACATAGGATGTGTGATATACTACATGTATAGTGGATGTGTGATATACTACATGTATATAGTATGTGTGATATAATACATATATATTGGATGTGTGATATACTACATGTATATTGGATGTGTGATACACTACATGTATATAGGAGTGTGATATACTACATGTATACAGGATGTGTGATATACTACATGATACAGGTGTGTGATATACTACATGTATCCTGGGATGTGTAAAGTATACTACATGTGAATATTTAGGATGTGTGATATACTACATGTATAATAGGATGTGTGATATACTACATGTATATAAGGATGTGTGATATACTACATGTATATAGTATGTGTGATATACTACATGTATATAGGTATGTGTGATATACTACAATGTATATTGGATGTGTGTTATACTACATGTATATAAGGATGTGTGATATACTTACATGTATATATGATGTGTGATATGCTACATGTATTGGATTGTGATGTGTGTATACTACATGTTGTATAGGATGTGTGATATACTACATGGTATATTGGATGTGTGATATACTACAGTACATAGGATGTGTGATATACTACATGTATATAGGATGTGTGATATACTACATGTATATTGGATGTGTGTTATATACTACAGTAGATAGGATGTGTGATATACTACATGTATATATGGATGTGTGATACTACATGTATATAGGATGTGTGATATACTACATGTATATTGGATGTGTGATATACTACATGTATATAGGATGTGTGATATACTACATGTACATAGGATGTGTGATATACTACATGTAGATAGGAAATTGTGTGATATAATACATGTATATTGGATGTGTGATATACTACATGTATATAGTATGTGTGATATACTACATGTATATAGGATGTGTGATATACTACATGTATATTGGATGTGTGATATACTACATGTATATAGGATGTGTGATATACTACATGTATACAGGATGTGTGATATACTACATGTATATAGTATGTGTGATATACTACATGTATATGGATGTGTGATACTACTATGTATTATAGGATGTGTGATATACTACATTGTATATTGGATTGATGTGATATACTACATGTAGATTAGGATGTGTGATATACTACATGTATATAGGATGTGTGATATACTACATGTATATTAGGTGAGTGATATACTACATGTATATATGATGTGTGATATACTACATGTATATTGGATGTGTGATATACTACAGTGATATATGATGAGTGAATATACTACAATGTAGATAGGATGTGTGATATACTACATGTATATAGGATGTGTTGTATACTACATGTATGTAGGATGTGTGATATACTACATGTATATAGGCTGTGTGATATACTACATGTACATAGGCATTGGCTGAGCCTGAGCAGTCCATCATGCTGTGTGATGCTTGGTTTTAAACACAGTATTCAAACAGAACGAACATAAATATATATTGTTCGCCATTCCATCAAGGAATCCCCCGTTATGCTTCTAACAAGCAATATAGATCATTATTAGGCTACATGGCTGTGCTATTTGATCAGTATCTACACTGGTCACAATCCAATAAGCCTCATTTCTCCAGTCAAAGCCACATATTGTTTTTAGTTACCCTCCATGTTGTGCCGTGGACGCAGCCGCGACTTGAGACATTGCTGAAACACAAGTAACACTTATTGCACAGTTTTGCATATCGTTAGTAGGGCACGTACATGTAAATGTACGTGCATTTATCAGGGAACGAACTTTGTATTGACAGAATGCGTACTGGTACTGACTGATAACATCTTGCATTCACCTGATACCAATATCCGGGTTACAACAAATTGAAAATTTAAATTTCATAATCACAAGACATTACCGGATTACGCCAATGGAATTACGTGATGTATACAAGTCCGCGTTATTTTCATGAACAAAAACAAGCCATAATTGTTCATTATGTAGCCACAAATATTACCTGATAAGTAGGTCTAACATACCATGCTAGTTACCTGAGCCTGGGATTCTCTATAAAATGCGCAGACTAGTGGATGGGTGGGACATATAGATGTGTTACACCTTCTAAGTTGATGCGGTGACATGTGCGACACTGATGTGAATTGAGAAACACATGTCCAGAGTCCGGATTATCCAGAATAATTTATAAATAAGTCCGGCTTAAATTTTACTACATATTTGCTAAACATAGTAGTGACCTACATGATGCTTCGGTAATGTTCTGATGATATAATAAAATGCCATCACCCTTGCTGCCAAAAACCGCCCGTTGCTTATTACACTACATTTCAGAGCTGTTAGTTCTCATCTCTCAAATCCAGGATAGATTTTGTATTTTAGAATTTTACAAAAGTTGTACGATAACACCTCCTCTATACATCTGACGGAGAAAGCATACGCCGCGTCTCAACGTATGTTCACCAATCTGGACAAAGCTCCAAGACCTGTCCAAACAATGCCCACTTTCAGTATTATGTGGTGATGTCAGTTCATGATTATTCAACATATCTGGTAACTTTATTACGACCATGCATTGGTGATAAGCACGTTTCCAGTTATATATAGAAACGTTTATCAACAAGAGCATGCAGTCATACTGACAGAAACTTGCATGTGAAGACATCCAATTTATATCCATGGGCATTATGTTGCCAATTAGATGAACCATGCATAGGTCTAATTCATGAGAACACATTTATGATTTACAAATACAACCCACACTATTATGTAACACATGGTGTACATATCAATTGACGGTAGTACGATGTTCTTATCGTTAACAATTCCGATACTTTCAAGAATATCGAAAAATATCAACATACCACAAACATAATCTTGACACTTTTGCACTCAATGATCAGTAAACATGACCACCTTGTCCAGTCTGATTTGATTGACGACACCGGATTCCTGCTAAGTATGATTAAATAGCACGTCATTCTAGCAGAATATATTGTATAACAGACGTACAGATGTGTGGGTCATGGTGAACTATGCAATGTGGATGTCCTGGACAATGTTAATACATAGGCCAATGTTTGTGGAAGGAAATCGCTAATGAAGTATTTAGCTGCATAGCATTGCGACATATGTTATGTCATTATGTGGGCTGTGGTGAATGATGTAAGAAGAAAGTTATGATCAAGTGTCCTTAACATATGACAAGTAGTTGTTGAGAATCTGCCCAGTCATTCCAGCCGACAAAGATAGGCCAATGACACGAATGAGTTGATTATGGTGAGCGATACAAGTACACGTTGTGACAAAACTTATATATATTGAAAATCACCAAATATATCAACGACTTGTTGAATAAAAAAGTATGCATGGAACATAATTCCGGACGACAACATGAACGACGCCAGAGTGGTGACAGTAGTTCTCGTCTTCGAACATATAATAACTACATAATTATCGGTTATTTTTTATTAAGGAAATAAGCAGTACATGTCCAGTCACCTCATATTGGCATACGGCTGAGACAATGGACGGTATTACATTTACGGCCGCTATATCGACAGGCTATGATGGTCGCACACAGTGTAAGTTTGTCTCATCCAGTGACATCCAGGGATCTAGTGGCTCTACATCATCATGTTACATGTGTGTTACCTACCATGTTGACCATGGACCTCCATAGTGTTACCATACGTATGCACGCTGAAATGCAAGGTAAATGTTCTGTAATTACCAAGCCTAAAATAATGCGAATTTCTGGTGAATCGGACATGTATTAACTTTTTAAAGTGAAATTTAATTAGTTGTCATATTTAAATAATACATGAAGACACATATGTTTTATCGATATATACAGTAAGACTATAGCGGTACACGCCCAAGAAATAGTGAAATATGCTGTGATTTTTCCATAGAGTATCAAGTGCAAACCCGAAATGAAATCCGTTATATGTACAAGTTGTTTTAGCTAGCGTCTGTGTTGTCCTGTGTTGTCCTTTGGAGAAAAGCCGTTGTTATTTAGGGAAACATTTACATCGTCTACTGGAGGACTCACCTGTACTTCTTCTTCTTCTTACCTGTGAAATTTACAATACAACATATATGATTTGTGATATATTACATGTATAGAATATATAGTATTGACTACATGTATATATCATTATGATATAATACATGAATATAGGATGTGTGATATACAACATGCATTTTCGATGTACGCTTGACTACGTGTGTTTTGGATATGTGTTATACTACATGTAAATATTAGTATGATATAATACATGCATATATCATGTGTGATACACTACATGTATACATTATGCGTGATACAATACTATATGTGTATATGCGTGTCATATACTACATGTGTAAATGGTGTGTGATATACTACATGTATATTGGATGTGTGTCATACTACCTATATATATAATGTGTCGTGCATTACATGAATCTCGTGTACCTACATGTATACATAGTGTGTAGTATACAACATGTATATATGATGTGTCAAATACTACATATATATAGGATGTGTGATATACTATACGTATAAAGGATATTTGATATATTACATGCATATTGGATGTATGATATTATATAAATCTAAACAGCTAGTGCCGTCCATGATGCTTCGGCAATGTTGTGATAATATGCTTAAATATCACCATCCGTATGGCCAAAAGCCACTCGTTGCTTATTACACTACATTTCAGAGATGTTAATTCTCATCTCTCAAATCGAGGACTGCCTTTAAAATTTTACAGAAGTTGTACAATAATGTAATGATAACATTTATTCCTGGATCATCAGCGGAATCGGACAATAGAACAGAACACTGAAACAATGTGTCATTCCAACCAACTGCACCGTCAAATCCCGAATGTGTAACACATAACCATATGGCTTCATGATAGAGTATCCCGCATGTATAGCAAATAACTCACATGGCTTCATGACAGAGTATCCCGCATGTATAACACATAACTCACATGGCTTCTTGATGGAGTACCCCGCATGTATAACACATAACTCACATGGCTCCATGATGGAGTATCCATTCCTGTGGAGGACTACGAGGCCAACAACGAGAGCGACAACAATCAGTGCCGCTACTGAGCCTCCTACGACTGGTCCTGTAGCCGATGCTGTCTTTCCAGGTCCATCTGTGGTGTAGTGTAGGCATGATACTATGTGGCAGTGACTGGAGAAATGTGGCGCATCGGGTTTGTGACCAGTGTAGCGCAAATAGCGCACTAATGTAGCCTTGTAAACGATCTATATTGATTGTATATTGCCCTGATCAGTAGGAAAGGAATACGTAAAATATCATTAGAACAAGGTATTGAAGTTGTAGCCTAGAGTATATCCCGCTCTACAAGCGTTTTTCTAACCATGTGTGCCACATAGCGGATTGGTATAAGAGCTAATTGGGACCCATATGTCGTACAACAACAACAAAAACAACCACAACAACAACAACAATTAGAACTGCGTGCTGTCCTATGCGGAATGAAGTGATGAAACAGGTGACGAACAACTAGTTTAATTGTAGATTTGCATTGTATTTCTGAACCATATGTAAATTAATTTCACTAGTATGCTCATTTCACAACAAAACATAAAAGTACCACATTTTTTACATACTGGTACATGTATAGCAAATTATTGCAAGTCAAATGTTTTCCCCTGACAGATTCTGATTATATTATAATGTACATTAATAAAACACATGTTTGTTTTCAAAGTTAATCAAATAAAAACGGAGCGATATATTAATGTAATTTACTGTGCATGAAGCGAAATAACACGTATAGCATATCTAAGACATCAACTGACTGAGACACAGTGCCATTAACATTGGGAATATAGTTAATTTATACCAATGCAACGTCTACTGCTCACCTAGTGCGCTTGTAGTGACGTTAAACACGGCGGTATACGGGCTGGTACCCTTGCTGTTGTAGGCGTGAATCCTGAAGAAGTAGAGCTGTCCAGGACTGAGCGAGACCACTGATAGGAAGTGACGATCCCCACTGGAACTGTTTCCCGTGTTCAGGCTGCCACCGTCCGTCCACGCCTCCCCGTCCGTGCTGTACTGTACAACAAACGTCTGGTCCAGGCCGCCGTGAAACCCCAAAGTCCACGATACGTTCACACTCGTCGTGTGGATTTCCTCTGTCCTCGGGCCTTTAGGCGTCTCGGGTGGGCCTGTTGGAATAGTAGGAGTGCATTAACACTTAGAATGCCGTAAACAGGAACCGTTGTCTTACTTTGTATTTGTCTCCATAAAAATGTAGAAACACAGTTTGGCAGTATAATATGACAGCTGTTCCAAGATCAATCGTGTATTTGCTGTCAGACGTCAGCAAAACAAATATACCCTAATATGTCCGTGTAACCATGTATAATGATCAGGATCTACACCTGATGTCAATGACATGTTTCCAGCCAACTGCCAATATATACAGGGCGGGCCTATCAACATTAGTCCACTCTCTGTTTAACCATGTACAATAAGCAGGATCTATCCTTGCTGTCGATGGCTTGTTCCCAGCCAGCTGCCATCATATACAGGGCGGGCCTATGCACATTAGTCGACTATCTGTGTAACCATGTACGATAAGCAGGAGCTACACCTGCTGTCAATGCCATGTTCCCAGCCAGCTGCCATCATATACAGGGCGTGCCTATCAACATTAGTCCACTATCTGTGTCACCAGGTGCACTAATCAGGATCTACACCTGCTGTCAATGTCATGTTCCCAGCCAGCTGCCATCATATACAGGGCGTGCCTATCAACATTAGTCCACTATCTGTGTCACCAGGTGCACTAATCAGGATCTACACCTGCTGTCAATGTCATGTTCCCAGCCAGCTGCCATCATATACAGTGCGTGCCTATCAACATTAGTCCACTATCTGTGTCACCAGGTGTACTAATCAGGATCTACACCTGCTGTCAATGTCATGTTCCCAGCCAGCTGCCATCATATACAGGGCGGGCCTATCAACATTAGTCGACTATCTGTGTAACCATGTAAAATAAGCAGGATCTACCCTTGCTGTCAATGTCTTGTTCCCAGTCAGCTGCCATCATATACAGGGCGTGCCTATCAACATTAGTCCATGCCGTCTACGTGAGGACCAGACTACACCTCATCACGGCACATCTCCGGTACTGTGAACAGCAAATTTCTTTAAATCAACCACCTGTCTGACTTCCGCAAAACAAATAGATCCTGATCTGTCGGTGTGACCATTTATAATAAATAATCATGTGAAAAGTATGTTTCTTTGCCGGTAGGGCATTTACAATATTAACCATGTCGGTTAATGTGCAAATTTTAAAAATAAAATATATTTATTGTATATTAATTGTATATTCAATTGATATGAGATGCCATTATGGCCACATTACAGGGGGCCTTAGCTCCGTAATACATACAGTAATCAAAGGACTGAAAGTCCAGAAATTCTGCGCAGTACGTGTGTGTGGATAAGCAATATGCTAAAAATTGGTTTGCATTCATTTTGATTGGGTCATAGAAGGGATCCAATCAATCAATCTAGCCTTCTGCTGAGTAGGACATCCTTACCATATGGTCGACCTACATGGTTCGGCCCTCTTGTACCATTTTGGCAAATGCAATGCTCGCCGATGAGAAAGCATACTCCTGAGGATAGGAACATAATCCTTGCATATACAGAAATTCTTAATGGGGCATAACAGGATTTAACTCTCAAGTACCAGGGGGCCGAAAATGGTTGGTACATGAGGGCCAAACCATGTAAGTGGGCATTCCGACAAGATGAATACCGATCGCTAAATTACCCTTCGCTACTCCCTCCTACCTCCCCCTCAAAAATAAGAGAACAAATGTTTATTGCTGGTAACAAAGGCATATATTCAAATATGGTTTATATAATAGTGTAAATAGTCATTTTAGGTGTTGGAGTATCTATCCTGTTGTAACATGTTGCGCATATTAGCTCGCAAGTACCAGGGGAGGGGGCTGAAATGGTTGGATACATGAGGCCAAACCATGTAAGTCAGCATTCCATTAAGGATGATGGATTGATTATTGGGTGTTTAACGGCCTATCAACAGCCAGGGTCATGTAAGGCCGGGCAACAGGATGGAGTGTCCTGAATTCAACCTGTAAAAAAAGTAAGGGAAATTCCAAAATCAGAGCTCAATATTTACATAAACTATATATTCAGCCCTGAAATTAGAGTGCTGTGGATTGATTGATTGATTATTGGTGTTTAACGGCCTATCAACAGCCAGGGTCATGTAAGGCCGGGCCAACAGGATGGACTATCCTGTATTCAACCTGTATAAAATGAGGGAAATTCCCAAAATCACAGCTAAATGAATTGTTAATTATTTAAATAATATGTGACCATGTTTAACCACAGGTGCCAGACAATTTTATTAATGTACGTATATGTTTATAGTATATATGAATAAGGTAGACAGCGAGAATCCATTCACTAAACACGACAGAACAAAAAACAACAACACGCAGAGTGATTTCTCTTGGAAGAGTCGTCTAGGGAAATCACTCTGCGTGTTGTATATGGGATTCCCCCCTTGCCTATTTCCTTTGATTTCACTGAACAGTTTCACTTTTACACTAGTCTGTGTAGTATAATATCTGTGCCACAAATTTCTTGTTACGATATGCACCGCGATTGTAGTTCCCAATCAAACTCGCGATGTATCCTGTAGATGAACTCAGTAGCTGTGTTCTATTTATATCATACTTTCAGTTTCGATTCCAGGCAGGCTACCAGATAATGTTTTTCTTGGTATGAATTAAATAAAATAGCTTCCACCACGCTGATTATTAAAAAAATATTGTGCAATAGAAGAGAGATAACTTATTTATTTATATAACAATAAATGTGGATATATTATCACAATAGAACCGATACAAATCTTACATATTCTTTGTGTTTATGGAATGGGTCGGCATAAAATGGCGGTCGGAAAATACATACGGAGACATGCGGTTGTATCATTGCGCGTGAAAAAAAAAATTCTTCAAATGAATACATGCCAGTTTATATTATATTATATCAGATAAACATTTTCTAAATATAAATGTCGTGCAGAAAAAATAACAACACATGTATTACACGACACAATACAAATTATGTTAGCTCATATCAGAACTATTTTTCATGGCGTATATAGCGACGTATGTGTATCGGTCAGCATAACCCGCGAAAAGATATTATTATGCAACACGACAGTTAATATTTGATAAAATAAGAAAGTTTTTTGAGAAATTATATAACTGTAGCGAAAAAAAATGTAGCTGGCGAAAAATATGAGTGAAACGTTCATAATGCACCGTTCACATTCGCATTCTTTAACATGGCGTAGGTAAAATTATGAACGTGCGTTGGCTGCTAAAAAAATCACTACGCGATCCTGCGAGACCTGGAAAATCCATTAAACAAACCTAAATTCAACCCACAGGGGCTTGAATAACAAATACAAATGTGTCATTCAGTTATTGAAGTTCGCAAGGCTATTCCAGAATTTCGTAAGAAACAGCCTCAATAGCAGAACTATTTGAATGCCACATGTACGTTAGGTTCAGTCTGATCCTCAACTATATCAACCTGCTCTCAATCCATCTAATAAACCAGAAACATGATATGTCTCACTTACCGCATTGATATTAAATTAGTCAAAAGTACAAGATTCTCAGTCCAAAAGTGGGTGATAATCCATGGCCTGGTGTCAAATCAAAAATTGAAATTCATTATGTGCATCTACATATCATCTACATAATATCATAAATACACTACATACCAATTACTTCCAGCTAGTACGGTTAGTATGAACGGTTACAACGCAAACTTGTGAAATTGTAAGTCCAAAATATAGAGATAAACCATGAGACATTGTTTAAATCAAAATGATATTTCTACATCTACGTGCCATAGGGAAGCTACATACCAAGTATCAAGCCTCCAGTTTTTACGAGTTGCAAGGCACGATAGAGAAATTATAAGTCGAAAGGGGAAGATAACCCATGATACCTGGTCATTGACCTTGATCTTCGACATGGTGGGAGCATGGATGGGGCGGGAATTTAAGGTATGGATGATGACAAATATGCCAATTTCAAGCCAATTGGTCAAGTTATAGCCGAATGGAAAACGTGACAGACAGATGGACAGGTGGATGTATAAAGTTTCCAACAAAAAGGCTTATTTTGGCGCATGCTATTTCGATATTATTACCAACGAATGTCACAGCCCTGGGTTTGAACGAAACAATACATATTAAGATAGTAGAAAACTACGTACACACTACCCGCTACAGTGTATACCTTCAAACACTGGCCCCCAATATACGACCGTCGTCCCCACGGTATTTGTGTACTTTACGTGACAGGCGCCGCGTTCGGATTGATTGTTCAGTGTCAGGGTAACTGTAGCCGTGGTCCCCTGTGTTGTCACCACGCTGCCATATACCGGCAGTTGTATCTCTGATGTCTCAGTCATCACATCTCCGACTGACGCCGTCTGAGTGACGTTGTTGACAAACCGGTGACAGGTCACGGTGCTGTTGGCAACATTGGAGTAATATGTCACACTGAAGGTGGATGGCACGCCAAGCTGGATGGCCACTGGTCGTACCGGCTGGGCTGTCCGGATAATGATCGGCTGGTCTGAAACAGGGTGATTATAAACATGGTACAAGGCAGTAAACCAGGATTGCGCTAGACCAGGTACTTAAGAGGACTGGTGAGAGTGAAATAATGATAAGATGTACTGTGTCTCAGATGAGTTGGAAGGTTGGGTATTGAGATAGGAAAAAAGCATTTAACTGAATAGTTGTATTGGTTTCCTGAATATATTTGTCCATGTGAGTGATCTGAGAAGTAAAAGAAATATGAAAACAAATATTGTATTATCAACAAGAAGTGTGGCCTGTCGGCACACGAATGCCCCCAGTGGCAGATTGGAGAAACTGTGGCAAAGTTAATTAACCAAAGTGATAAGTATTCACAAGCACATATATGAAGGTCAATAGGTAAAGGTCATATTAAGGACAGTGTGGATGTGTGACACTTGTCTACAAGTATGATGTGCTGAACTATTAAAGTTATCCATCAAGGAATATAAAAGTTATGACAGAAATGAGAAACTCCGGCAAACTTGTTAATGTGTGAAACTGTTGTAAAGGTCAAAAGGACACTGTGATATTAAGGGCAGCATGGTTGTGTGCCATATTTCCTCAAGTATGATGTATTAACATATTAAAATAATCCATCAAGAGATATAGAAGTTATGACAAAATTGAGAAACTCTAGCGAACTTCTTAATTTGAATTAACAGTTCAAAGTTGTGAAGGTCCAAAGGACAAGGTCATATTAAGTGCAGCATAGATTTGTCCACAAGTATGATGTATTGAAATATTGAAGTAATCTAGTAAGGCATATATAAGTTATGACAGAATTGAGAAACTCTGGCGAACTTCTTAATGTGTGAAAATTTTAAAAGCTGTGAAGGTCAAACAGTTAAGGTCATATCAAGGGAAAAATGGATGTGTGGCATTTTTGCTCAAGTATGATGTATTGAAATAATAAAGTAATCCACCAAGAATTTGTAGAAGTTGTGACAAAATTAATTTGAATTAACAGTTCAAACTTGTGAAGGTCAAAAGGACAAGGTCATAATAAGGGCAGCATATATGTGTGGCATTTGTCTACAAGTATGATGTATTGAAATATTGAAGTAATCTAGCAAGGCATATATAAGTTATAACAGGATTGGATTGAGAAACTCTGGCGAATTTCTTAATGTGTGAAAATGTTCAAAATTGTGAAGGTCAAAAATTCAAGGTCATATTAAGGGCAGCATGGATGTGTGGCATTTGTCCTTAAATATGATGTATTGAAATATTGAAGTCATTTTGGCGGCCATTCAGGTCGCCATCTTGATTCCCGAATTCAGCTCCAGTGGGATTCACGGGGAGTTTTGATATGTTGTTTCTAATGATAGTTTGGTCATTGGTGGTTTTCCGATATCAACCCTAATACTCTTCGCCTACTGGGCTTAGCGGAGGTTGGACAATCATGGATTTGTCAGAGGGCGGTAGCGGACCATTGAATCAAGGTGTGTGTGAAAAGTCAAGCAGATGAGTGCAAGGCAACATAACAACATAATGTATAAGACATTTACCCGAACGTTAAGGTTTCGGGACGGACAGACGTATAGACGATCTACAGACGCCGGGGATGTTGATAATCGAAAACTGAATGATGATTGACACACCGTCAGCATTCATATTCGAATTAATGACACCACAATCTACCAAAATCAATCATTAAACGTTAGTAGTACCACACTGTAAGGTTCACCAATATTTCCCCTCCCATCTACTTGACTATACAATACAATAGTTCCGCCACGGAAGCGGTATCGCGCCTGCCGAGACAACATTATCATAGGCATGTGCTAAAGTAAGCATCACAAAGCCGGCATAGAAGTGCATGTCTGAAATACAAAAAAGGTCAAGGCTGTACAAACAAAACATGTTAATGATGGCATGAGTGTGTTACAAATGCTTACCAGCATCGAGTGTCCAAATATTGAAGCAATCCATCAAGCAGTATAATGTTATACGATGACGAAGAAACTTGTACAAAGGTATTGACACAACAATGGCTAAGTGTTTCCGCACAAATGTGAAGGTACAAAAGGTCAAAGTCATGTTAATGGGGCATGAGTGTGTTCCAAATGCTCACACTTATCTGTCAAGTAATATTACTGTCATATCATGATGAAGAAGCTTGCACAAACTTGTTGACGCAAAACAAATGGCTAAGTGTTTCTGCAAATGTATGAAGGTACAAAAGGTCATGTTAATGGCGGCGTGAGTGTGTTCACAATGCTCACGCATGTATATATTACGTGTCCAAATACTAAAGCAATCCGTCCAGTAATATTAAAGTTATATCATGATGACGAAGCTTGTACAATTTTGTTTACATTTCGGACGAAGACGACGCGGACGATGACGACGCAGCCGACGATGACGGATAAAGCGGCGACAAAAGTCGCGACTTCTGCTAAAGCAGGCGCTGAATCGCTGAAAGGAATGACGTCACTGATAGTATGTTTTCCAAGAGATGTCGAAATTCGGCCAAGTTAAATTTAGCATGGAATTTCCTCAACGTGCTGTTTACAACATCGAACGCTGATATTCAAATGCGATAATTAGCCGACAAACACATGTGACCTTGACCTTTGGCGGTCAGGCGTGGGTCGCATGCAAAACAAAGCACCACCCGTAGACAAACATTGTTGCCAAATATTGACAAATTAAAGCAAAGTTCTAAGTCCTTTACCTTTGACATTGGGCACAGGGGCACAGGGGCTACATGAGTGGGACACATAATGAATATGGAATGATTACTAATAAGCATACGAAGGTTCAAGCAAATCTGACTTACGGATACATAGATAGTAGGTATGTGAACAGCTTAAAGCAAATTTGGACAAAAGACTTAACGCAAACGTCTAAGTCATTTGATATTGACCTTGGGACACAGGGGCCACATGAATGGGACACAAAATGAATATATGGATGCTGACACATAATAATACGAAGGTTCAAGCAAATCTGACTTACGGTTACAGATATAGTAGGTATGTGCAAAGCTTAACGCAATTTTTTACAACAAATTAACGCAAACTTCATTTGACCTTGACATTGGACACAGGAACCGCATGAGTTGGATACAGTGTGATTATATTGATGATGACTAATAGGCATATGAAGTTTCAAGTCAATATGACTAAGGACTGCAGAGATATAAGCACGGACGGACGCACGGACGGACGCACGGACACCCGGACGTCATTCTGATCACTATATCCCGCTTTTCTGCAAGCGAGCTCGACAACAATTATAGGAAATTTACCTCAGCGGGAAGGACGAGACGACGTACGGACACTGGTAACACTACCATTCGGTGGTGGGGGCATAACAATTAACTGCTGTGATCTACACATCATAACGAATATATCGAGCTTCTAGCTATTAAAGTTCAACATATTTACAAAAATATGAAATTCCCAAAGTAGGAGATCATACTAGACGATGGGTAAAATACCAAAAAGAAACAAAGTTGTGCATCTACCAAAAAGAAGCTACATACCAAGTTTCAAGTCTCTATAAATGTTTTTCGAGTTTCTTTGTTTGTGACGGACGTACATGAAGGGATGTAACGGACGGAAAAGGTAACACAAACTTCCCCGTCCACTATCGTGGTGGGGCATAAACATAGTATTGACCTAAAGCACACGACACACTGTCGTCTTATTTACAGACGTACATTGGTCGGTCCTATAAATAGGTTAAATGACATGGTAAATCAAATGTAACTTTCCGTAGCACTACTTCCGGGACATCATTGACGCGAGGATCATACTGTGAGTTTTCTACACTTGCGACGTTACTCACATTCGATGGTGATGGCAGATGTAGACCCTTCCTGGTAGGTATCGTTATTGGGTACGCCGTTACTAGCCCGACACGTGTATACGCCCGAGTCCTGGTACGTGAGATGTGTCCGTGTGAGATTCTGCTCGACCGACAGGCCCGCCTGTGATATCTCTGTACCGTCCGACCATGTATGGACCCAGCTGTTGTAGTGGTACACATGCGGGACTCCGACTGGGGAACACAGGACGGTAATCTGGCCATCTTTCACTGAACTGCCTTGAACTGTTGCCGTTAACAATGGGGGGTCTGAATGGTGTCAACATGACCATCTATATACATATGTGTACACATACAGTGTAGTGATTGATACCTGGGGCAGGAACGCACATACTGGTCCTGGTCTTCGACCGCACCCCATCTCCCCAATCAGGTTGATATTTATGTGTAGTTGAAATTTACACTGTATGCTATTTCTCCAAATATTCATTGACATTTAATTTATGTATATAGTTTAGTTTTATCCTGTACAATGTGTACATGTGTTTTACTGATAAACAACACTATGTAACTGAAATATGAGTGATCTCGAGACATTGAATGTAATTAGTAAGATATGTAGACACATAGAGTTATCTACAATTACCTTGTAAGCAATGGCTCATGCAAGAATGTTCATGGGTATGTTAGAAAAGTTATCAGCAGAACAGTATACATCGTGAATGACGTGCATTGAATACTTGAGAATAGCATAGAATATTGTAGAACATATGGCTGAATAAAAAGGTGTAATTACAGGCATCCAGTACTGAATCACTAGAATTGTGTGTAACCAAACATTATTAAAAGTATTCAAGTGCATTTTATATATTCGGTCTTGTGGAATTAGCATTAGAATTAGAATAAATATTGGATTTCAACTGTAAAGTTTACAATGTATGTAAATTTTGTGTATTTTATTATTTCAATAAGTTGAAAACATTCCAGGATTCATCCATTTCTGTTATTACAATCTTGACACTTCTGATACGGGCAGACACTGTCTGTAGCAATTACTGCCAGAGACTATTGTGGTCACGAGTAATCATATAACGACATGAATAATCGGAGACACAGATAGTGGTTCGGCAACAGGGATATACTATCCTGGGACATCCCACCACTCAGTTACAGGTGAACTGGTGGTCCCACTACCCCACACATATACAATAACCGCTCCGGGAATAACATAGTGTGTGTACATATCCTTAGTTACAGGCGAACTGGGGGCGTATTTTACAGAAATCCCCACTACCCCATACATATATAATAACCACACTGGAAATAATATAGTGTGTGTACATATCCTCAGCTACAGGTGAACTGGAGGCGTATTTCACAGAAATACCCACTTATCCACACATATACAATAACCACACTGGAAATAATATAGTGTGTGTACATATCCTCTGTTACAGGTGAACTGGCGGAGTATTTTACAGAAATCCCCATTACCCCACACATATACAATAACCACACTGGAAATAATATAGTGTGTGTACATATCCTTAGTTACAGGTAAACTGGCGGAGTATTTTACAGAAATCCCCACTACCCCACAAATATACAATAACTACATTGGAAATAATATAGTGTGTGTACATATCCTCAGATACAGGTGAACTGGCGGAGTATTTCACAGAAATCACCACTACCCCACACATATACAATAACTATACTAGGAATAATATAGAGAGTGTACATATCCTCAGTTACAGGTAAGCTGCAGGCGTATTTTACAGAAATCTCCACTACCCCACACATATACAATAACTATACTAGGAATAATATAGAGAGTGTACATATCCTCAGTTACAGGTAAGCTGCAGGCGTATTTTACAGAAATCTCCACTACCCCACACATATACAATAACCACACTGGAAATAATATAGTGTATGTACGTATCCTCAGTTACAGGTGAACTGGGTGCGTTTTGTACAGAAATCCCCACTACCCCACACATATACAATAACTATGCAGGGAATTATATAGTGTGTGTACATATCCTCAGTTACAGGTGAACTGCAGGCGTATTTTACAGAAACACCCACTACCCCACACATATACAATAACCACACTGTAAATAATATAGTGTGTGTACATATCCTCTGTTACAGGCGAACTGGCGGAGTATTTTACAGAAATCCCCACTACCCCACACATATACAATAACCACACTGGAAATAATATAGTGTGTGTATATCCTCTGTTACAGGTGAACTGGCGGAGTATTTTACAGAAATCCCCACTACCCCACACATATACAATAACCACACTGGAAATAATATAGTATGTGTACATATCCTCAGTTACAGGTGTACTGGGGGCATATGGTACAGAAATCCCCAGTACCCCACACATATACAATAACCACACTGGAAGTAATATAGTGTGTGTACATATCCTCTGTTACCGGTGAACTGGAGGCGCTTTGTACAGAAATCCCCACTACCCCACACATATACAATAACCGCACTGGGAATAATATAGTGTGTGTACATATCCTCTGTTACAGGTGAACTGGCGGAGTATTTCTCAGAAATCCCCACTACCCCACACATATACAATAACCACACAGGAAATAATATAGTGTGTGTACATATCCTCTGTTACAGGTGAACAGGGGGCATATTTTATAGAAATCCCCACTACCCCACACGTATACTAAAACCACACTGGAAATAATATAGTGTGTGTACATATCCTCTGTGACAGGTGAACTGGAGGCGCTTTGTACAGAAATCCCCACTACCCCACACATATACAATAACCGCACTGGGAATAATATAGTGTGTGTACATATCCTCTGCTACAGGTGAACTGGCTGAGTATTTCACAGAAATCCCCACTACCCCACACATATATAATACCCACACTGGGAATAATATAGTGTGTGTACATATCCTCTGCTATAAGTGAACTGGGGGCATATTGTACAGAAATCCACACTACCCCACACATATACAATAACCACACTGGAAATAATATAGTGTGTGTACATATCCTCTGCTACAGGTGAACTGTGGGCATATTGTACAGAAATCCCCACTACCTCACACATATACAATAAACACACTGGAAATAATATAGTGCGTGTACATATCCTCTGTTACAGGTGAACTGGCCGAGTATTTTACATAAATCCCCACTACCCCACACATATACAATAACTACACTGGGAATAATATAGTGTGTGTACATATCCTCCGCTACAGGTGAACTGTGGGCATATTGTACAGAAATCCCCATTACCCCACACATATACAATAACCACACTGGACATAATATAATGTGCGTACATATCCTCTGTTACATGTGAATTGGGTGCATATTTTACTGAAATCCCCACTACCCCACACATATACAATAACCACACTGGGAATAATATAGTGTGTGTACATATCCTCAGCTACAGGCGAACTGGGGTCATATTATACAGAAATCCCCACTTCCCACACACATACAATAACCACACTGGGAATAATATAGTGTGTGTACATATCCTCTGTTACAGGTGAACTGGGGGCGTATTGTACATACATACCCACTACCCCACACATATACAATAACCAAACTGGAAATAATATAGTGTGTGTACATATCCTCTGTTACCGGTGAACTGGAGATATATTTTACAGAAATCCCCACTACCCCACACATATACAATAACCACACTGGACATAATATAGTGTGCGTACATAACCTCTGTTACAGGTGAACTGGGTGCATATTGTACAGAAATCCCCACTACCTCACACATATACAATATCCACACTGGGAATAATATAGTGTGTGTACATATCCTCAGTTACAGGTGAACTAGCGGAGTATTTTACAGAAATCCCCACTACCCACACATATACAATAAACCACACTGGAAATTTTTAATATAGTGTGTGTACATATCCTCAGTTACAGGTGAACTAGCGGAGTATTTTACAGAAATCCCCACTACCCCACACATATACAATAACCACACTGGAAATAATATAGTGTGTGTACATATCCTCTGTTACAGGTGAACTGGCGGAGTATTTGACAGAAATCCCCACTACCCCACACATATACAATAACCACACTGGGAATAATATAGTGTGAGTACATATCCTCTGCTACAGGTGAACTGGGGGCGTATTGTACATAAATCCCCACTACCCCACACATATACAATAACCAAACTGGAAATAATATAGTGTGTGTACATATCCTCTGTTACAGGTGAACTGGAGACAGTATTTTACAGATAATCCTCACTACCCCCACAATAAACACATTGGGAATAATATAGTGTGTGTACATATCCTCGGTTACAGGTGAACTGGGGGCGTATTGTACAGAAATACCCACTACCCCACACATATACATAACACACTCGGAATAATATATGTGTGTACATATCCTCTGCTACAGGTGAATTGGGGGCGTATTGTACAGAAATACCCACTACCCCACACATATACAATAACCACACTCGGAATAATATAGTGTGTGTACATATCCTCTGCTACAGGTGAATTGGGGGCGTATTGTACAGAAATACCCACTACCACACATATACAATAACCACACTCGGAATAATATAGTGTGTGTAAATATCCTCTGCTACAGGTGAATTGGGGGCGTATTGTACAGAAATACCCACTACCCCACACATATACAATAACCACACTCGGAATAATATAGTGTGTGTACATATCCTCTGCTACAGGTGAATTGGGGGCGTATTGTACAGAAATACCCACTACCCCACACATATACAATAACCACACTCGGAATAATATAGTGTGTGTACATATCCTCTGCTACAGGTGAATTGGGGGCGTATTGTACAGAAATACCAACTACCCCACACATATACAATAACCACACTCGGAATAATATAGTGTGTGTACATATCCTCTGCTACAGGTGAATTGGGGGCGTATTGTACAGAAATCCCCACTACCCCACACATATACAATAACCACACTGGAAATAATATAGTGTGTGTACATATCCTCATCTACAGGTGAAATGGCGGAGTATTTTACAGAAATCCCCTCTAACCCACACATATACAATAACCACACTAGAAATAATATAGTGTGTGTACATATCCTCTGTTGCAGGTGAACTGGGGGCGTATATTACAGAAATGCCCACTACCCCAAACATATACAATAACCACACTGGAAATAATATAGTGTGTGTAAATATCCTCAGTTACAGGTGAAATGGCGGAGTATTTTACAGAAATCCCCACTACCCCACAAATATACAATAACCACACTGGGAATAATATAGTGTGTGTACATGTCCTCTGTTACAGGTGAACTGGCGGAGTATTTTGCAAAAATCCCCACTACCTCACACATATACAATAACTACACTGGGAATAATATAGAGTGTGTACATATCCTCAGCTACAGGTGAACTGTGGGCGTATTGTACATAAATACCTACTACCCCACACATATACAATAACCACACTGGAAATAACATAGTGTGCGTACATATCCTCTGTTACAGGTGAACTGGGGGGATATTTTACAGAAAACCCCACTACCCCAAACATATACAATAACCGCACTGGAAATAATACAATGTGTGTACATACCCTCTGCTACAGGTGAACTGGGGGTGGATTATACAGAAATCACCACTACCCCACACATATACAATAACCGCACTTGGAATAATATAGTGTGTGTACATATCGTCAGTTACAGGTGAACTGGCGGCGTATTTTACATAAATCCCCACTACCCACACATATACAATAACCACACTGGGAATAATATAGTGTGTGTACATATCCTCAGTTACAGGTGAACTGGGGGCGGATTATACAGAAATCCCCACTACCCCACACATATACAATAACCACACTGGACATAATATAGTGTGTGTACATATCCTCTGTTACAGGTGAACTGGGGACATATTTTACAGAAATCCCAACCACCCTACACATATACAATAACCACACTGGAAATAATATAGTGTGTGTACATATCCTGAGTTACAGGTGAACTGGCAGAGTATTTTACAGAAATCACCACCACCCAACACATATACAATAACCACACTGGAAATAATATAGTGTGTGTACATATCCTCTGTTACAGGTGAACTGGCGGCATATTTTACAGAAAACCCCACTACCCCACACATATACAATAACCACACTGGAAATTATATAGTATGTGTACATATCCCCAGCTACAGGTGAACTGGCGGAGTATTTTACCGAAATCCCCACTACACCACACATATACAATAAACACACTGGGAATAATATATTGTGTGTACATATCCTCGGTTACAGGTGAACTGGCGGCATATTTTACAGAAAACCCCACTACCCCACACATATACAATAACCACACTGGAAATTATATAGTACGTTTACATATCCCCAGCTACAGGTGAACTGGCGGATTATTTTAAAGAAATCCCCACTACACCACACATATACAATAAACACATTGGGAATAATATAGTGTGTGTACATATCCTCGGTTACAGGTGAACTGGGGGCGTATTGTACAGAAATACCCACTACCCCACACATATACAATAACCACACTCGGAATAATATAGTGTGTGTACATATCCTCTGTTACAGGTGAATTGGGGGCGTATTGTACAGAAATCCCCACTACCCCACACATATACAATAACCACACTGGAAATAATATAGTGTGTACATATCCTCAGCTACAGGTGAAATGGCGGAGTATTTTACAGAAATCCCCTCTAACCCACACATATACAATAACCACACTAGAATTAATATAGAGTGTGTACATATCCTCTGTTACAGGTGAACTGTCGGAGTATTTTACAGAAATCCCCACTACCCACACATATTCAATAACTACACCGGAAATAATATAGTGTGTGTACATATCCTCAGTTACAGGTGAACTGGCGGAGTATTTTACAGAAATCCCCACTACCCCACACATACACAATAACCACACTAGAAATAATATAGTGTGTACATATCCTCTGTTACAGGTGAACTGGTGGAGAATTTTACAGAAATCCCCACAACCCCACACATATACAATAACCACACTGGAAATAACATAGTGTGTGTACATATCCTCAGTTACAGGTGAACTGGCGGAGTATTTTACAGAAATCCCCACTAGCCCTGACATATACAATAACCACACTGAAAATAATATAGTGTGTGTACATATCCTCTGTTACAGGTGAACTGGCGGAGTATTTTACAGAAATCCCCACTAGCCCTGACATATACAATAACCACACTGAAAATAATATAGTGTGTGTACATATCCTCTGTTACAGGTGAACTGGCGGAGTATTTTACAGAAATCACCACTACCCCACACATATACAATAACCACACTGGAAATAATATATTGTGGTTACGTCTCCTCTGTTACAGGTGAACTGGCGGAGTATTTTACAGAAATCCCCACTACCCCACACATATACAATAACCACACTGGAAATAACATAGTGTGTGTACATATCCTCAGTTACAGGTGAACTGGCTGAGTATTTTACAGAAATCACCACTACCCCACACATATACAATAACCACACTGGAAATAATATATTGTGGTTACGTCTCCTCTGTTACAGGTGAACTGGCGGAGTATTTTACAGAAATCCCCTCTACCCCACACATATACAATAACCACACTGGAAATAATATATTGTGGTTACGTCTCCTCTGTTACAGGTGAACTGGCGGAGTATTTTACAGAAATCCCCACTACCCCACACATATACAATAACCACACTGGAAATAACTAGATAGTGTGTACATATCCTCAGTTACAGGTGAACTGGCTGAGTATTTTCCAGAAATTCCCCACAACCCCACACATATACAATAACCACACTGGAAATAATATAGTGTGTGTACATATCCTCTGTTACAGGTGAACTGGTGGAGAATTTTACAGAAATCCCCACAACCCCACACATATACAATAACCACACTGGAAATAACATAGTGTGTGTACATATCCTCAGCTAAAGGTGAACTGGGGGCGTATTGTACAGAAATCCCCACTACCCCACACATATACAATAACCACACTGGAAATAATATAGTGTGTTTACATATCCTCTGTTACAGGTGAACAGGCGGAGTGTTTTACAGAAATCCCCACTACACCACACATATACAATAAACACATTGGGAATAATATAGTGCGTGTACATATCCTCGGTTACAGGTGAACTGGGGGCGTATTGTACAGAAATACCCACTACCCCACACATATACAATAACCACACTGGAACTAATATAGTGTGTTTACATATCCTCTGTTACAGGTGAACAGGCGGAGTGTTTTACAGAAATCCCCACTACCCCACACATATACAATAACCACACTGGAAATAATATAGTGTGTTTACATATCCTCTGTTACAGGTGAACAGGCGGAGTGTTTTACAGAAATCCCCACTACCCCACACATATACAATAACCACACTGGAAATAATATAGTGTGTGTACATATTCTCTGTTACATGTGAACTGGCGGAGTATTTTACAGAAATCCCCACTACCCCACACATATACAATAACCGCACTGGAAATAATATAGTGTGTGTACATATCCACTGTTACAGGTGAACTGGCGGAGAATTTTACAGAAATCCCCACAACCCCACACATATACAATAACCACACTGGAAATAATATAGTGTGTGTACATATCCTCTGTTACAGGTGAACTGGCGGAGTATTTTACAGAAATCCCCACTACCCAACACATATACAATAACCACACTGGAAATAATATAGTGTGTGTACATATCCTCTGTTACAGGTGAACTGGCGGAGAATTTTACAGAAATCCCCACAACCCCACACATATACAATAACCGTACTGGAAATAATATAGCGTGTGTACATATCCTCTGTTACAGGTGAACTGGCGGAGAATTTTACAGAAATCCCCACAACCCCACACATATACAATAACCACACTGGAAATAATATAGTGTGTGTACATATCCTCTGTTACAGGTGAACTGGCGGAGAATTTTACAGAAATCCCCACAACCCCACACATATACAATAACCACACTGAGAATAATATAGTGTGTGTACATATCCTCTGTTACAGGTGAACTGGCGGAGAATTTTACAGAAATCCCCACAACCCCACACATATACAATAACACACTGGAAAATAAATATAGTGTGTGTACATATCCTCTGTTACAGGTGAACTGGCGGAGAATTTTACAGAAATCCCCACAACCCCACACATATACAATAACCACACTCGGAATAATATAGTGTGTGTACATATCCTCTGTTACAGGTGAACTGGCGGAGAATTTTACAGAAATCCCCACAACCCCACACATATACAATAACCAGACTGAAAATGATATAGCGTGTGTACATATCCTCAGCTACAGGTGAACTGTTAGAGTATTTTACAGAAATCCCGACTACCCCACACATATACAATAACCACACTGGAAATAATATATTGTGGTTACATCTCCTCTGTTACAGGTGAACTGGCGGAGTATTTTACAGAAATCCCCACTACCCCACACATATACAATAACCACACTGGGAATAATATAGTGTGTGTACATATTCTAAGTTACAGGTAAACTGCAGGCGTATTTCACAGAAATCCCCACTACCCTACACATATACAATAACCACACTGGAAATAATATAGTGTGTGTGCATATCCTCAGTTACAGGTGAACTGGAGGCGTTTTTCACAGAAATCCCCACTTCTCCACATATGTACAATAACCACACTGGGAATATTATAGTGTGTGTACATATCCTCAGTTACTCGTGAACTGTGGGCGTATTGTACAGAGGTTGACAGCGACTTACACTGCACGATCAGCTCCATTTCCGCGTTGTCCGCTGAACCGACTCCGTTATCGACCCGACACCGGTACTGACTGGCCTGACTGCGATGTACATCAGCGATATTGTACGCGTATGTCCATTGGTTGTTGGCCCAGGTCCCCGGTCCATTCTCCAGTGCTGTAGTCTGGCCGTCCTTGTACCAGGTGAAGGTGGGGGGCCGGCTTACTGGTGGCCGTACACATCAGGGCAGTAGTCGGCGAGCCCTCTGTTACTGTGATGTCTCCTCCTGGGATTGAAGCTACAGCCCTGTCTGTAATGTAACCACTGTGAGATATACCTTATACTGGTGGCCATACATGTCAGGACAGCAGTCGGGGCGCCCTCCGTTATTGTGAAGTCTCCACCAGGGATCGAGGCCACGGCCCTGTATATAATGTAACCACGGTGATACACTCCCGCCTGCGATTCTCTTACCAAGAATTGCAATCCAGCGGTCCTTGAATTGCAATTCGTCCCCTACGTAATTGCAGTCTAATTGCGGTCCAATCGCGGTCCCGTTTTTGCGGTCATTCTTTTGCAATACCGTTTGTGCGGTCATTCTTTTGCGGTCCAGTTTGTGCGGTCATTCTTTCGCGATACCGTTTGTGCGGTCATTCTTTCGCTATTTGCGGTAAAAACTTAGCGTTACGGGTATATATACACCTAATTCTACTATTTATGTATATTTTATTGGATTTTAAATGGCTAAATACAGATAGGAAAATATATCTTTTCGTCAGAAAAAATCAACTATTTCGATTTTATTGCCGCATTGGTCAAGCAGAGCGGTCCGCTGGTTTGAGCGGTCCGCTGGCAGAGCGCAGCGTAAAGTAGTCATTCTTTCGCAGCTTAAAGAAAAAAAGGAGCGTAAACTGCAATTAAAAGCGGAGCGCCGCGCTAACTGCGCTATAAGTATTGCAATTAAGCAACCAACTCTTTGGACCGCAGTCACATGATTGCAGTCCGATTGCGGTCCAATTGCAATAAATCCTGCGCTCCAGGAATTGCAATTCGCCTGGTAAGAGAACCGCAGGCCACTCTGTATCTACATTATACTGGTGGATGTACACGTCAGGACAGAAAGTCGGGGCGCCCTCCGTCATTGTGAGATAAAAAAACATGAAGTGAGAACATAAGACTGAGATACGGGCATATATATAAAGACCAGTGACAAGTGCTCATCACAGAGCACATGCTATACTATGACAGTGAATATGGACAGGTTGTCTGAGGTGTATATAGAGAATAGTAGGTTAGTGCCGTGAATGGGAAAAAATATCTGGTAATGCTCAGGAAACGGGATGGGCGAGGCTCTGCCGAGCACATCCCGTTTCCGTGCCGCGCCATACGCACTGTGTTGACGGGATAAATGTCATGCCGCAGATTCCAGAACATAAACATGTAAGTGAACTGGTGGATGCAAAACGGCAGAGTAACATGTCCCCAAACGGTATGCTGTCTTGACGTTATGTCTATCGCACGACGTCAGCCCAACATATACAATTACAGGGGTCATACCAGTTATCCGGACAATCAATTTATCGGAACAAATGAACATACCTGTTAATTCAGCATATTATTTTGATCCGATTTTGCAACGAATACATCTACGTCACGCAGATGCTTGCTGTTTGCATGCCAGTGTGAACATTTGTCAGTAACACATTTTGAAAACATTCCCCAACTCTGTCCACAAGTTATTTACTACGTCAAAAGATATGCGCGGACTCAATCGAGTGCGCCCATTACGTTATTGCTGAGCTGTATAAATACGAGAAATTATATAAATACGGTGTTTTCCAAGAGGCGAACGGGGACTGATTTTTCTGCCGAACTACACAATGCTGTTTACACTGGTGTACAGGTGATACAATTATGATTTCAAGGTGAGAATAGAAGTTATAAGACGAGTATACCGGATAACTGATTGTCGATGTTACTTTTGTGGCAATCTTACGACTGATAATCTGACCGAATTGTTAGTGAGATAGATGGCACATTTTGCTAAATAGGTTTACATGCGTTGAGAAAGCAAGATCCGAGGATTATTCTGTGAAAATGTTATGCCCGTAGCTGCGATTTTAAGAAAAATGTCGTATCGTAAGTAATTAGCAAAATAGGCAAATACGTTTCTGAAATCATTTCTTTTCTACTTTGCCTCGACACGCCACCATTTTGACAGTTACTAACCTTGCTGAAAAGCTTGACCGACAACATGGGATTATCTTACCTGTCAACTGATCAATGAAAACCCGTGAAATGTATTTACAATATGACAATATGTATTGATCTATGTATAAGCCACGTCCCATTCTTAAATATAACGTCAATCGAGCGACTCAATGAATGGTTTAACAAGTACGCTAGCAGGTATGCATGTGCTACATGTCTCTCAGGCGGCCGTAACTCGTGAGTGATCGAGCTGACGAGCACAACACTGACAACTTATTGTGTTACTACCTGCATGGTCACCATATAGGCGTGTACATGGTGATTATCAGCCCTGGTCCATGTATGATCATTTATGCCTTATCACACGTTTTGGATAATTGTCTGAAATGTATTTCAATGATCTGTTACATGTACATGTTTTATAGATATATAAAAAAAAGTATAAGTTTCAGAGAATATATGTCTGCAGTCACTCGTATATGCTCAAAGGTGAGCCGCGTCCATGGTGTATTCCATGTCACAGCGCATTTACCGTGCAACACATCCTACTGGACTGTATCGACTTTGCCGATATTCGAGGCAAACACTTCAGTGTTACTTCACTTGCCGAGCTATTCCAGGTGGAGAACATTGAAGGTTTGCTTCGCTTTCTCCATGAAACGAACTTGTATCGGAAAATTTAATTTTATCATTGTATACATGTTTCTCATTTCTATAATTTTACCATGTATACATTTTACTCATCTCTATTGCTCATCGTATTAATATGTTTATTCTAATCATCTGATTGCGTACCTCATATAACATACTATTTTACTATTATTTTTATTCTACATCTACATTGCTTGGCCCTAAATTATACTATTTTGTGTTGATGGGGCACCATTCCATTCCAATGAAATCTTAGAGTATTATCACTGCATGTGGAAGGAGTACGACATCATCCAACAGGTAGGCACTGGGTTGGCAATTTTGTGAAACCGACGCTATTAGCACACCAGTTCCATCGCGCAGAGAGGAGAGACTGCATCTTCCTTCAGCTTTGTTTGCAACGGATGCTGCCGTACGTCTTCAATGCAGGCCATGTTCACTACGCTCGGTATTTCAACTGGCACCTGCTAGAGATGCGCCACTTGTTGCCAGTAGATGCGCATCGAGATCTGATCGCTGGATCGCATGTATGCCGCCAATTGGAATTCAGTATCCAGTTGGAGAACAAACTACCATCAGGACGGAAAATGGGGTATGAAGGGCCTGACGCTCTCACCTGAGTTGGTCACTTAATTAATTGATTAATTTCCGATCTCAGCGTGTCTCTCCGATGATATGGCATAATTGTACTCCAATGAAGTACACTGCTCATCATCACCAAGCAAGCAAGCATAAGGAGGAAGGGGATAGGAGAAGAAAGCTGGACAGTGACGATCGGCAGCGGATTGCCACAGAGCTAGCAAGGCATTCCCATCCGTTTGAAGTTTCGATAGTGACGTCCTCTACAAAAGTGTCAATGGTAGCTCCCAACGAGGTCAATGTGGAGGATGCACTAGTCATTGGAGCGAAAATGGCCACATCCCTCCGCAACTCTCTGCAATTAGACTTCTATGCCAATATTTTCAGTCCAATCAAGACGATGGGGCAACGTAGGAGAGGCGTGAATGTTGGTGACAACACTGTATTTGACCTAGAGGCCATATTCATCTGTATTTTGTTGGTCTGGCAACTACGACAGTTGCAACTGGAAACCATTTTCCAGTACTAGTTGTGTGCTATTCCACCCTCTATCATTGACGAGTATAGCTGCTTGAGGAAAGGAAACAACTCTTAACTCGCCAATCGTCTCAGTATACCACAACTTGCAACTCCAGATCCGGACATCGTAATCGTGGATATACAACAACTTTTCTTACACATCGTCTGGCCGCACGAAGGAGTGAACTCACCTGCGTGATATCCACATTCAATCCGGGTGACCACATATCCATAGATTGTCTGGAAGACAGCAGCTTTGCACACGATGAGGCAGATGTCACAATAATTACATATACATGTATATTGCAAGCTGACGAAATAGACAAGGCTGTCGTCCGCATCCTCAGCGATGACACAGATGTATTTGTGCTACTGGTCTACTGGGTATGGAAGCTGCAACTATTGCATAGCTGTAGTGTCCAGATGGAACGCTGGAATGGGGTAGTGATCGACATCAATGTGACATGTACACAGCTGGGATCTAAGTATCTGCAGCTATTGGGCATGCACACACATAGGGGTTGTGACACTCTATCATACCAATTCAGCATGGGGAAAGTCAGTGCACTGAATGCTCTGAAGGCTGGCGAAATTCGAGGATTGTTTGATACACTGGGTGAAGCAAACGCCACTAATGCTGCTCTCCTAGAAACAGGTGAGCAGTTCTTCGTAGCTATGTATGGTCAGCAAACAGGAATCTCAATGGGCGCTGCACGCTACCAGATATATGCCAAGAAGAAAGGGAAGCCAATGAGCATCATGGCATTGCCTCCGACAGACAATAACCTGCTTCATCATGTGCGCGGGCACATCTTCAGATGATGTTGTGGAAGGCGGCTCATCAACACGCCCCTACGGATGTGGACATTACACAATTTGGGTGGCACGTCAAGGACAATATCCCGTCATCCACCTTTGACACCGGTCCCCTGATACCTGCAGGTTTGATTGACGTCATCAGTTGTGGCTGTGAAGCAGACGACAAGGCATGCAACACAAATGGTTGTAGCTGCCACATATACCAGATGTCGTGTACCATCTGTTGCGTGTGAACAGCTGGCGATGGGTGGTTCAGTCCGTGTAAACTCATTTACATAAAGGCAACACACATACATGCCATCACTTTATGAATTCATTTATTTTAATCCTCGACCATGAAAACATATGTCTTGAAACTATTTATGAGAAATTATCATACATAGTAGCAGGTTTATCTAAACAAAAATAGGTTTTTGGGTAATGGCGACAACTAATTTGCATAAAATGAAAGCATATGCATGTAGTAACTTTATAAATGCCAATATCGTCATCTTTGACCGTGAAAATATAGGCAGAGACACCATTCTTGTGAATTTATAGTGCATAGTTATTGACATATGACAGGGAAATTGGATTTCCGATAATGGCGGCAACTAATTTGCATATTGAAAAAGTTTCCCAAGGTTGTCAAGAGGATAACCAAGTTGAATTATTTCCAGGCACCCATGTGAATGTAAAGCCACCAAATAAACTTGTACTATAGACAATTCATAGTAGTAGCAAATGTACTAGATGGATTGACAACAACATAACATAATACGAGACTTTGATCGAATAGTAAACAAAGAAATGTAATGCCCAGTCGGTATCATGTCCACCACACGTCATATGTCCGCAATGGTCGGTCGAGGCATACCGATTATTGTTGTTATGTTTTGTCCGATGTGGCCTATCGAACTGCAAAAGTTGATCTGCATAGTCATGCGGTCTACATCTGTTCCGTGAAGCACGGGTACACAAACTGATTTCCGGCCAACTGGTTACGCACGAGAAATCGCAATACTTTGAACCCGACAAATAACTATTTCAGTTTAGCGGTACGTACTAATAAACTAAAGAAAATATCAAATACATTTCATTAACATTATAAAGAACCGAATAATTGTATATTAAAAAGAGACCGGTTAGAAAATTGGGCCAGTATATATTAATATAAAGACACATTGCTGTCATATAATGAACCTTTGACACTACATAAAGACATAATGGTATCATATATTATATTATCAACTATATATAAAGACACAGCGATATCATATAGTGAAATGTTTACTTAATATAAAGGCGAATGACATCGTATATTGACGTTTCGACCCAATACAAATACATAATGGAATGATATATTGAAGTATCGACTCAATACAAATACATCATATCATGCATTGACATGTTACCTTAATATAAAGACAACTGATATCATACATTGAAGTTTTGACTCAATATAAAGACATAATGGTATGAAATAATGAACTGTTGTCTCAATATAAAGAAACATTGGTATGATATACTGAACGGTTCACTCAATATAAAGACATACTGGTATGATATATTGAACGTTTATCTCAATATTAAGATATAATGATATTATATATAGACATCTTGACTCAATATAAACACATAATGAGCTTATATATTGACGTCAGTACTGCATAAAATACTGTATCCATATAAGACAGTCATGGCGTTCCATAGTGTTCCGTCACTACTCACTCATGAGGTGGCGTGGTATGGCCAAGCATGCACTTTCCGTGACACGATGTTTAGGACATCGAAAGCGGACAAACAAGTGTGACCGATCAGCATGTATTTATAGCCAAGAACACGATACGGCAATACTCATAGAATAGTAATTGATATAGTTCAGCTGTTTTCTGCAAAATGCATCTTCGGACCACAGGTACTTGAAGAATGCTTTATATTTCGGTGTTTTATCGGTTATTTCGGTAAATGTATTTGGTGGTTTGTGTTCATTGTTACCAACATAAAATTTACGTCAACTGGCGCACTTTACACGTATAGCTAGAAGTACAAAGGTGTGAAACAGAGATTCTACACGCGCACGTTTTTTAGCCAATAAAATCATCATTGTTTAACCGATGACAATAACACCGGTCCCAAATTGTTTGCTTAGATTAATGTATCAACATTTATATATCATCTGAAAACGTCAAATAGTCTCGGATAGATGGTCGAGATCTCAAAGCAGAGACATTTCGTTACACACTGTGTTTACAACTTTACAGCGCAATGTTCATTGGCACACATGTCGTAGTGGATTTTGACACATCGCGGTAAATGGCTATCAAATCAAATGGCGCACCACGCCACGCATGTAATCTCCGATTTTGGTGCTCGCCAGAAAATATTGCAAGTGTATGGATTATAATGTCTTACATGTAGGAACAGTTAAATGCATTTCACGAATTCTATCGGCATCAGCAGATTGACATAAGCATGTCTCCTGAATCAATAGAACACGAATTTGAGTTTGTTGTTAAAAATTGATGATATAATCGGTATGAAACCCACACATGTTGGAAATATTATGGCCAAATATTGAAAAAGAGTGTCGTCACAAAATACGCCCGTCAAAGATAGGCCAGTCAGCGAAAATGCAGAAATGTGAAGCTGTCACCAAGGCTAATGAGAGTTTGAAAATATATAGCATTAGTTATTCCTCTTGTTGTGAAAACAGGCAAACTAATGTATGTAGAAATGTGTAAAGTAAAATTTATATATAATTGGATACAAAAATGGCTAGTAAGTTAAAAAGGTGATTTTTTTATTGATTTTATTTTCGGCATAAAAACACCAAGATGCACATCTTCAATATGTGTAGAAGACGTGTGTATAGTTTCAGATCGATTGACTCAACGGTTTCAGAGGAGTTGCGTACACGAACTATACAGTTTGTCTGTCCTCCGCCCGACAATCCGCCCCGCGGTAAAACATAATACCTACCTTTTTTTTTTTAAAACGTGCGTATAAAAAGTCTTCATTCCTTTGTTTCTCTGTGGGTATTTTGACAGTATAAAAGGTGTCCGAAAGTTCAGAATGGTGAATGTGTAGATAATTTACGATTTCTGTTTCTTTAATAACAGTTTCTAAGTGGTGAAACAATCACCAACGAATAATAAAAGAAACATATCATCCAACGCACTGAAGCACAAACTCACTAGAAATGGTTTAAAAGAACTGGATGCGGGACTTGTAATTTTACAATATGATATATTGTGCCATCAAACGTGACATATGACGTCATTTCTGCACGCCCGAGATTGTGATGTTCTACCATTTCCAGCCGATTTGTCAGACATAAACCACACAAACATATCACATGAACATATCATTACAAGGTGTCCATTGCAGTAACTGAGATGACAGTCAGTCAGACATAAACTGCACAAACATAGTCCATACATGGAACACATCATAACAAGGTGTCAATTGTAGTAACTGCGATGAAAGTCAGTCAGACATAAACCACAGACATAGTCCATACACTGAACACGTAATTACAAGGAGTCCACTGCAGTAACTGAGATGACAGTCAGTCAGACATAAACCACACAGATACACTCCATGCAATGAACACATCATTACAATGTGTCCACTGAAGTAACTGAGATGAAAGCCTCAGACATAAACCACAGACATAGTCCATACAATGAACACATCATTACAACGTGTCCACTGCAGTAACTGAGATGACAGCTAGTCAGACATAAACCACACATATATAGTCCATACATTGAACAAATAATTACAAGGTGTCCACTGCAGTAACTGAGATGACAGCTAGTCAGACATAAACCACACATATATAATCCATACATTGAACACATCATTACAAGGTGTCCACTGCAGTAACTGAGATGACAGCTAGTCAGACATAAACCACACATATATAATCCATACATTGAACACATCATTACAAGGTGTCCACTGCAGTAACTGAGATGACAGCCAGTCAAACATAAACCACACAGAAATAGTTCATACATTGAATACATAATTACAAGGTGTCCTTGCAGTAACTGAGATGACAGCCAGTCAGACATAAACCACACAGGCATAGCCCAAACATTGAACACATCATACAAGGTGTCCATTGCAGTAACTGAGATGACAGCCAGTCAAACATAAACCACACAGAAATAGTTCATACATTGAATACATAATTACAAGGTGTCCTTGCAGTAACTGAGATGACAGCCAGTCAGACATAAACCACACAGGCATAGCCCAAACATTGAACACATCATACAAAGTGTCCATTGCAGTAACTGAGATGACAGCCAGTCAGACATAAACCACACAGACATAGTCCATAGATTGAACACATCATTACAAGGTGTGCATTGCAGTAACTGAGATGACAGTTAGTCAGTAGGGACCACAAATGTCACATGACTCAACGACGGTTGCTTAGAAACCAATATTGAGGCACTACCACAACACTGATTATGATACGTGTCTATCGGTGTTCCTATATGTCTTTTTATGGGTGGTCATGTTGGATACTAATTGACGCCGAGATGCAGATATGGTACATATGATATACTGTGTCACAGGCTGACATCAGCTTCATGATACTGTTGGATATTTAACATGTTAGCTTGAGTATTGGGTGAGCCAGGCAGTAGGGGCTCATGGATACACCCGGCCTCCACATAGACCGAAAAGCACAAACATTAACACAGATTTATGGCCAGTTCGTAAAACTTGGATATGCCCCCTTGGCATATTTAACTGTTAAAAAATAATAAGTGTTTCAGCGACCTTGTGACAGCAAAAAAGGTCAAGGTCATGTTAATGGTGGTACGAGTGTGCTACAAGTGTTCAGGTGATTCAAGTGTCGAGGTATTGAATAAAGCCTTCTCGTAATATTGAAGATAATACATGTTGGAGAAACTCTTACAAACTTTTCGACGTAACTCAATGGGTAAGTGTTTCAGCAATGTTTCGAATGTGACTAAAGGTCAAAATCATGTTACGAATGTGTGACAAATATTCAGGTGATTCAAGTGTCCAAGTATTTAAGCAATCCTTCTCGCAATATTGAAGACAATGCAATATAACACTATATTCCTCCATTTAAACAGAGAATACTATATGCCACACGTACATCGGAGGTCCAGTGTGAAAGGCCCACTGGTCACCGCCCCGACACTGTTGTTGGCCGTACACGTGATGGTGTCGCCGTCGTCGTCTCGCGTGGGCGTCAACACTAGGGTGGTCTGGGTAGACGCTGGCTGAGTGACTGTACCCGTCCTGGACGTCCCATTCCAACTGATAGACGTCAACTCCGGGTTACCAGCCACAAAAGCACACGTTAGTGTCAGTTGGTTCACGCCGTTGGCTGTGAATGGACTACTACCGGTCACATTGACCGATTCAGGAGCATCTGTAATACAGGGAGACACAGGGAGAGTTGATTCCCCCGTTGGCTGTAAGTGGATCATACATGTAGGCAAGATTTATGTGACATGATCCTGTGTACTATGAAAATCATGTACATTCTGTATACCTATTATATTTGTGTACGTATGCATCAATACTCGTCGCTACTCATGTACCAGCTCGAAAATACAAATGCAATACAAACGAAATTCTGATATGCGATAAATGACATGGTATACAATGCTTATAAACCAATTTCAAGATAAAAAGAGTGTGTAAATCCAAATTGGCCGCCATTTATACGAATCTCGTAAACTATACTTATAACTTTTATATCAATTGCGGTACAATATACCCGTTTAAAACACGTCACACCTATTTTATATAAATTCGTTGATCTGCAGCTTACTAAAAGCATGGAAAGGGACATACACATATTAAAGGTACATGCCCACTCAGTAGGCACAAAATGTTCTTTATATCAGAGACATAATCTGAGACATATTATTGCACAATAAACATTCATTCACCATTTTCCCACGTATTGACTGGCAGTATTACACATTTTATATCAGAAGTAAGTTTGCACACTGATATCAGGGGCGATAACCGTGTTACCTTAAATGTTAACGGACATTACTATTTATTCTCTTATTTATGTTTCGATGTGCAATGGTCATACTTTATAATCTGTCGAAAATATTATTTTTTCAGGTGACACATTTAATTAGTATAAATAATTAAAAAATGGCATACATCATTTGCATAGGAAAATAGCCTGATACCACCGCGCGTCACTATCAGTAAAATAAATATTACTAAATGATTATATAAGTATAGCGGGCACTTGTATTTTTTAGAACTGGTGGAATAGTGACACAATGATACACTTATTTATTTCATATATAAAACATTATGTGCCTACTGAGTGGGAATGTACCTTTAATTTGCATATTTATGATATCCATCACTGTCAAATAGGAACAGCAATTTCTGGAATTCAGTTCACGTATTACACAAAACATATCAGCCAAAAGCAAACCGATCAGCTTCAACGATTAAACCATTGGCATGCCTAAAGAAGTTTCTCAATAATCGTTTGAGGCAAATATGATTTGCATACTTTCGAAATGGCCGCCATTTCATACAATACGTGTAGCAATGGAACTAACCCCACATATACATTGTATCGGTAGCAGCTAAATAAGTGTATATTATATATCTGTTTTAGTATGACTAGAAACGGTAATACATACCCGTCTTTGCATTTACAATACAGTGAACTTTGTGCTTATCATGCGATTTAGGGACTGTACATGTGTTTCTTTGGTTAAACGTGTAATATCCTCTACCAACGCTCATTAATAATAATATATCTGTCTTAAGATTTGAACATATTCTATCATGTGTTATTGCATGTTGTATGTTGTCTCATGCATTACCATGCACGACATACTGTGCAAGAAGAAACGTCCATATGACAAAATCATAATTAAGCGAAAGTATGTAATATAGTCAATTAATATAATATAACTTGCATCATGCATGCACTTTCAGCGACAATTTAATCTATGCGCTAAATTACCGTCAAATAAGACTAAGCGAAAGTTAGACTTGTCGAAATTACACTACTGTTGTACACTGTTCTGTTATTACCACTGTGTGTATGTAAACATGTAATAAACATGACAGTCCATGCAACCGACATGTGAGTCTGACATACCTGTTTGAGCATGTAGCAAACATTATCACTTCATTAATTTAATAGTTTGTCCTTACTCATTGCTTACTTTAGCATGTGTGTTTTTATTAGTATCATTACAAACAATGTCAAGATACCCACGACTAACGCCGAACACGACCATCAAAACAACGTATACGAAGCGGTTCAAGTTATATTTCTAGCTGATTGCCTGAGTGTGTATTTATGGGACCGTGTACCGCTAATCATGGAATCCATTTTAGAGCCCATTCAATACCTACCTGCGCGTATTTTGCACATTGTCCTTATTTTCCAGGCCAGGAAGTAGTGTTCTGTCTATCGGATGTACTATTTTATATTGTCCATGCACATGCATGCTTAACCGAACTTATGTGAATCAATATATATCTTAGTTGTAGTGCAGATGGAATATCAATAATTACAACCCAATATGGAATTGATATGCCATTCGCTCATGTAGCACATTCATTGACATAAACTATTCGTATACACAGGCGAGTTTCTGACTAATTCACCATATGTATATTTATTGTTCGACTTGCATGCTGCCTACAGTGATACAAATTTCGAACAAATGCAATATAAGACGTCCCTCTAGTTGCAACTACACACACACATTAATTTTTATTTAATAATCATGAATTCCATGACCAGCAGAGTATGATTCAGAAGTGTAAGTACATTAAATAATATAACTATGTTACATATTGCATGTAAACCAATATAAATTAAATCAATATTCCAACTGCTGTTCGTGGAATGCATGTTTGTACCATGCTATGTCCGAGTTATGTGTTCAGCCTGATGTATTGCGTTGATTCTATACAGAGGTCCATGTGTCTCCTTTGGGTATCTTATTATACATTATACATAGCATAGCATGCACAAAGATAATGATATATGACAACGATACGGCCACATAAATAATGTATTCGCATGGATTGTTTATCATATCTGAAAAGATAAAAAATAGAACTAGGAATACATTTATAAACTTGGATCATGAATCATGAAGACTTGTAGGCAAACTGAATAATGATTCTGGATAAACCACTATGTTGACGTATACGTTTCGACTAATTTCCTTTCTGGCATTACTGCTACGAAATGATGCAATTTCTGTTAGTAGATTAACACTAGCCGCCACCGTTAATTATCGTCTGAAATATGCAATTGTTAGTATGAGTGTGTCTAATCATCGTGAGCCCGTCTATGTTGCTTGGTATCGAAGCTGATCATGACAGGCAGTGTGTGCCAACTGATCCGCATAATCAACACAATTCGTAATATATTGGCGGCCATCTTGGATTTATGAACATGTATATATCAGGAAATAGCCTGGTAAACAGGTGTATGCATTATATTTATTAATTATCCGACGTTGGTTGGCAAATTCCCTTAGTATTGCATGTATGATACATCTAGCGAGAAACATTCTAGTACTGCCATCTTGTTTGTGGAACTTAACAAGTGTGCACGACAGCCATGATGCTTCTAACATATGTAATGCTCGTGAAACATATATCTGAACGATTTATGGCCGTATTACTTCAGAACTAGTGTTTGGTATCCACATTGAGAGCACGTGATATACTCTGTAATGTATTAGCTATTAAATACATTAAGATGCGCCAATGTGACACTTCTAATATTGGTTCCACAATGTATATATCCTACGGTAGCAGATGCTTTTTTTCACTGGCGGCCATCTTGTTTATGCAAATTAGTGGGCTTAAGCTACTACTTTGAAAAGTATATCATGCGGAAATATATGCAGTATATGTGTCTAAACACATTGGTATCAGAAATCGTTGGTGCGCTCGGATGGCACCGACAACCCTAACGCGCCCAGTGCCTATTACAGTGAAACCCAACATTAACAAACATATTTATGCTTTATGTGTGGATAAATGGGGCTTATGGGATATATGTCCAGTCTCGCTCTGGGTCTTCCACCTCAGTATTGAGGAATGATAATAACATACTCAGATAGAAGCAGGACCGATGTTTCACTGACTGAATGGCGACCAATGCAGATCTTGATCAGACTGCGCGAATGAGCAGACTCATCTGGATCAGCACGGGTCGCAGATACCATAAGCCACATTTCTCCAGTCACAGTCACACATTAACAGTTTATATTTATTTATAAAGCATTATTACTGGTAGTCCCTCCAAACTGAAACTGAAACTAAATTGTAACGGACTGAATGCATATATGCTAATTGTTGACAACGCAACATGTCCGTCAATGTATTCGCTCCGGGCGTTCTTGCGTCCTGTAATTGGTATGGCTAGAGCTGGGGTAGCGTTACAGGGACCCGTTTCACTAAGCTTTCTACGATACGAACTTTCTTACGTCTACGATACTTTTCGTACGAACTTCTTGCGAACGACTTACGTGCGTTTTACTAACATGTTCGTGCGAAATGTCTTAAGTTACGAGCTTCTTAAGAACTCTTCAGTATTGGAAATCCACCAAGCCCTTTGAATGTAAACATCCGGTCCGACTTTGACAACCAGATGACAGCTGTCAAATCAACAAACTTAGTCCAGCATGCTGCAAACCAGGAAAGTGAATTGGACTGACACTGAGTGTCCCATCCACGGCGCCCAGGGTGTTCGAAATCCTGGCCACACTGTAAAAGGCTTTTTTTACAGTTGGCCAGGTCTTGTTCCTCGGTGAGAAAACTGACGTTGTCCAGTCGATTATTGATGGCTGTATCATTAATACACCGAGAAACTGCACTCACAGAGACACCGTGGATGTCGCCAGCCTCGGAATAGAACTCGCCCTTCGTCAGGTAGCGCAGGGTAGCCAATGTCTGCAAAGTTTCAACTGCTCGAGTCTTTGATGATCTCGAATGTGATTTTTATTTGCTTTAGCTTGTTAGTGTATACTATACGGGGCATGGAATTGCTATATTGGCCATCTTAATGTATGCATTCCATCCGTAACGTTTACATCGTGTGGCGTTTGACACATACCACAAATAGTTTGACATACCCATAAATACAAGTTTGTGCAACGTCCTGTTGGTTGTTTTCATCATACTTATATACAACGTCTGATTTCCTATTAACTTTACGGGAAGGGGCCAAGTGACGTTGGTGTGGTATGCTCTAATTTCAGGGCTTAATATACATTTGTTTCAATGTAAATGTTCCGTTGTAATACTTTTTCTGTCATATTATTTGATATATGTGTCGAACGGTCGAAATGATGAAAGTGTAAAATGCTGTACATACAAAGATGGCGGAGATGGCAATTCGATGTACCGATTATATATATTATAGCGAATTACTCCTCCTTAAACCACATTATACCAGGCTACATTTGCTAGCTAACTGATCAGAAGGTAACATCTACATAAGCCACTTTATATCAGGTTGCATTTGTTGGGATAACTAATAAGTATCTACAATTATAAGTCACGTTATATCAGGCTGCATTTGTTGGGCTAACTGATCAACAGCTATAATTATAGTGAGTCAGTACTCGATTCGATTCGGCTCATATTTAAGGGTGGGAATTGGCTCGAACACCTTCCATACCCGGAAATCAGTACTCTATAAGCCACGTTATATCAGGCTCCATATGCTGGCTAACTGATCAGCAGGTACAAGTATAGTGAGTCACTATTCTATAAGCCACGTTATAATAGGCTGCATTTGTTGGACTAACTGATCAACAGCTACAAGTATAGTGAGTCACTACTCTATAAGCCACGTTATATCTGGGTTGCATTTGCTGGTTAACTGATAAGCAGCTAAAGCTAGAAAACCCCGTCTGTCTACGCATTTAGGGCCCCTATAAGTGATTTGAGAAACTTACAAAGGCTTCCAAAAAATAAACACACGAACAGACAGACGGAAAAACTTAAAAGAAATAAACAGACGAACGGACGTACGATCAGTAATTGCATTAATGCGGAAGGATGTATCTACTAAGTAATTCCAAAAATAAATAATCTTCGTACAACAGCCCAATACCTATCGTATACTTACGAGGAAAGTTACGAACTTCGTAAGAAGGTTCGCACGAAGTTGACGTTAGTGAAACGGTAAAATGTGCAAGAAGTTCGTACGATACTTAATTATTGTAAGAAGTTTATTTTATTCTCCATTTATTGAATGGTGCGAGGGGTTTCGAGTGACATTGACCCTGGGCATAGCGATGGCGGGACCATTAGAGCAATGTGTGTGTGAAATATCAAGCAGATCCGTGTAAGGAAACAGAAATTATAAGACGGACGCGGTAAGACTATATGACCCCTTCACCATTCGGTGGCGTGTGCATACACATCTATTTTAGCCACCATGTTAAATTCCTATAGCAAAATAGTTGTTTTCGCAATAAAATCAATATTTGACAAGATTTCATCAAATAAAAAAAAATGGGGAGGGTGTCTTTTTTACATTGATGAAAAAGTACTTACTTTTAAATATTTTAAGATTTAATGTGGTTAATGGCCAAAAGATCGTCGGCAGAAACACATGGAACATACAGTAGTTTGAGTTATGTAATATTCAGTTGTATTGCTGTTATTAATGGAGGTGTCTACCAGGTGTTACTTATATATGCATTTATATATGTTCAGTGTTAACCGTGTATGGAAGGTGTTCGAGCCAATTCTCACCCTTAAATATAAAGCCGGACGATTGTTCAGTGTGATCTTAAAGAGTTTATTAAATTAATTTTTTTCTAAAATATTTTTTTTAAAACACCGCAAAAATACCCAATTCTACGGGTATAGGTCATGTTTCCAGAAGGACGGAAATAAACTGACGTAGTTAAAGCAATACATGCTACCGTTACATTATTATAGAAACATGAACCGACATGTATTTCCGATTACGAGTCAAATATCTAATTCTGTTATTTGCCATTTTGGAGCTTGGAAAATGCTCAAGCGTAACAGCGTGTCAGCGTCAGATGCAATATCCAGTGGGAACTTAAGGTATTTATACTCCTGGTTATATAAGGGCGTGTGCTAGTGACAAATTAATTTATTTTATTTCGGAAAACTTTGCCAAAGAGGAAAATAAGTATGCTCACGATAGACGACAGCTCCACACACGTACATCCAGATAGCGAGTCCCATTACCTGGAAGTAAACATCAGACCATGTATATGTCTATTAGTATGGTGTATAAGAGAAAAATGCTGAACTTCCGAGTAGGTCCATTTTAGTACGTTCGTTAATATAGCTGCAGGCTATAGACTCTAAACTAGCAACACACATGTGTATCATGTCAATGTAGTTGATGGACCCAGTGAGTATTGTATTGTATGGTCTAATGGGGTATGCATATTGCGTGTCTTCTCATTTCTCTAAATTTCTATATTTCAGGTAAAATTTCAGGTTTTTGCAGGTTGGAAACGTTATAGTTAATAGTCCTGCCGAACTACAAATAGACACAGATTTGGCGTATATACAATGGTTTTTTGGTGATTTTGCATCTTTAGGACCGACATTATTTTAATTCGACGGTCATCCTTGAGCATTTTCCATAATCTAAAATGGCGTCCAGGATGGATGCTAAAACAGCAAAACCAGCTGTTTCATTGTTAGAAATCAACATATCGTTCAGTATTATATTATATAATGATGTAATACATGTACCGGAGACGATACACGTATGCTTTAAAATGCAAAATAACATCCAAGATGGCCACCGATAATTTCTCACAATGGCTTTAACAAGTTCAAATCAGTGTTGCAACTTCAATGTGTGCATTGTAATCAGTAGTATAAACAATGGTATTTCTTGGCCACACCCCTCATCCTATCCCCACCCCCGCAGGCGGGGACCCCACCCCAACGCAAAACAATATGGGTTCTGGACCATCCATCTCATAGGGCCCGCCTCTATCCCCACGGGCGGGCCCACACCCATGTCGCTTGCTAATTATAGCATTACAATGGAGAGCCCAAGGCGAGACCAAGGGACGACCCACACCCCTGGCCGGCCAAACGGATCGCCCCGAGTGCAAGTGGAGGCAGAATAAAAAAATAAATCTACTCGTGCACACACCCCCAGCGACTGGGTATATTTCTTAGCCGGCACCTAGTCACTGGTGTGTTGGGACCTTTCTTAAGCCCACCCATCTGTTGGCTCACAGTCTAGTTTTACGGGTCGCATAAATATTTTAGGCTGGCACATGAGCAATGCAATTCCATCACCAATTTCACATATTCAGATCCATTAAACAGACGAGACGGACATCATACCGGGTCGACAACATGGCACACACAAGAGGAGACCCATTGTTGAACGGCAAACACACGTATATATACTAATCAGTTTCCCATACAACATACACATGGTGTGCACATTATACTTATTTATTAATACCTATTGGCGAATAAAAATGTTTTCTTGCACATATAGTCCCACAGGTATTATATTTTCTTACCAATTTCACACTTCCCCGTCAATATACAGAAATTTGGCCGAAACTACCAGTCACACGACATCCTTTAACAATCCTTTTATGAAAGGGGTTTTCCATGTTCATAAAAAAACTCAGTATCTATTAATATCCAATAAGCGAACATTACATCGGCGTACCATTGTTTATACATGTCAATTTTGTTATTGATAGTCCGGTGTTCAGTTGATCCAGGGCACTCCGAGCGTTTTCGTGAAGGCAAAGCCCACGGGGCCGTTGGTGAAGTGCTCGCCTGGCCCAAACCATCCCCTATTGTCGGTGTATGTTGTTGCAAAACCGTGCCGCACGGTCAACGCCGGGGTGATCGTTACTCGATTGGTGGGCTCGACTGTCAAGGTCGCAAGTCCGGTGGCTTTCGACATTGTGAGGCAGGCCCGGCCATCAAGCTCCGACGCATCAAAAGCTTGGAGGGCTCTCGAACTCCAAAGGCCGGGAGTCAGCTTTGCGCGTACTACACGGCCGTCCTTCTCGTAGCCGAACCTTTCGACCTCTTCAACATTGCGCCATTCGACCGTGAAGGTGAACGATCTCAGGCCAGCGGCACTTCCCGCAAGAATTGTCGATCGGCTGCTGAAGCGTGCAAGCCCTGCTTTGAACATTGGTAAGCGTAGCAAACATGACAATATCGTTATGGACACCAAGGCGTTTGGCTTTAATTCTGATGCGAAATACCGGTCCGGCGGAATCTAAACCGCTAAGGCGGGCGCTCCCCAACTGGTGCAACCCACTAACCAAGTTCGCAGCTCCACTGTTGGGACAACAGGAACAGCTGGAACATCCTTTCAAACCAATTTCCCCAGTGTGTTTGAACAATATAGGCTACCCAAGATTACTTCAATCGAGACCGTGAACGGGTGGAAAGCAACGCCGATGCTGTTTTGGCAGAATCAGCTCAACTTCGCCGTATGGTGTGCAACAGCCGGATGCGGGGTTTCCTCTCAGGACCATATGGACGCGGAGGACCCCTTCTTGAGGGCTGTTTACAACTTTTATGTGTACTACACATTTTGGCGGATTCTCAATTCGTAGGCGTATGAGCAAGGGGGGGGGGGTGCGGGGGCCAGGCCCCCCAATATCGAGAATGGGGGGGGGGAGCCAGAGTATGTTTTGGCCCCTCCAATAATTGCACGAAATTGTGTGTATGTATCGTCATTTATACTGTTCATATATATATATACTAGACAATGACAAGCTAGAGTTTGTGAATAATGTCACCCTAAGTTCATGCGACAGTTCTTTTTATCATGCAGAGACTGACACAAGAGAGCAAGCGTTTACTGGAAGTATGTTGGTGCCACGAAAAATAATAAGTGCGGGTTTTACACAGAAATGTAGATCTCTACAACAACATAGTTTGATTTTCGATAAATTTTAGGCCTATGCTTTTTACAAATCTCAGGCGCGGATACAGGGGGGGTCCAGGACGCCCACAGCCCACCCCCCCCCCCTTGTTTTAAAGTGTTAATTATGGAAAATAGACAACAGACGACAAAAAATTAAGATGGCGGTGTAAGGGTTAAGTTGAATAGCGTGTGCAATATTTTAATAAAACTTCACACACGCATACAAGATATTGAGTCAAAGGTGTGTCGTACGCAAGAATGACTATTCTAGCATCGCTAATTTGGATAATTTCATCGTTATTTTTTTTAGTTATTGCTCTTTTTTATTTTATTTTTTTTATTTCTTGTCCAGAGCATAAGTTGAATATCGTATGGAATATTTAAAAACAATCTTCACACATTCATAGATATCGTATCAAAGATGTGAGATTTCTCTTTTGGAGTTATGTCCATTTGTTTCTTTTTACATAGGATGTTTACAGCCTGTGTTATAGTTGCGTTCGTGTGAACCAGATCGAAGGACTACTTTTTGTGGAGATTCGGATGAATATTTTCAACGACCTGTTTTTAGCTCGCCTGCACGAAATGCGGAAGATCTTATGGCATACCCCCGGTGTCGTCGGCGTCGGCGTCCACAAATTTAACGTAGGGGTAAATGTCTTATAACTTCTGTTTCCTTTCATGGAGAACTTTGCTATTTCATACATGCATTCCTCAGATGGCCCTCCATCGTGCTGTAGCAAATCCATGTCCCAGCACTCAACCCTTACCCCAAGGTCAAGGTCACAAGCAAAGTATCATGTACGTTTTTATATTTGGCTCTTTTGTTACCTGGGAGTTGAATTGGGTTATTGCCCATTATAAAAGTAGTAAGATTATTATTCCTACTGCTTTTTGGAGGGGGCCAAGTAATTATGGTGTGGCAAGGACCTGGCACCAGATCAGGATTATACTGATTTCAGGGTTGAATATATAGTTTTTTATTGTTATGCCCCCGCCACCGAATGGTGAGGCGGGCATATAGTGTTACCGGCGTCCGTACGTCCAGCACTTGAAAGGAATACAAATAGTCTTGATATTTTATCAGAGAATAAAACATATATGTTTATTATATATGTACATTTGTTTGACATTGAAACACAATGGAAAGTAAATTGTCAATATTTTACCATATTGATCAGTGCCAGAATTACTTTTCACATTGTAAAATAGTTCCTTCTAAATCATCAGTAATGTGTTTACTTCATTGATAGTTTGTATAATTTTAGGCGCATCTTAGTTTGCCACTCGTTCCGACTAAAGTCGCACAATATCGCATGCTACGTAGCTCGTGCATATATCCACAAATATAAAACATAATAACCTATAAGTACTATAATTATATCTATAAACGAACCCCGTCTTTGTGATAATCATTGTAAATGTATGAGGCTTTAGATTGTATGAAGATTTTCAAAGGAAATTATTTCCAATATCTGCAAAACGCGACCTTAAATTATCTCAACACAATGATTCTAATTTTAAATCATCAATTATGAATAAAGATGAATATCGTTTTTTACGGCCGTTGCGTGCACATGTATCAAATTTCTTAAAGAGCGGTCGTCGCGTGTAACACAGCAGTAATATCTGTTTGTCAGAAGTTGAAAACATGCCAAACACGCGTACGTCGCTTGTATTGTTTCGGTACCGGTGTGCCCTTCGTTCGCGGCTGGCAGCATGCTCAATACACGGTCTACATTTGGATGTATTCAATACTGAGACTTAGAGAACAAAACTATAGCCAACATATACAAGAATGGCATGTAGGACATGTTTTATCCAACGAAGTTATTCACACGTTTAACAATGACAGTTTCGTATAATTTTTAATCAACTGTCGATGTAAACGGGACAATAAACTATGTGATATTTAAATGTGTTTTCCCAGACATGGGTTGTCATGTCCGCATAACTTTTATCTAATTACCCGAAAGTTTTCCGCCGCCATAGTCCAATTCTATCCTACCGCCCAGATGGGCACACATGCATGTTGTTTTATGTACGAATTGTCTTGAGAACGACGTGAGCAGTTGTCCAAGGGAGATAACGTGACCAGTGGTAACAAAAAGGCAAAAAAAGGAAACTACGTTCTTTGTTGCCGATTTATTAAACACAGGTAGATTTTCATACATCGTGAGGTATTTTTTTATTGTCAGAAACATTTACTGTAGTACCCGCTTTCTTCGAAATAAAATAAAAGAACAAAGTAAGTAGGCGTATTTATGAAAATAAATAAAAAATATAAAAGGACGCGACAATGACGCTAAATGTGACGTTTACTTTGTCAAAACCGCGCGGATATTACTCCATCTTTGTAACGTTATAGCTCGTTACGTCACGTTTTCTGATAAGGGAGGTTTTCACTTGGCTCGTCACATATGTGAATACTGCCTTGTTACTGTATCCTATACGGCACATGGAATGAATGGCCAAATTGGCCGGCCATCTTTGTGTGTTCTAGCCATCAGCCAGTTTCACCTGTTCTGCCGTTTGACAAAGAACTCAAACTGTGAAGTAGAACATATGGTATAATGTAGCTAATCGCATGTAGAAAAGCCATGAGAACAGACTCCTATCAATTATATTACACCAAACTGTAAAATATCTCAGTTTTTTGGACAGGTTTGAACCTGTGTTTTTAAAAACATGAACCACCATTATAAATACCCTGATACACAGAAAATCGCACAGTGTATCACTTTTACCTGGCTGGTGACAACGCCAAGCTATAAATATAATGCCTGTACAAAAGACGAGATATCTGAGCATTTCTCTCATCAGTCTCAAAATAAATTTTGATGCGTAAACTTTTCAATCTGATGCACAGCCTATTGTTAGTGTACACATTATACATAGGTAAAGCCATATCTACTCCCATAGTAGGTGAATAGACACCAGGGACAAAACACTCGGGTAACTGCTTACATATCACTGGATTTGATAGCTAATAACAGAGTACAGTAGTAGGTACATATATATATGGTGTGTGTTTTGTGTGTTTTGTGGTTACAGTCGAACCTGTGCTAAACACCACCTCCGAATAGCAATCACCTGGCTGTAAAGGCCACACTTTTGTTGTCCCAGTGATATGTAAGCAGTTACCCGAGTGTTTTGTCCCTGGTGTCTACTCAATGCTCCATATAGTATACAGTAACAAGACAATATTCACATATGTTATATTCATATTGGTACAATACATAATAGACACATATGACAACGGCAAGCTATAAATATTATGCCAGCAAATTATACAAAAGACGATATATCTGAACATTTCTCCAATCAATATCCAAATAAATGTTGATGTGTAAACTTCTCAATCTGATGCGCCGTCTATGTTATCGTACATGCTACCATAGGTAAAGCCATATTTACTTACATAGTAGGTGAGTAGACACCAGGGACAATACACTCAGGTAACTGTACATGTCACTGGATTTGATAGCTAATAACAGAGTACAGTAGTGTGTATATATGGTATATGTTGTGTGGTTTGTGCGAGTTATTTATAATGGTGGTTCATGCTGTAAAAAACACAGGCACAAACCTGTCCAGAAAACTGACATATTCTACAGTTTGGTATAATATAATTGATAGGAGTTCGTTCTCCTGGCTTTTCTACATGTGATTGGCTACTTTACATGTTACTCTTATTATAAGGGCATAACATAAAACTAACACAATCATGCAGTATATTTAATTGCACCACTACAGCATGTATATCTTTCCTATACATACATACATACATGTAGAACAGGACAGTGTACTGTAGCATATTACAATAATTGAAACGCTCCTTTTTTTTTCTCCTACGCCTATGATATTACACAGTTGCGTCTCAAACCGCCTACCAAACACCCCATCACTTAGCCCAGTCAAACTGATTACTGTATTTGGTCTATATACGCAGAAAACATTTAACTTCAGTGGTGTCCAAAACATGTCGGCCAATTGGTTCATAATTATTCTCTAACTACTAATACATCATCACTGACACGTGTACAAATACGTATGCACACTTTTAGATAACAGTTGAATGCCTGGATGCTGTTGTTTTCTACGTATGGGCGTAGGTGGCGTGCTAAAACAGATAGTGAATTGCATTGGGCTATCGTGAATGAACCATGAATCAATTGTTTAATGTCCCAATGAGAAGCTACCTTAGCCAGGACGAAGTTTCGCCCTTGTCAATTTCGATACAGTTGTTATATAATGTAAAACTCGACGGACATACGGACAGACAATCTATGCATCCCTATGTTCGCTACGCGATGAGATAACATTCCCTCTCATTCCCAGGGTTGGGTGGAGTGTTTTCCTATGCAATATAAAGTATGTGTATAATTATGGACACCTGTGGAATGTGTAGCTGACTAATTTCCGCGACAGTTGGTTATTATGTTACTGTAACCGGGCGGGTTTGTCTGGGTGCAGGCTGCTCAGGGTCTACGGTGTTCACAGACAGAACCACCGCCGGTTATAATTTGAGCAGGTTCTCTGAGATAGTTCTGGCCTCCTTCGCACGAATGTTTCGAAACACACTGACAAGACTGATGGGAGATAATATATTTTATTTCTATGATTATACGGAACTACTTGGTATTAATACACGTACACGATATCAACATATGGGAACATAAAGGGCATTTAATTATGCGACATGGGAGAGTGGCCGTGCACCCTGTATGCTATAGTAATTATGAATTACTCACCATGTCGATAGTGTCCCCCAAAGATGTTATGATTTGAGAATCTCCAAGTTAATAGTGAATGTACAATGAAATATTTAATTATTTACTTCATGGAGGTGCGTTGTAATTGCTAGAAATCGGCCAACAAATCCGCTACTCACAGGCGGTGCGCAAATAGGAACCAAGCAAGACACGTGTATGCGGTGTGTAGCAGACGACAGACAGTCAGGTACTTTCGGTTTGAACTGAATGACATATATGGCCCACGGCCACATTACTATAAATATAATTACAGTAAACCGTCATTCAGCATTTAACGCAACCAGTCAATTTCTCGTACACAGTCATTGAATCGCGACAGTCGCAGTCAATACGGCCCGCCTCCAGATATTTATTGACATAACTCTTAGCCATATTTTACGCTTGATTCGCTTTGTTGTCCCCTCGCCAATAGACAATATGGAATATAGCGTTAGTCCATATATATGCGTACGTACGTCCGTGAGTTAGTAATACATTTCATTTTTAAATAACTTATGAACCGCTTCACCGATTTTGTATTAATACTTGGCCACAATGTTTGTCTAGAAGTTGCGAACGGTAACTCTTGCAATCTATTCCGTAGCAACGGATGGTACGGGAGTAGACTGCAAGTGTTATCGTTCGTAACTACTCGCGATGGCGCTTTGATTTGCATACGACCCACGTCCGACCGCTCATATTCACCTTGTTTGTAAGGCAAACTTGTTAAAGAGTTTTCATTATTAGTATCAAGGCTGCCAGTGAGGGTATTACGCTCTTGTTTTATAAAGAATCGCGGCGGTTACCACAGTGTGTATATAGAGAATATTAGTATAGTGTCATGAACGTGAATAAATATCTGTCGAGGCTGAGAAATCAGGATGAGCGAGGCTTGCCGAGCACATCCTGATTTCGAGCCGAGTCAGATATTTATTCACGTTCATGACACTATAATAATATTCTATTTATCCCGTTAACCACATCAAAGTTGTTCAAATGTCTCTAAAAATGCATTTGTGGCGTCATAAGTTTGTCTTCTGAAGCGACAAGATTATCGTGTTACGTCATTCACATAATGACGTAACGTCATACATAATGACGTATCTACTAGACGTGAACGAGAAAAAATACACGTACCTGCTTTTCACGTCTAGTAGCGACATAGTTGACGGGATAAAATACAATTCCTTCGTTGCTGATACATGTTTATCAAATACGAAATTGTATTCACTACATGCAATCTGAAACCCATAAATGAAATTAAATCATATATCACATATCTACTGTATAGTCCGCAAACGATAACTTGCTACGTGCTTACCAACAAACCGGTCATAAACAAAACACAGAATAGGTGAGACGGGTAAATATACCCGTGCCAGTATTCCTTTTCAATATTGATTTTGATATTTGTCTTCAAGTCTTACGTAGTCGAGGGGTTGGAGTGACCGATATCAATGCCGTAGGTAGTGAGTTCGAATCTTAGTTTTTCATACACATAATATTTTGATTTGTTTACATTTTATTATACATGTATATTTTTGTATGCGTGTTGCTCTTACACATTAATTAAGCATGAGATAGATTACATGTAGAACGTTAGTCTCACTTTGAAGAAAACTAATAAATAAATGCACATTTCATATTTTTCTACATGAACATGATGAAGAATCTGGGAGGATGTTCTCGCCGAGCATGTCACAATGAGGTCATACAACACGAGTGATAACCCTCGCCGTTTCACTTATTCCCTTCTCCACCAAGCAGTAATAAAAAGAACAGATTCATATCGACACAAGTAATGCATTTTGTGAGGTTCAAACTCTCGACCAGATAAAATGAACAAAAGTTATGCAAACGTATGGATATTCTCCCGCTTCGATACCACTGAGCCACACTACATGTCTATTTTGCGCACCAAGATACACTATTGTATTGACATGCATGCAGGTGCACTTTATAATGTAGTTATTATGCACGAAAACGAGGCTATGATATGATGATACACCTGGTCTACCTATATTTGGACTCATCGATTGACCTCCAGCAACTTATTATCGTCTGTCATTTATACATATGTACACTCTCGGTAAACGATATAATAATACAAACAGAACATATGTATCGGTTCCATACGCGAACCGGGCTGCCGACATAACCTTTAAAAATGCTACAAAACATTGCGTGTTTCTGATCATTTATTTTCATTACAACCCCGAGAACGTACATTTATATTTTGGCATACAATGGTAAAATAGTCAATGGTCTGCATACAATTGGTTTGTTTCGCTATTGGTACACCGACTAGCATAAGATAATACACTTATATCGTTTGTCATTACCAGCTGTCAACAACGACGTTAGCTATTTTAAAAGAGTAAATGGAAGCGACATTTCCGAGGTCATTTAACCCGATAACGTCATTTCCGCCATAAGGTACCTTTTCGCACGATCCAGCTCATGTTGTATTATGGGCCGTTGGCCTACATTATAGAATACAGATATTGTATTGTAGAGTATTGTACAAATTAAGGTGTTTTTACTGACCTAAATCATGCACACAACCTGAAATTAAATTTTAATAAATAAATTAAACTATCATGCATCTACTATGATTCCTTACATTTAATAGAACAAACGAATATTTGAGCTACTTATAACCTTAAAATTGTTGGTATTTTTGTAATCTGTTTCAGCATTATTATTATCTAGGTGCGTATTTTAAGATTCCTCTAAATATGCCATCGTATCCATGTATATCAACCTTAGCCAGTATAGAACTTACCAGTATCCACGCCCGAATTAACGCCATATCCGAGGAAATCTATAACTCTATTTTCTTTCGTTCCAATCCTAGTCACACTGCATATCTATATAAATAGATGTCAAGTGTTATTCAATAAAATAAGTTTATTCTAGCTTTCTATACTTTATATACGTATACACAATCATGGGTTATGGTTACGAGTACGTATGAATACACATATCGACTTCCTGGTCAAGGATAGCTATATGTGTGTACTGGTTAAATGGATAACCTTAATCCTAAGCAAAAACCTTCACGCGCGAGCAACACTGGCTAGCAACAGTCCTGAATAGTTTAAATTTATACAATGCATAATTATGTTAGTCAGTGCCAGAAAGTGAAACCATATGCCAAGCACCAATACCGGACATATATGCTGGTCCATAAGCTTAACATTGGAATAAGGTCTTAATTCCCAGTGTACGCTGACTGCAGCAAAAAGCCAGTGTATAGGTAAGCACAGAGGTAACGTGGCTTACCTGTGCGATTCTCATTCAGGTATAATGTGGAAATGTATTATAGAAGAGTTTCTGGTTTTAGACGGCAACTGGTATAAAATCCCCTTTGGTAGAAGTCGAATAAGATGTCATCAGTGGATTCGATATTTCGTATGCCAGTGTTCTTGTTAAGGCCGGTATATATTATCGCCACCATATTGTGGTGAGTTGGTCTCATCGTGTGCCTGCTGGTGTAACACCAAGTGATAGAAAAATATTTGAAGCGCTGGTGAATGACGAGAATGTAGCCCGGGATGATGTTAGACGCAATGAACGTATGTCTGACGTTGAGCTTCCTGAATGGCAGTATTAGTTACTAGATATTATATCCGCGCACCATAATGATCGTGATGTATTGACGGTGCATGATCACCAGGGCAACACTGTGAAGACATTCGTGGCTTCTTACCTGCACGCACGACATAACGGCATAGCGTTTACTCACACGATTCGGCATGCGGTGTATGTATGTTTACGATTGCGAACCTTTAGTATGTTATGATTTTAGTCGGTCTACTGATGCAGGAGAAATAGACTTGGCGGTTATCGACCACTTGAATAACAATTACTTGTTTAGCAGAAAGTATCAGTCTAAGGTCAATGAGTTCGATCCTCCGTGTGTTCTGTGTTTGTCCCACAGTTTACCAACAAAAGCAAAACTGTCCATAGACCGATGGAAAGTGTATTCAATCGTTGATGACGGAATTACTCCACTACTGTGTTACAATTCTGCATTAGGGTGAACAAATGGTCATTTCTACAATAACAAGGTTTGTTAGTGGTATAGTGCGCGCAGGTACGAGACAATTTGTTTAAACAACCACTGATATTGTTAACAAATCAGAGTTTATTTCCTTGAAATGTTAACAATTTTGTTTGTACACCTATTCACAATGAAAAATAATTATTGTGTCTGTTATCGAACTATAGCGTTATATTGTATATGTATATTATTCAGAGCCTGTTTCGATTTCAGTCGGTCATCTGTTTTGTCAAGTCAACACTACCCATTTTTGTGACCGTGAATGTATTTTGATTATGTCTTATTGACAGGATATCAAATATGTCTCACGGCACCGTGTTTCACGAAACATAGGCACTGTGTTGAGATAAATTACAATATCAACCTCGCGTTAGCCGAAAATTCCCGAAACGTCGTGGCGCAGTGGTAATGCCGACGATATTTGCGTTACACGACGTTGCCGTCGTCGTGGTCGCGGTTTCTAATGGCACCGGGTGCATATGTTTTTAAATTATAGTTGGCTTTCTGCTAACTAAAAAATGCGAAATGTTGCAAAACTTATTGAATTACTGAACGCAAAGCAGTATAATAAGTAAGTCTACTTTATTACCTTAAAATAAACTGAAAACCGGTGCTTTCGAATTTATTTTCTTGCATAAGTTACATTTGTTCCTGGCCGATGACGATGTCATCATATTTATTTTCGGCATAATTAAATAAAATAAATACCGTCCTTGGTTGAGGGAAATATTGTGGATTACCTCCCCTCAAAAACAATATCCCCTTTGGCTATCGCCTCGGGAGATATTGCTCCCTCGGGGAGATAAATATAATTTATTTCACTACCGTTTTGAAATACGGGATTTATTTCCCGAGACATCCGATAAAGAAACGAGTACAGAGCAGGCCAAGGGAAATAAATCCGGTATTTCAGAATGGTAGCGGAATAAATTGTATATTACATGCTCCTCGAAAAAATGTGAAATTTGCACTTAGACCAGCTTATAACGTTGTCACAATTAACACTTTTGACGTTAGCGTATGAATTGTTTCTTCGCCTGAAATGACGTCAAAACATGACGTCAATTACGTCTCGCCAACATCTGAGAGGAAATATTTCCTTCAACGAAATAAATTCCTCTAGAATCACAGTAAACCACTGGGTAGCATGTAATATTCCATAATATTCCCCTCAATACAATTGACCGTTTGTGGGCGATATTGACGGTCTGCGCAATATATTGAAGAAGGCAAATGTATTTGCTTTTTGTTTACGGTTGGTCAATAAAAGTGTCGTGTATGTGGGGTTGGTCAATGTTGTTGTGCAAAATTCATTCAGTTTGTAATTCTTCATCGATGTGAATGGTATCCCTTGTTGCTCGTAAGAGCCGAGTAGAAGGGAGAGGTGGCGAAGAGATTTGGTGCACCTAAAATTAATGAACACCAACAATCTGATTCACCTTCTCATCATGCTCAGTGACTCTTGAACATAAATTGCTAGTGTCTTCTGAATCTACGATAGCTAATGTGTGCATCCAGCGTAGATACATAAACATACAAACCCGCGAGTTTATTAAAATTACACACGTGCGAAATTAATTCAAATTTGGTGGCCACAGCCATTGATCAACGCGCAAAACGGGTAAACAAAACAAACCCAATTTTCTGATGGACAGAAGCACACACAAACAAACGTGCGAGTTTTCCGTTATATGACTCGACAAAAATAAAAATTCCGCATGATTGTTACAATACAATTATTTACAGCGAAAAGTATGACAGGTACATCTCAATATTAAGCGATATGGAAATTGTCGTATTTATCATGTTTATCCCCTCAACACAGTGCGTATGTGCCGTGGAACACGGTGCCGTGAAACATTTTGATATCCTGTCAATACGACCTGTTACATTATGTCCATCAATGTCGTTATGCAACCACTCAGGTTGCAGTGACCACTGACCCTGACCCCTGACCATGCTCCTTGTAGCATGGCACCTGCCAATCACAGCAGCCCCTTATCATGCTTATTAAGTCCCGCCCTCCCCATGTTACACATGTACAGAGTCAGTCTAGTAATAGCACTAAGAAAACATAGTACCAATTAAAAGATAGAACACAACTAGTCGTTCAATTAATTGTATTCATCCACAATAGTGATAATACAGCACGACCTAATCACCGCGTATGAATATATGCGGTGATTGTGGTTTCTTTTTTTTTGCATTTTAAAGTCATTTGTAGGTGTTGACGGCATAAATAGAATAGTAGGTTAGTGCCGTGAATGGGAAAAATATCTGGCGCGGCACGGAAACCGGATGTGCTCGGCAGAACCTCGCCCATCCCGTTTCCTAAGCCTTGCCAGATATTTTTCTCATTCACGGCACTAACCTACTATTCTCTATTTATCATCGCCGTATTTCACTGATATTGCTATCGACATCAAATAAACCGCGGTAACGTCTCTGGCATGCGCTATTGTCGGTACACATGAAATAATACCATTGCTTTTAAAGGTACATGCCCACGCAGCAGGTTACACTATACTACTACTTTTCATTTTCTGTCATGCCTTAAATGAGCCATTTGTCTACCCACTAACGAGTTATTTTTAATTACGGCGCGTGTTAATTGGTGTTAAATCGCATTTTATATGCCGCGACCAGAAAGGGTATTTTCCGACCTCGTGCTATTTTTACCAACACCCGTCACGTGACACGGTCAATCATATCACATATTTGACATGCGCAGTGAAGTATCGGAAGTTGAGAAGAAAAATCTCTGTTCGAGTCCAAATCTAAATCTCCACGTAGCTCTTTCCATTTGGTGATCTGGTCGCCAATATTAACCACTCTCTCTCTCTCTCTGTACTGCCTGTCCGGCGTCGGCCAAAAAAAAGGTGAAATGTCTGAGGGCCTCAGAAATTTCGCCTATTTTTGGCCGACGCCGTTTCATACAATTTCCGTCCTGGACGTTTCGACATGTTGATATTCTTGTTTACATATTGGGAAGCCTACTGGCGCGCATAGTATACTGCGCATTCGCACCGCAAGCCGTGATGTGAAAGTCGTCGTCCCAGCACATTATCAAAATAGACTGTTACCGCCGCGCATCGCTAACAGTAAATTTATAATTAATATATGATTATATTCGTATAGCGGGCATTCGTAATTTTTAGAACTGGTGGAATAGTGACATAAGTATACACTTATTTAATTCCTATAAAGAACATGTTGTGTCTACTGCGTGGGCATGTACCTTTAACAATGAATATCGATGGATATCCACTATGTAGTGTGTGTATTTGAGTACAGCCGTACCATACGTGCGTGCATTTATAAATGAGCGAACATAATTTAGGGACCGGACATAATCATCGGACTAAGCTTTGCTGTCTATATAAATCTCCGCCACTTATTTGAATCATCATTACATATAAGATAAATATATAAATATATTTGAATCATCCGTTTAACGTATGTCGAAACCATCATTGTACACAACATTTTAAGGAATCACGGTTATTGCCCATGATATCAAAGTGGCAATTCAAGTTGCGTATAAACAGTATAATAATGTCCGGTAATGGTAAATTAATGTTTATTTTGCCCGAAAATATCATATCTAAAGAATGGACGAACAAAAACAGGTCTCCCTATAGTACAACATATGCTGTTGGAGCCCAGCCACAACCTGTTCAATATATGGAATCATCTAAAATTCATCATGGACGAATCCATGTAAGTTATGTAGGGTGAAATAGTTAAATGTCATCATAATAATAATATTTCATTCTCTCAGGTCACATACTGATGCACAGGAGTGGATTATAATATAGAGACTATGACGGGCGGTAACGGTCTGCAAAGGCACAGTAACTCACGTGTACGTCAGACAGGCTATTGACTATCGTCGATGAGGGATTATTTACCAGATTAATAATTATTACGACGCCGCAGGAAAAAAAAGGGATGATGTCTGTACGTATCGCCAGTGAAGCTCCAGATCCGTAAACGAACACGCTCGTACTGATCAGGAGCAACATTATGAACAGTGTACCCCCATATCAAAAGCCGCATGCGTGGTGTAGTCTGAACAGGATCAAGCCTGATCACACCTTGGTCAGGTATCACTTGGTTACTCTCTCTCTCTCTCTCTCTCTCTCTCTCTCTCTCTCTCTCTCTCTCACTCTCTCTTCTCTCTCTCTCTCTCTCTCTCTCTCTCTCTCTCTCTCTATCTCTCTATCTCTCTCTCTCTACTGGCCCAGATGATGACACAACTGGCGGTTTGAACTGACATCTCCCCTGGTAATTCCACGGGACCGTGAGCATGATGATATACTGAACCATGTGAACTGATGGCATGTTTGGCAGCCGTTCCCTTGATATCAGTACACACTGCTTATTTGGCGAAACTGGGAGTATTTGTTACACGGAGGAGAATCGACGTGTTCGTAGGTGGAAGTTGTTTGCCCCCTGTCTCGGTAGAGCCGGAGGCATATATTGTTTAGACTCTGTGTGCGTGTGTCCGGCACATTAAGAAGTTCGCCGGAGTTTCGAAATTCTGTTATAACTTGTATATCCCTTGAAGGAGTACTTAAATATTGCAACACAGTATACTTGTGGACAAATGCCACACATCCATGCTGCCCTTAATATGACCTTGACCTTTTGACCATGACAACTTTGAACTTTTACCCACATTAAGACGTTCGCTGGAGCCTTTCATTTATGTCATATCTTCTATATCCCTTGATGGATTATTTTACTATTTCAATACATCATACTTCTAGACAAATGCCACACATCAACACTGCCCTTATATATGACCTTGAACTTCTGACATTCATAAATGTGCTTGTGAATATTTATCACTTTGGTTAATAAACTTTGTCACAGTTTCTCCAACCTGCCGCCGGGGGCATTCGTGTGCCGACAGGCCACGTTTGTTGTTTGGAAATATGAACAGCAAAAGCAGCTGATATCAGATAGACTCATATTATTGTTATCACAATTTATTATTATTTCGATGAAATAAAGCGCACGGACCGCGCAAAAGTGTGTAAAATCGTCGACTGCTGGCCTCTTCCGAGTCATTCTGGCCAGTTCCCCGAACACTTCAACTCGGAACAGTCATATTTATTAATCTGACACTCCTGATGCAAACCGTTAGAATTATAGCAGTTAGTTCGAATAAACATGATAAATAGGTCCCACCAGACTGGAGTGACACGTCTAATGTACGTCCGAGAAGCAATGCTCTTACACCCAGTGTAGACATGACATCCGGAGTGATATATCGTCTCAGTTAAACTTTCAAGATCCGTGATAATCGTCGCAGTAGCTCAGTGTTTATATGTGACCAGTCTTGAAGGCACGTAGCACACGGCATGTCTGTATGTTTTATTGGCTATTTAAATGTACATGTCCACTCAGTAGGCACAAACCGTTCTTTATCATGTGTATAGGAATTAAATAAATGTATAATTGTGTTACTATTCCACCAGTTCTAAAATTTACGAGTGCCCGCTATACAGATATAATAATTTAGAATATTTAGTATACTGATAGTGACGCACGTTGTTGTATCTGGCTATTTTCATATGCAAATGAGGCATGGTATTTTTTTATTAGTTATACTAATTAAATGCGTTGCATGAACAAATAATATTTTCGAGAGATTATAAAGTATGATAATTGCACATCCAAAAATAACTGATATCAGTGTGGAAAGTTACGTCTGATATGCAATGCATGCTAATGCCAATCAATACGTAGGGTAATCATGGTAATGGTGAATGAATGTTTATTTTGTCAGAAAATGTCTCAGATGAGGTCTCTGATATAAAGAACATTTTGTGCCTACTGAGTGGGCATGTACCTTTAATCTATTATATTGTGGTATTTACATAGTATATTATTATACCTAATTGCAATTTCTAGGCGTTGCATTGGTCAATTTCATATCACGTGATAACAAATATTCTACAGAGTCGTCCGCTTCACAACGCAGCGGACAATGAAATACCGACGTTAATCATGTTCATAATAAATATTATTCGGTATAATAAATTAAATACCGCCCTTGGTTGAGAGGACTATTGTGTATTATTTCCCCTCCACAATATTCCCCTAACTGTAAATACTTTGATTTAACGACGGCACTGCCTCGATGACTTTGCATGTCGGGTAACATTGCCCTAAACAAGGGCAGTGTTTATGAACATGGCCTACACTGTTCACAATATGGTCGATGGCGTAGGGTAACTGACAAAGCGAAACGAATGATTGTGGCAGTCTCATATTTTAACTTAATCCATAACATGTAACATAAGCACATTACATTAATTTATCGTCAAATCGCTCTTTTCCTCACTGGATACCTCCGCTTATGAATACTAATATATCTAACACATACTCACTATATCCTATACTGACCCGATATCATCTTATAGTCCTCCGTCCTCTTTTGCCCATTTTTCCAATTTTGGCTCATTGCGTATTTAGATTTTGTTATGAATCAGCCTGGAATTTGATTGGCGGAAAAGCTGGATTGTTTCCCTTTTTGCCGGCAACATTTGTTCTCCATGCAATCTTTCCTTGGCTGTTGAGACGCAAACATCTATCTCTTTTAGTACCGTATAATAAATGTAATTAGCCTAGTAATATTTGGACGTTTGATACCGGTGACATTTTGAGGTGACGTTTGCAGTACAGATTATAGGGTTTTGGTCCACAATCGGAGCTCAATATGATGTAGACCGGTCATGCTGCCTAGACGCGTAGCTACCTGTAGTATTCCGGTGAGATCAATGTGATGTGACAACCGTTTGAAAATAAATGTCGTGAACTGTGAACCTGTTTTCGTGTAGTTATCAACCCACTCGGACAAAGGACCCTAAAGCACCCCAGATAACGGCCTATTCTGCTAATGATGAGGAGAGACCGTTACATGATCTCAAATATTAAAACGTAATGAGTCTCAACATGTCGACATAGTTTCACATTATGTCGACATGTAGTGATATTTAAGTCGACATACTTGCGACGGATAAATTATGTCAACATCTCGATATCTCGATGTCAAATATATTCCACCATATGTATCGTGTCATCAGTATCTGCACTGTGGATAGTTTGATCTTTGTTCACAAATTCTGAGTCGATTCAAGTTACTTAGGCGTGAAAGTGTTAAAATACAAGCATGAAAATCATCATGATCATTAGAGCGGCATGATATTCCATGCAATACACATATGTCCGAGGTTGGATTACAAGCTCTTCTAGGTCACACGAGGTCATACACGTGATGTAGCGACTAGTAAGCCCTAATCAGTTTGCACAGTAAAATACTCATTACCCTAGCTGGACATAAATACAGAAGGACAATTGTAATTGGCGGGTAATTGAATAAATACTAGTACTTGGCATGTATATTAAAGGTACATGCTCACTCAGTAGGCATAAACTGTTCTTTATAGAAATTAAATAAGTGTATAACTATTCCACCAGTTCTAAAAAATAAGAGTGCCCTACATGTATATACTGATATAATCATAAAAGTAATATTTATTTTACTGATAGTGACGCGCGGTGGTATCAGGTTATTATGCAAATGAGGCATGATATTTTTTAATTATTTATACTAATTAAATTCGTTATCTGAAAATAATTATAGTTTCGACAAATTATAAAGCATGGTATTGCATATCAAAAAATAAATACAGAGAATAAATAGTAGTTTCCGTTAACATATTAAGGAAACACGGTTATCGTCCCTGACATCAGTGTGGACATTTTCGGCGGATACAAAATGTATATTAATGTCAATCCATACGTGGGGTAATGGTGAATGAATGTTTATTTTGCCAGAAAATGTCTCATATGATGTCTGATATAAAGAGCATTTTGTGCCTACTGAGTGGGCATGTACCTTTACAATCAAACACTATGTGTTCACATTATCACAATAAAACAACGTCGTTGACGTATAGCAAGGTCTGTTGATGATACCGAGATAGTATATCATGAAATATAGTAAGTGCCGGTGGCCTGGACACGGTGGCCTAGATTATCCGCGGATTGCTACGCTCTGACCCGATTTTTTGTTTGATTTTTTTTTTATCTTATATTTAAGGGTAGTAATTGGCTCGAGGACCTTCCAAACCAGGGTATTTGAACACAAAAGTGGCAGGTCAATGACCGTTGGTCCGTTTGTTTCCGAATTTACTAATATCTGCCATACAGTCGAAATATGTGCATTAAATGAAGGAGGCAATGAGGCGGTTAATTTAACCTAGCAGTTCATTCTCCTATCGCACGAAGCCGGTATGTAAAACCGTGAAAAAGGCTGAGTGTGAGTGCATGTGATATATGGAGATTCAGCCGTAACAGTGTTATCCTATATAATGATGATATTTGACGGTTGGTCAGTGCATAACATATCAGGCAGGGAATGATCGATATTTGGTTATGCAAAGTATGATGTAATATGTTTTCGGGCCCAGCTACTGTCGTTTCGCGGCTTATCGTTATATACGATTTGCTATTATTCAAGTTCAGGTGCGGCGTTTATCTGTTACTATTTGGTTAGATGACAATGTGTTTCACATATTCTGAAGACGAAATAAAAAGAGAAGATAATACACGGCGGTATAGCAATTGCCCATATATTAGTGAGTGGCCCGTACCATACCGCCGGTCATGGTCCAAAATGTTAAATTTGATTTCAGACGATGCATATTACAGTCAATAATGTTAATCAGAGCAATGCGGGCGGCCAATTCCGGTCTAAACTGCATTACTCCGTGAGATGAATGGTGGGGAAACCGGAGTACCCGGGGGAAACCACCTCCTCCGGCAAGTAATGACAACGTCGTTGACGTATAGCAAGGTCTGTTGATGATGCCGAGATAGTATATCATGAAATATAGTAAGTGGCGGTGGCCTGGACACGGTGGCCTGGATTATCCGAGGATTGCTACGCTCTGATGCGATTTCACACGAGTGTGTATTTATAATTAGCGGGGGAGGGGGGGGTAATTCGCTTGGTGTATTTTGATTTGTAACCAGCTGGACGCCCTCACGCGCCTTTCAAATACTGCGGACGGATAGAAGGCGGAGCTTCGTCAATGAATGTGTTTGGACAGATGGTCATTATGCTCGTGTCATATGGGTATTTCGGTGTATTTGCGTGGATACTTCTAGTTATACGTGCAACTCGCTTCGCGGGAGATGACGTACATTGTACATGTATATAGGTAACAATGCCCACAAACCACCAGAGATACCGAAATAACACATAAAACACCAGATTACTGACACAATAGGGCGGCCAGAAAACTTCGAAGAACTATTATATTTTTGAGTATTGGAGTATTTTTTTTCAGGCGCAATATAAGTGCAATAAAAGTGCGCCCCTTAGTGCAAATACTGGATTTGTGACAGCAATTGCTATATTTTAATACAAAAACGAATACAGAATCGTTTGTTTTACGCCCCCCGCCCTCCCCGGTCTCGTTAGACATGTTAGAGCCGGGAGGTATCATATTGTTTGGACTGTGTGTCCATCCGTGCGTCCTGTTAAGCAATTTGCATGAGTATCTCCATTCTGCCACCGTGCGGGGTGGGGGTGGAAGGGGTGCATTGCTCTCAGAAGTTTATACGTGTACCAATATCAGGGCTTCTAACATTTCACAATGCCAATCGGTCCGGACGTAATTGTCGGTCCGAAGGAGCCGGTACGATTAGGGCAACGCCCCTCCCAAGCCACCCCCGCGCCTCTCATGTTTTGTCAAAATATTATTTTTGTCTAATAACCATGTTTTGGCAGCATATGATAATCGTCTCATAAGAAGATTGTTATGTGTCCTCTTGGGAACACGTTCAATCTCGCCGACGCGATGTCAACAGAGACAAACATTTACGATCAATTACTCAACACATATGTATCCATTTCGTGACACTATCACGCATGGAATAAAATAGAACTTTATTTAGTAAGATTTGGCCCTGGAATTATCTTTCGCACATAATTATTCCATAACTTTATGACATCGAAATTTAAAAGTAGGAGGTGCAGAATCCCCGAAAAAAGGTAAGGCAAAAACCGGCGATGCGATGCAGTAACCAATAAGATATATCGAAATATGTTCCCTCCCCCACACAATAAACATGTATTGGTAGCACATAAAAATCTTCTCCTAAGACGACGATTATCATGTTTTTGTCAAACTGTGTTGTTTTTAGTCAAGAATTCGTCTCGTCCACATTTGGTGTTTGTCCACATTTGTTCTACTTCTTAATAAAAGCATGTTTCAGCAGCACATGAGAATCGCCTCCTAAGACTATTGTTACGTGTCCTGTTAGGGACATTTTACAATCTCGCGATCTCGCGATATCGAGCATAGGTTGATCGCGATATTGAGAAGTATGATCGCGAGATTGCGAGACGAAAACGCGCGATTCTATAATATTCAATCTTGCTTTTTCGCAACCTCTCCCAAAGGTGGAAGATCGCGAGTTTTTGCTTCACGATCTGCATCAACACGCATGAGCAAAACCTGCGCTACCTGCGGTTTATAATTCGGGTTACTGCAAACTATTTTTCCAAAAGCGGAAGGCGAGATGGTGAAAACGCGAGACGATTCTCATATCTTTATGAGACGATTCGCATGTTTTCGCAAGACGGAAACATTGCGAAACGACAGCTCTAGACGAATCATAATGCTGATTGTTTTATTTTGGATTGCGGATGGCAGACGTACCTTTGTCCAAACTGTAGATCCCGATGAGCCTACGCCATTCATTTACAATTTGCATTTGATATACATGTCACATGACCCTGGTGAATTCATGTGGTGTATGTATCTCAAATGCAATACTATTGTATTGCGCGTAACCAACTCGGAAACACCGAGTTGAATTATCACTAAAAATGGAATTTTGCGTATAAAGACGTGGTAAACTTAGGTTCATAAACAGGGTCTCTATGATTATACGAAACGAAATACACGACTGTGTATTAAATTTCTCAATAGTTAAAGCATGATCTGCGAGTTAAACATCAGATACCGTCAAGCTCGTGTTATGAACGCTTCAAGTAACAAACACGCACGAATACATATACTATCGATTTATAACGAGGTGGAACATAATGCATGTTATTGACCAGTGATCTAGCGTAGAAATATGTAGAATGTACATGATTTACACGACGTATTTATTGAAAAGATCTGTTTATTGCAAGATTATTTTGCCAGTAGAGCCACATAATATAATACTACTACAACTTGTATATGTACATGTATTACTATTGAACATGGAAAGCGAGACTATACTGGTGTAGGGAGTCTGTAAAATACGAGAGATGTCCTATCCCGCCTCCAGCCTTCGTAACCCTGGGGAGCGATTAAAATGTCAAACTAGCTTTATCACCGTGACCATAGCATGGTGTCTACCACGATACATGTACGATCCGACAAAATGGGTTTATTCATGTGTAGACCGAGACCAGACAGTGCCACCGTCCAGTCTATCTATACACATCACCAGCTTGAATGTTCGCAATTCGATCAGCCAATTAGCCAGCCCGGTTTTATCAGATAGGGTCACATACGGGGTATGCGGACAAGAACATGGACAATACTGCAGTTGGAACAGTTTGCAGATATTGATTATATTGCGTGTTAGATACATCAGACGGCTGTATAGATCCTGATCACACTGCGCGAAAACTGGTTTGAAAGCTGCCCATGCGACTATGCTTGATTATGAAATATGACTATGATTATGACTATAATCATAAACAAGACTCGGTCTACACATGAATACACATAACATATATGCGCAGTCTGACCAGAACCTACCATGTGTATTATCAGTGAAACACCAACCATGCCTTGACCCTGCTCCAGCAAGCAGTACAGTTCCCTGTCAGCAGGTCAGGATGTAGGTGTGTGATGGACAATCAGGAGATAGACAGCTCGCTAATTGATAGTTGCATACAAAATGCCCATTTGGGTTATTATTACAATTAGTTGATGTAAACAAAATACATGTATTTCCACGAAATGTACGACTTTTATAAATTATCAATCACGTCTACCATGTGTACTTTACGGTGCATACAGGGGAACTCAAGTGCCGCGGATATTACATGTCTATTACTGGAATACGAGTACGCAAAATACGAATACACCTATCTTATAGAATTGTCATGATCATGATGATTGTCTAATGTTGCTTACACCGGCGTCATTGTATAACGCCAACAGACTATGCTACACACACTTATAGTTATATATCAATATTATGATGCAGTGTAGACATGTAGACTGGTGGCAAAACGACGGGGCGTATCTTATCACCATATGACCATAATCAGACTTGCAATCACCATATTCACAACACACGATCAAAGAGCAGGCAAGCAATGAATAACCGTCTTATCGGGACAAGCCCTACAGAGTTGTCTTGCAGCAAGCGTAGATAAGACATGGCGTCAACAATAATAACTGAAGCACTTTATCCCGAGAATTACCTGTGAACTTTGAAGGCTTTGCGCAACGCTAATCTACGATGCGCAACGAAGAAACCTGTTTACACGTGTTTGCAATGTGTTGATATATACTATAAAAATATACAATCACTCGGAAAAACTTTCAGAGCTTCACAAACCACCTGTAAAGATAGCCTTTATTATACAAAAAAGTGCGCGAAATATGCATAAACTCGGCAATTTCCGTGCCACTCGTGACAGCGAATGTCAATACATAGTTACATTACATACTAATGGAATATAATATACACTAGTCTATACTGGTCTATATCACGAACCAATGCGAAAGATGAGTAGAATCTAACTTGAAAACCTGTTTTCAGCGTAAAATTCCATTCAGCCAACATAACTGACACACGTTATTCGCAAATGGAGATAATTATGCATGACCTGCAAACATATCTCTATCACGTTATCCCGAACATAATTGAAATCAGTTACACCCCTGACTGATTGGCATGATATGTGTATACTATGATCAGACTGCGCGGTTTTTAAATTGTGTACGTGTTTGAGTCTGATCTGGGCTTCTTACACTGTTCATTAAGCATTACGTAGCCTGCACTATAGGGACATACTTACAGATGACCGATGTACTCGTTATATATATATTATTTTGATTTACGGAATTAACTAGTTATACATGCAGAATCTGTGATACCCAATTTTTCTTTCATGTCAAATTCGGACAAATTTATTAATCTGTTCCAGAATGCAAATCTGATTAAATATTGTGCCAAAACCTTCCATGAGGCAAAGTGCCTGGATGTTGCTAGGGGGTCCGGGGGTATGCTCCCCAGGAAATTTTTGAAATCTAAGAAGAGTGAAACGCCATTTCTTGCATTCTCAGCAAGTTTGAGGATAATAATATGTGCTTTATTACAGAATTATTGCCCCCCCCCACTTCCGCCGTCCCATCCGTAAACTAATTGTCAAGCCGTATTGCCCCATAGCAAGGATTTATTTTTAGATGTCTCTGCCCATACCTGGGGCAATACTAAATGAGAATTTAACTCACTTACGTCCGAGTGTCACCTGTTCTCCTCAAGGATTCCCTTATTTAGGCCCGAAACAGAATATAATTTTCTCAGACAGTATGTTTACGGAATGAAGTTGATAATGCAGCGACCAAAATGATTACAGCTTACAGACAACACAAATACACAGAAAGTGTTACTCACCAAACGTCCAATGTCTAAATATTACTAATTACATTTATTTAAACTAAACGAGATAGATGTTTGTGTCTCAACAGCCAAGGAAAGATTGACTGGAAAACAAATGTTGCCGGTAAAAGTGAAACAATGCAGCTTCTCCGCCAATCAAATTCCAGGCTGATTCACAACAAAATCTACAGACGCAATGAACCAAAATTGGAGAAATGGGAAAAAGAGGACGGAGGAGTATAAGATGATATAGGGTCAGTATAGGATACAGTAAGTATATGTTAGATATATTAGTATTCATAAACAGAGGTATCCAGTGAGGAAAAGAGCGATTGGACGATGTGAAGGTCATTACCAAGATCAGGAATGATCGAGACAAATTGTCTCCCCTATTATCATATGAACCAAATATACTTCAATTGTTATGACGTTATGGCCAATATAGCTTGATCTGACGAACGAAAAGTGGTAACAATGCAGTTGAAGTGTAAGGGATAGGTTAGAGTAGATAAGTACACGTAGTCACTTAATCACTTATAATGTACAACTATATTACATGGGGAACACACAGGAATACATGATACATTGATATGCGAACATCACTGTACGGTGCATGATACTATTCAATTACAAGGTTGTAAGCCAATCAACTGATATACTTTAACGCAACTTGAAAACTATAGACGAATAAACTCAGTATGTGGTATCTCAATGGTCCCGTAGTGGACAATGGTATGAATGCACAAGTACTTTGATGATCGCTAATCAAAGTGAAATAACATACAAGTACAACATGGCAGAACGAACATTGAAGGACAAATGACAATCATCTGAGCTACCCCAGTGCTGGCGTATCTCAATAGATAGTGGTAACCTCTGAGTATCAAGGTCCCAAGGTCCCAAGGTCTGCCTCACCCGCAGTATGAGGTCTAGTCACCAATATGGCTATTATCCATCTTCAAGTGGATTAATCCATAAACAATATATGTAGTCTCACTACAATCCCTTAGCCATGATATGCCATGATAGGAGTATTACCATACACTATCAAAGTATACATATGTATTGCCTATGCAATGTATTTCCAAAGTATGAATGCCAAAGTCAAAGCCGGATGTGGTTACATCACATGGTAGTAAATAACGATAATGTTCCGGAAGCTGGTACCGGAAGTAAAGTTCCAAAGGTAGTATTATTTCCGGACATGGTGGACCAGATGTAAAGTTCCTATAGTATCACTCCGAATGTAGCAACCCGGATGTGGTGGACCGGATGTAAAGTATCCATGGTGTATCAATTGGTTGTAATACCGGAAGTGGTAGACCGGATGTAAAGTTCCGATATAATACAAATGGCGATAATCACGTTGGCTAAGACGCCGGGAAAATTTTGACATTAAACTCGGTGGTAGTATAATAATATGATATATGTGTATGGTGTTTCACTTCACTAATCTATGGCTGTGACTGTCTGCTGAACGCGATGTAGCAATCACACACTGCTCTATACAGGCCTGTACCCGGAGCTGCTACACACACTGCGCCAGACAGACGTACGGACACTCGGACGACCTGGTACTCTGCATTGACTGGGGTCTGCCCTCAACGAGTGGACCAAAACGTCCAATGTGGCTCGCTGGAGCGATCTCAAGAGGCAAAATCCTCCGTTTCACTGGTGAATACAGTACTATCCTTCTGCTACCAGAAAATATGTGTCCCCACAACACATTGCGAGACATCGCTTATATACGCACCAGTGAAACCACGCACGGAATAATGAATATGCCTACCCCTCGTTCGACATCTCACATACATATTACAAAACCATGGCTTTTGCCATTTCACCCGTGGGTTATATTTGGCATAAATATATGTTCCCACGCCATAAATTCAACCAAACTAGTGTACAGCCCTCGCGGAATAAATACCATCCAACATGGTATATCCCACACTACCATACATCAGTACACTACAGACCCAGATCTCATAATGCGAAATCTACTCGACTGGTCTCGACATGCGAAGGTCGCTTTTTGGCCCCGCCAAACCCCTCCATATCGGTACCACGGGCTGTACACTCAAATGAGAGTGTAGCACATACTAAACTCAAATATCGTGGTCATTTACGGAAATATCACGACACAAAGCATCACCAGTATTGGATCTGATATATCCGTGTTGGCCAGTACCAGGCTATGCTGAAACACTAACCCGTAGCATACATAACAGGGCAGACCATGGTATGGTCTGCGCTATATACTGGCTTCACCTACAGAAGGTCCCTTATCTGGTGAACAACTGACACGCGGACAAACTCGGCCGGCACGGATAGTGGACATCCGTAATACTAAAAGGGGTATTTTCCCTAGCAAAACCAGCACACGCAGTCAACGAGTTCTCTACAACACACATGCATAGTCTGTGGCAAATATGGCGTGACATCAGTAAAACATTGCTCATAAAATGGACGTGTATTTAAATCCGCAAAAAGGACACGCATAAACGTATTTCCACCAATGCAACATAAGCCCCGTTATTACACGCACACTGTACATGGCAAATGTACATGCTAAATCACAGGTATGTAAAAATCACAGGTGTGTGAAATCACAGGTATGTGGAATCACAGGTATGTGAAATCAATAGTACGCACAATAATACAACACAGTACCACACATCACAAATATACAATTATAAGGAAATCCGGAATGTACAAGAATGCACGTGTCACGCGACAGACGATAAATTAATGTAATGTGCTTATGTTACATTTTGTGTATTAAGTTAAAATATGAGACTGCCACAGTTACATACATATGTGTATCTGGACAACACGATTACGTGCAACCGATATCTTCCCTACTCTGGGGCGGTGGACATACGACATATGGGGTGGACTTAGCTAGTCAAACAGATTCAGGGGCCGGGAATTAGGAGGTTAATAACCCCGAGGATGTGTATATTTGATGCCCTCCACTCATGTCTAAATCCCGGTTTTGTTTCACGTTGATATATATACAAAAATATTTAGTAAATTACTTATGAACACCGTACGCTCCGGTCTGACTGCTTGGTCTATGTCGCAGTTGACCCAGTGCACACGGTAAAAGGAACATGTGTCCAGCTCTATAAAATACTGATACAATGTGGGAAAACTTTGAATAAGTTATGAATAAAAAACATAAACCAAATAGTCATTTCTCCGAGGCTCGAACTCGCACAAAATGAACGCAGTTCAAATGCATTTACCGAGCGCGCTACCATCTGAGCTGTAGGGACAATAATGCTCATGGATGCACAAGACTGGGCAATACAAATTAATCAACTATCGATACGTTGTAAATTTACAAATATGGCATGTATTATTGTTTACAATGACCTGTTTCACCAGTCAACCAGTTGCTAATTTAAATGATCTCCCAAGCTATAGGAGGATATATTTTTCAAGCTCTAAATTGCTCTAGATATGGCGCCGATTCGACTACCTAAAATGACTACAAAGGGCTACATTCCTATAAAGCTAAACCAGACATAGTCCGCTGACCCAGTGACGTCACGTGCCCTTGCCACTTTATCGGAAATCAACAGTATGCTGCCACTTTATCGGAAATCAACAGTATACTGTTGATTTCCGATAAAGTGGCAATGGCAATGGTCACAGGAGATTCCATATTGAACCATAATAGGTAAAGTAGGTGTGTTAAAAATGCAAAATTGACATTAGCATGACGATGTAGCCTGCGTGTCACCAATGTTGACCCGAAATATATTCATCGTTCAGACATATTCAGAAACGAGTTGTCAATTTTCTTGTTACGTATTTGCTGAACAAGTAAATAGTGAGCACAGGCATTCGAATCGTATATATATCACACCTCATTGGAAATGCATGCATGAACCAGTCAATATTAATCGATAACTATGCACCTGTGTTTTATTATCTACTTTTAGAAAATACAATCAGTGTTATACATACGTGCACCTATATCAACCTGTGACCAATACATACATGTCTTATCTGATACATATAGCGTAGTGGCTGCAGTTATTTTTGTTTGTTTAATTAATCAACGTTGAGGGTTGTGGGTTCGAAACCAAAACTATGCTATCTTTTTTTTTATTGAATTGTGTCCCTCACTCCATACTCGCAGATAGATATCTGCCGTCGTTAATACGTTTATTTGATTAACATTAATTAATGTAACTTACAGAAACATATTGTTTTGTATTGGTTCAAAAACTGTATACAAAAATAATTATAACATGAATGACCATATTATAAAGAACGCATTGAGCGTATGTTATTAGTATTGAGGCGAACTACATGTTTGCAAGTAGCATGTAAAGTTATAGATATCAGGGTATGGGATCACGTGGTTTTCGAACCTGATTTTCCAACATGACGTATTCTGTGACGTCATTTTTACAGTAGATTTGAAACTTTTACAAGCAAACGGACGGATTTCGATGATATGTAGCACAACATAGAAGTGACATATGTGTTTTATGGGTGCTCTAAAAGTTCTTTACGATAACCTATAACTGTCATGAAGAATCGAGTACCGTTTATTTCTTACATTCACGTTCTTTAGATTTTTATTCACATCCATGGTAACCGCTTCTTCGTCAAAACCAGAAAATTATTAGATTAAAGCAAACTATACAATAATGCAAGAACTGGCATCATTAAACGAAGCTAATCCCCTCGCATGGCATCATTAAACGAAGCTAATCCCCTCGCTGGCAGCCTTAATAATAAAAAAGAAAACAAATACTCAGTGACCTTGGGCGGTCGGACGTGGGTCGTATGCTAAACAATGCTCCTTCCCTAGACACACATTGTGGTCACATAATATCAAAATCTGTGAAGCAGTTCACGAGTTATTGAAAAATGAAAGGTGTTACTAGCGTACGTACGTACGTACGCACGTACATGGACTAACGTTGTACCCCCTTTTGCCTATCGGCGAGAGGATACTAATTTGCAACCTGTTAAGCGTTTACTGCGTTATGTTTCATTAAACTGTGTCTTTCCGTTATAAAGATATTACATTCAACATCCTGCACCACTTTTAATTGAAATGGCACAATTTTAAATATTGCGCGGGCCCGGAGGATGCCCTGTCTTGTCATCAGTTTTCATATGTTTTCCCAATTTTAGTATTTTAGCCGGGATCTATAAACTTACCCAAGGACATTACATTGCAAATATAGTGTAACCCGTCCACTGGCGGTTTGTTCGCACAGTACAACAGTCCGACTTGGCACCGCCACCTAGCGACTTCTCACCAGCACTGAAATGCATGATATAAACATCCTAAAACCATCAACTTCTAAAACTGGCGTTTTGAAGAAAGTCATGAAAGATTCAATCTTAAATTCGATCAAATTGACGCAGTACAATTTGAAAGACGCTATAAGCCAAAGATATGAGTTCCAGAAATAATCCACATCATTCAGACACGTGAAAATGTTTGGCATTTCTCCATTTCATTGTCGAAACTCCAGACGGTTTTACAGAATGTGAAAGCCATGGACAAGGTATACTGGATATCAAATACACCTACAAGCATCAATATGAACTTGTGAGGGAAATACACGACAGGTCATACACTACATCGAAACAGAAACCATTGCCTTGAAAAAGTCTGAGCAATAGTACACACACTCAAGTACACATTCAAACGGCTGTATGTCAAACATGCTTCTGCGACTTTGCACTGCAGTGGAGTAGCCAGATTCTTGCACATGGGGCGTGAATTGTGAATGGAGTTTGGAAGGGGATGCGAGAACATACGTTCAATTTCTTCCATTGTAGTGATTTTAAAGCGAAAATGTTCACATACATTGTACATGTAGTCATTTCCCCCAGAAAACGTAGGTTAAAGTAAAAAAATACACACCTGACCAAATGTTACGGGATGCAATCGCACCCATTACACACCATGTCACTGGTTTTTGTACTGTACACCCACTGGGGAATCAATGTGACAAGTTTTTTGTATGATGTGGTGTTTGTGAATCATCTGATAAGACAAGTGTCGTGCCTTTGCACTTAATGACTGGGTGCCAGACATCCTTCAGCAAATGCTGATAACTTTATACCACTGACACAGTCTGCTTGCAGGACATGATCAATTGTTGCACAGATCCGATTCAGGAAGAGTTAAAAAATACTGATCACTTTTCATTCACATTTGTATTCCATTTGAAAATACTCGAACATGATGGTCACGTAAATGTAAACAGTTTTTGTAAGTAGACGCATGAAATTGGATTTGTTTTCAAGTAAATGGACCTATGCCCTATTTAGTTTAGAACCGGTACAGTGATTGATGTTGCAGGTTATCAGGTGCGCCGGAAGCATCATGCGATTGGTCCGGCGAATCTAGTGGGTGCACCCGCTACCGACCCAACGTGTATATGTTGTTACCACTCAGTTGAACCGTCTCGCCGAGACTGTTCAACTGAGTGGTAAAAACGTACACTTCTGATGAGAAATGAGCAAAATTGCAGAAAAAAATATTTATATTCCGTGTTTTATATACTTGTATATATGAATTACAAATATGTCAAAAGTATTGATCCGGCAGTCGCCGTACCTGCCAAACCTGTTCCGTCGCCCCTGGTTATATAAGATATAAATGTTGTAAAATGAAAGTACCAAAGAGTGGCCATACAATGACTATTCGGTTAACTTGTACAGAAACTAGAACATGGACGCCCCACTTACTGCTTTAACGGTATAAAACGGCCTTTGTTAGAAATGTTGGATCGGAAATGGAGATAATTTAAATTATGTTGGGGGTAGTGGTGTATGGACACCAAACCTGGATTTGTCACAGGGCGGTGGAGGACCATTAGTATGGAAGGTAATATCCGCCATAATTCTATGTGACTTGATGCTTGCGTGCTGATGACATTACAACTTATATTCATGTTATTTCATTCGTCATTTGTATTTATTACATTTGAAATCTGCTTGTTGTAATTGTATTTGTCTTTCTTACATGTCCATTCTGCTGATTGCTTTGTTCATTCGTCTTATTTACATTACAATTATTGATACGTCCTTATTCGTGTCCCTGTTTTATTGCACTAATCATTTGCAACAGAAAGTAAGAACAAGCACTTAGCACGTTGAATAAGGCCGAAAGCAGTAAGGACAAAGCCGCAGGAAGTAAGCATCAAGCCACAGTCCGAAAGCGGAAACCCGCAAGCAGAAAGCATCAAGCCACAAGCAGAATGATGCTAGCAATATATTGGTTAGTAGTGTCTCATTATGACGCCATATGGCACTGCTGTCAATGTTAGGAATTCTCCGACTAATAAATAATAGTACGAGATGTGATTGGCTGTTTCAGGCACACCTCCAATGCCGGTGTTGATGTAAGATTTCACCTACACATGATCACAGTATAGGTTAGAAGACACCAAATAGTTTTACTATACACTTTTACTATACACTTTAACCGAATCCCATCCAATAAGGTCAGTCTCTCCTACTGTCACTATTCGTATGGATGTTGTGGGACCTACTTGTACATGACCTGCAGCCGGTCAGTACTGGTTTTGCATGAATTAAACAATAGCTTCACTTACTCATAAGACAGAAAAATCCAACCTCGTCATGTCCCCCAATATTGTTTACATTTTTTTGTTTGGCCACGGAAACCTTGTTTACATCACATGACCATCATGTTCCTCGAGTGAAACTGGGTAGTAATGGATCAAGATTTGCAAGCAAACTGTGTCAGTGACCTCAAAACACCCGTTCATAGCGGACTACTTTTACCGTCTTGACGAGTTCGCACCATTTGTTATTCTCTAACCTATATTAACTATTAACTTGCATATGTATGTATGGTGTTTGACTGACTAATGTGTTTTATACATACATGTATCCTCATAATTAAATTACATATGTACGTAATTCAAAACAATCACATTTTTATAATAAGTTGCACATATGGTAACTTACACAGGTTGACTGTCAAACTGGCCCGTTACCGATGCAAACCAATAACCGTCCGGGATCAGACTAAGGTGGGCCACCACCATTGATTTTCCCTAAAAAACTAACCTGTTACCACACATTTTGCAATTCTCTGCTACTTTCATTTTTCTTATGGATGTTGTGGGACCTAATTTCCAATAACCTGCACCCATTCTGCTGTGGATCTTGACTAATTGAAATATAGATTGAATTATTGTTAAAACTGTGGTCCAATCTAGTAGGTACAAACTTTTCTTTATGGAACTTAAATAAGTGTATAATTGCAACTAGTCCACCACTTTTAAAAATTACGAGTGCCAGCTACACAGATATAATTATTTAGTAATAGTTAATGTACTCATAGAGACTCGCGGTGGTATCAAGCTAGTTCCATATGCAAGTGATGCAGTATTTTTAAATTATTTATGTCAACTAAATGCTGAATAAATATTGTTATCGACATATCATAAAGTATGATATTGCGCATCAAATAATAAATAAATGGAATAAATAGTTGCTTCCGTTATCATTTTAAGGAACCACGGTTATCGCCCCTGATATCAAACTGGCATTTCGCGTTTGATATAAAAAGTATAATAATGTCAATTAGTACGTCTGGTAATGGTAATCATTTTGCCAGAAAAATGTCAGATTGAAAGAATAAATAAAAACATGTCTCCATGTATTATAACCTGACATGTACACCCTAGGTTTAAGGTTAGAAAAGGGATGTTTTTAGCACCAGTTTTCAGCATATTTGAAGCATTTAAAAGAAAACACTGCGCCTGTTTGTCACGTCAAAGTTTCCGTGGCCAAATAATGTAAACAATATTGGGGGACATGACAAGGTTGGTCCCACAACATCCATACGAATAGTGAAAGTAGGAAAGACTGGCTGGGATTCGGTTAAATTATACAGTAAAACTATTTGGTGTCTGTTAACCTAAACATGGCTCAACAGAAAAGGCGCCATCAATCTACATCAACACCGTTAGGGACGGGTACCAGCATATTAAATCATTTTAGGGAGAACTATTTTAAGTGTTAGCAGCGCACCTGGCGTCATAATGGTTGTTCCCAAATTACTGTTGCAATTGTTGTTGTCAAGGGGCGTGGCTTATCGAGGTAACAAAACGCATGGCAAAACAGCGAAGCAATAATCAATAATGGAACTCCGGATGTCACTTAGAAGGTAATCAACACAAACGCATTGAAACAGTGCGAATGAATAAAGCATCAAGCCAAATGCACATGCAATTTAGACTACAACCAAGAAGATTTCAAATGTCACAAACACGAATGACGAATAAAATAACATGAAAGTAAGTTGTAATGGCACCAGTCAACAAGCATCAAGCCACATAGAATTGTAATAAGACGGATAGAACTTAGAATGTCATCAGCAAAACAAAATATATAAGCCATAACTTAGAATGTCATCAGCAAAACAAAATATATAAGTCATTTACCCGTGAGTTAACGTTTTGTGACGAACGGACGGACGGACGGATGGACACAGACGGACGGACAAGGGTAACACTAAAACCCCTTCCACTATCGTGGTGACGCATACAAACATTTATTTGTTCTATCCTTCAGTCAGCTATGATGACGGCACGATGTCCCGGTCCTGGTCATGTGACAGGCCACCTCAATCGGGAGGTGGGTGGGGCTGCATGGGCAGGGCCTATGAGCTTTATGCATGTAACTACGGGTCGTGTGCAGCGTATACTATTCATGCTATGTGTGAGCTATTTGTGGGCTGTGTGCGAGGGCTGGGTTTATTAGTTTTATGGGTGTAACTACGGATCATGTGCAGGTACATTATGCGTATACTGTAACTACGGGTCGTGTGCAGGTAAATTACGCGTATTCTATTTGAGTGCGAGGGCGGGGTTTACAAGTGGTATGGGTTTAACTACGGGTCGAGTGCAGATACATTATGTGTATGGTAATTACCAGTGGGCGGACAGCATTTAATGCACATATTTCGACTGTATCACAGATATTAGTAAATTCGGAAACAAAAGGGCCAACGGTCATTGGCCTGACTCTTTTTGGGCTCAAATGCCCGGGTTTAGAAGGTCCTCGAGCCAATTTCCTACCCTTGAATATAAGCTAAACAAAAATAGTGGGTGGGCCAGCGAGCAAGTAAATGTCGTGTGTCGTGTAAAGGGAAATGTGTAATAGTTATAGTTCACATATTAGATTTTTAAGGAATTAAATGCGAGGGAGCGATAGCGACCGCAGCATTTAGTTACTGAAAAATCCAATATGTGACCAATAACATACTTATAGTTCAGTCAATGAACAATGCAATGTCCCATCCCAGTATTGTTTTTTTCAATTTCCTGTTGAACGGTTAATAATTAAATATGGTAATATGTGAAACAAGTGGAGCTCAATACTGGCCAGTGATTGGCTTAGAAATTCGGGCAAACTATTAATACATATGCGGTTTATATATGCGTTTACATTATTTTGTATTATGTTATTCTCTATATACCTACAGGTCCGGCTGATGGTCAGTGGTCATCGTGGTACGCATGGGAGTCATGCTCCGTGACGTGTGGTGCGGGGATCGTGAAACGGCACCGCTACTGCATAAACCCCGCCCCTTCCGGTGGAGGGCGTGACTGTCCAGGAGACAACGCCCAGACAAGAACCTGCTTTCCTTCCGCCTGCGCAGGTGAGATTATATTTATTTGGGCTATGCAATTATTATTATTCCCCGTTTATCTATTTTAAGAGTTGCAAGTGGGACTTGGCTCAAAGAACCATCCATGCTCGGGATTTATTAAATATGTTTTATTGCTCTATTTATAGACAGTATACAGAAGGGTCAAGACATACCAAAAATACTATTAACAAGAGTAAACGGGTTGGGCTACACATTTTAACACTATTAGTTACAGCACTTATTATTTTCCAAGTGCGATAGCCTGTCTGTACGACGGGAGCATGTTTCACTAAACTTCGTACGATAAAAATGGTCGTAGGCAGATTTTTTTTAGAAAATTAGCATGGCCTCCTAACGCTACAATTTTCCACATAAATGTGCACACTAATAAATGTGAACGTATCCTAGCCAATATGTCAATTTATGAAATTATTAGCCAAATGGCTATTTTACATTTGCTCAAACATTTGTAAACACATAGTAGTCTACTTTTTGCAAATTTCTGAAAGTTTTAGTTGCAAAAATGTCCATTCTGAAATAATAGTAGCCACAATGGCTGTTTTAGTAGCCAAATGATAGACACAGCACTATGGTTTTACTATCGATACCTATAGCAAAGTAAATAATAAATGATAAAAGTCAGATAATTAAAAATAAGTTAAAAATGATCTAGATACACGGCATGTTAGTCTAGCCAAATGACTACTGCGGCTGTCAGTAACGCCAACCGAGGACGCATTCTGGAACCACGTTAACCCTTTCAACACCACATGCCTGTATAGTGGTATTGGCAAAACGTGTAGATCCAGATGAGCCGGCTCGTGCAGAGAATATTTCAGAACAAAAAACACCCCATTTCATAAATGGTCATACAATCATTTTGTGACGGTTGGATTGACCCGGAAATTAGCATATACCAGATGGCCGCGGCCCACATGTCGAGCCCGCCGAGGCATTTGATGGTATTTTTAAAAAACTTTAACGCAGATTTCGGACGGACGAACGCACGGACACACGCACGGACGCACGGACGCACTGACGTCATTGTGACCACTGTCTCGCCTTCCGCAAGCGGGCTCGACAAACAATCCGTTCCAGTTACTTCGGGGTGAAAGAGTTAATCATCTTACGAACATCCACAGTGGCGGGGCAGTGGGGCCTCTGGACGGAAATGTCTCCTTGCTCAGACACGTGTGGCGACGGCAAGCTCTCGCGCTACCGGAACTGTGACAACCCGGCGCCATCTAGCGGCGGCGCGATGTGCACCGGAAGCGACACGGAGACGTACAACTGTCACATGCTCGGTTGTAAAGGTACGCCTAGCTATGTATGCATACAATGTTATCATTAAATGTTCGTGGCACATAAATCAAGGTGCATGATCACGTGGTTACAACAACAACAACAACGTCGCCCACTCCAAAGTAAGTATTATTTGATATTTTCCTTAATATGTAACGGATTTTGATGAAATATGGCGCAACAAACGCGTCTTCATGAGCTGCATTTGGTGGTCCAGGGAGTTTGGCACAGACTTGTGTCGTTTTTGCGAAGATTCGATTTCCGTGTCGGAGACACGGACATCGATTCTTCGCAAAAACGACAGAAGTTTGGGCGAAAATACAAAGACCACCAAATGCAGCTTAACAAGACGCGTTCGATGCGCCATATTTCATCAAAATCCGTTACGTAATAAGGCCACTATAAAAGAATACGTACTTTGAATCAGATGGATTCTGGAAATTTCAGTACTTGTTGTTGTTATTAGTATCACGTGATTATACACCTTGTAAATGTACCTGAACACGCAGTAGTTCAGAGGAGCGCCGTGGCGTAATGGCTATTGTGTCGGACTACTGATCCAAGGGTCGTGGGTTCGAGCCTGACTAGCGGCGTGCGTTGTGTCCTTGAGCAAGACACTTTATCCACACTGCTCCAGTTCACCCAGCTGTAAATGGGTACCGATAGTTCGTAGTTGCTCTGTAAATACGAATTACCGGCTTCTCTCAAAAATCTCTACCTCCGTTCTTTCTCCCATTCTTGGGAGACGGCATGCAAGGTCCTAGAGCCAGTTCCGTCGTTAAATATAAGCTAAAGAAAGAAAAGTAAAGTAGTTCAGAACACGCCCAGATCTTATACTACTCGTATGTACTGACCGATCGGTTTGAATTATGTGCTTTGCAAACAACAATCAATGGCCGTGACCTACCATAGATAAAACAGCACAGTTATTGTCTTGTCAAACCGTTTTCTTTGCCATAAGCAGAGAACAAGACACCCACATTGACAAAAGAACCATGAATTATATTTATTACACTTCCACGGCGGTAAAGAAGTAACTATCTCAATGATAAACACATGACACGTGCACAGCGGTTGTCGAAGAGCCCTCAACGCGACAAAGACATGCACTCCACGACCAGCGGTGTGCGGTCCCCAAAGAAAAGTAACAGTACCTGCAATATATAGAGGATATTCCATCGTACATTTTGAAAGCGGGAAATAATACATGAGTGTTCGCCGGCTTCCGCGTAAACAACGAGTGAGCGTAGCCAGCGAGTTGCTTGCACGGACGCCGACGAGCACTCGTGTATTATTCCCGCTATTCAAACATGTACGATGGAATACTAGTATTCTATTTATTACACTTCCACGGCGGATATTTATGCACATTTCGTCTATTTGTGTGGCTATAATCAATGAATTGTGATGTGCGTATGAATAGTTACACAACGACGTGTTTCCCGCGTTTTGACGTCACGCTGTCTGACGTCAAACGTGACAGCAAAGTAATCTTTTTCAAATCCAAATTACACAGCCGTTTCTATGAACTAGATATATTTGAGTGCCTGTTTTAAAGGTGTTCAATCCCATTAATACTGTAAGATTAGTCGAGACTCTCCCAAAGATTTTGTAACATTTTGCATGGTAGCTCGTAGTTTCCAAGAAAACTCGCTACTTAAGACGTTACTTAATTTAGTTGACGGAGTTTGGGGTCCGTGGCAAGGATGGTCGACATGTTCCGTGTCATCTGACATCGGACAGATATCACGTGGGCGATCATGTGACAACCCGGCGCCCTCTGGCGGCGGATCACCGTGCGCCGGAAATGCTACGGAAACAAACGATTGCAGCGCTGGGTCGTGCATAGGTTAGTACAAGACACCGACAACAACATTCCGTCACTGGGGATGTAAGTTGCAAACATTTATTATTATGACATTCTAATGAACGCGCTTGAAACATTGAAATGTACAGAGCCCCGCAGGGGACATGGATTTTTTTGTATTAGTTTGTTCCCACGAAATAACAATTCATTCACTCAATTTAACAATTCTTTCCCTCGAATTAACAATTCGTTCCCACGAAATGACAATTCCTTCCCTCAATTTAACAATTCGTTCCCTCGAATTAACAATTCGTTCCCACGCTATAACAAACGAATTGTTATTTCGTGAGAAAGAATTGTTAAATTGAGGGAAAGAATTGTTAATTCATGGGAACGAATTGTAAATTCGTGAACGAATTGTTATTTCGTGGTAACGAATTAATAAAAAAAAAAATCTACGTCCCCTGCGGGGCTCCGTAGAAATGTATATGAAATTCGGTATTTGATAATAATGTTGTTAGTGGCAAAGCATCGACATATGAATACGTATCTAACCTTCCTATTAATGCTTCCATGCACAGGCACTTTGTGGTATTTGTCACGAATTGATCACACAGGTAGGATCTCAGGTGAGCTGATACGTGGGGGATATTGGTTGGCTTGGGGTATACTAGGCATGACAATAGAAATATGGCATTGAGTGAGCAGTAGATAATTGGGCATTGTAGTGTGACAGGTAAGTTGATGTGACCCATGTATATACAGGTACCAAGTTGGTCAGTTGGATGTGTGATTTTGACCAGGATAGTTGGTTCAGGACATTGAAAGTGTAGTATTTGGAGTTTATTACGAAAACTGTGTGCAGTGCTATAATGGAGCCAGATGCGATTTATTATATAGCGGACATAGACGGGAAGTGAGATGTATATAGACCAGTGGAGCCTCTTGAGTGACGGCAATCAGCACTATCATATAGTCTACTATGGGTTACAGATTGTAACCGACATAATCCCACCTTTGAGAGTGTACTCCCAGGATATATACTTGTACAGCCAGGGATAACCCAGCTTGGACAAGACATAGAAACGACATTCAATAATAACAATATATCAGATAAACAATAGAATGTAGAAGGGGACAATTGATATGTGAAACTACATATATGACTGTGTCTGTGACTATAGGTTTAGTGATCTATGTGTGTCATGTGATTAGGGGTATATTATTGATAACATACAAGTTTGATGTAGAATTGAAATGAATGCGATATTATCAATACTTTGTATCCATGTTGTACATATTCTTACATGTATTCTCACTTTATTCTGACTTCTGTTTTCTTTCTATACTCACAATGACAGGTCCAAGTAAACAAACTATAAACTTTGTCAACAAAAGTGCAATGTGTTGTTAATAATATGAGAACTCACAACGGACATTCCTCACAGTATTGAACGAAAGATGCCTCTTTAAATCATTCCAAATTTTACTCCCATATTAAATATCTACAAGATGGGACACTCGTCATATTTTCAACCAAAGGAAGTGGATTAATTACCTTGGGCCCGGCTCGCCAATTCAGTAATTGTAACGCGCGCGAAGGCCGCGCATTACAATCACTGAATAAGCGAGCCGGGCACAAGGTACATTAGTACCACTTCCGTTGGTTGAACAGATTGCGAGTGTCCAACCTTCTAGATATTTGATATCAGATTGTCGTACACACCACAAAGTGCATGTGCTTCCATAATTAACCTTACTAGGCTCTGATCGAGGTAATTTGACGTTGCATTCGGCAATGTCCGACGTGCTACTAGATAATTTGACTTTGCATTCGGCAATGTCCGACGTGCTACTAGATAATTTGACGTTGCATTCGGCAATGTCCGACGTGCTACTAGATAATTTGACGTTGCATTCGGCAATGTCCGACGTGCTACTAGGTAATTTGACGTTGCATTCGGCGTCCGCAATGTCCGACGTTGCATAACTGCTACTGCATTCGGCAATGTCCGACGTGCTACTAGATAATTTGACGTTGCATTCGGCAATGTCCGACGTGCTACTAGGTAATTTGACGTTGCATTCGGCAATGTCCGACGTGCTACTAGATAATTTGACGTTGCATTCGGCAATGTCCGACGTGCTACTAGGTAATTTGACGTTGCATTCGGCAATGTCCGACGTGCTACTAGATAATTTGACGTTGGCATTCGCAGTCCACGTTCTAATAATTTGACGTGATTCGGCAATGCCGACGTGCTACTAGGTAATTTGAGTTCTTCGGCAATGTCGACGTTGTACTATTGACGTTGCATTCGGCAATGTCCGACGTGCTACTAGCACGTCGGATATTGCCGAATGCAATGTCAAATTACCTCGATCAGCTCAATTTGAGGACGGTCGTCGTTTGTTGGGATGAAACGCGACTAGAGAGTTACGGTACGTGTGTTATAATTATGATGGTGTCCGCGCTTTTTCCCCCAGTCTGGTCTCAATGGTACGCGGCGCATGCTCGGTTACCTGCGGAAACGGAACCATTGAGAGATTGCGTCACTTGCAGCACGGGTCGGGATGTGGACCTGTCAGGCCGGCGTACGCGCACGTGCCATGTATGAAAGTCTCATGTCTATCGGAAGGGACATAGCTCTTGCAAAGCACATGTAACGATTGTCTCAAAAGCTGGCATAAAATATAATAAAGAGTAAAGGAATAATTTTAACTTATAACCTTCCCACCCGGCAGCTGGACATGCTATTGTCTGAATCAACGCAACATGCAGGGGCGAATCCATCCAGGATTTATGTCTAGAGGGGGCGTGCATTTCAAATGAGACACCCCTTACAGAATTTTTTTATATGTCCAATATATGGGAAAGTTATTGGGGACATACAAGTAACATATATGGCACATACAACTTCCTACTATATGGGACATATATTGCAAATGTTGGGATTTTGTATGCAAATGAGATGTATGTATATGTTGATTGAAGCAAATATGGGACATATAAACTATAGATTGGCAGTTATATGTCTGGCACATATAACTATAGCTTGAGTTGTATGTCATATACATATAACTCACTTGTTAGTTATATGTCTGGCACATATAGCTATAACCTTATGGCAGTTATATGTCTGGCACATATAACTATAACTTTATGGCAGTTATATGTCTGGCACATATAACTATAGCTTTATGGCAGTTATATGTCTGGCACATATAACTATAACTTTATGGCAGTTATATGTCTGGCACATATAACTATAACTTTATGGCAGTTATATGTCTGGCACATATAACTATAGCTTGAGTTGTATGTCACAGACATATAACTATCAAGCTACACATATATGTCTGTGACATATAACTATAACTCAGATAAGTATATTCAACGTCAGAACTTGACTTCATGTTAGACTGTGACAACAAAGGATTCATTGATTGAATGTGGCTTTATGTCTTGGCCAGATTGATTGATTGATTATTGGTGTTTAACAGCCTATCAACAGCTACGGTCATTTAAGGCCAGGTATAGAACATTTGGGATTGGTAGAAGAACAGTAGCATGCTGAGCTACATACACCTGGCGCCATTCAACCTGTCCATGTCTGAGAGAAATTCCCAAAATCTGAACTCAATATTTACAGAAAATATATATTCAGCCCTAAAGTCAGAATATTCCTCATTCCTGACCGGGTGCCAGGTCCTTGCCACACCAGTCACTTAGCTCCAATCTTATTTCTTAATGTCGCATAACATGATTTAGCTCTCAAGTATCGGAAGTCAAATTGTACAGGAGGGCCAAACCATGCAAGTCGGCATTCTGGTAAGGAGACCCCAACCCCTCTTTGGATTACCCTTCGCATGCCGACACCTACAACGCACTTCCTATCCTGAAGTTGTAGCCTTCCTGTATGGTCATATGCGGGAAACATTAACGTCAGTGCAACAACATTATGTACGTCTTTCTGAAATGTATTCACATATAAAATATATATAAACAAGAAATGAGTCTATCGAACGCGAATGCCACTGGCGGCATAGTGAAACAAATATTGTTGAAATGTATGAAGTGGTTACAAAGAAACAAGGTAAATATATTTGCTAAACGTAAATACTAAGTGACATTGTTATGACCTTGACCTTTGGCGTAAGAAGCCGGGTACATATGTGAGAGTGTATTATGTTGAGGTAAATACTGTTGCCAAATATAGTCGAAATGTATGAAGCTGTTACGAAGAAACGAGGAAAACATATTTGCTACACTCAAATGCTAAACGCAAAAAGTGTGACAGAATGACGGACGGACGGTCCAAACCCTATATGCCACCCGTCTCTTCGAGACCGGTGGCATAATTAATGTTGAAAATGCTGATATGGGCCGCCGGCTGAAAAAATTCACTTACATATGCGATTTTTGGATTCATATGTGGTAGTTTTTTTCTTGAGTCAATAATGGCTGCTGCTAAAATGTAGAAATGGCGAACAATGTATGCCCAGATCAGACTCTGTGGATGCGCAGGCTGATCTGGAACTACTCTGGTCGCATATGTCATAAAGTGCCCTTTCTTAGCTGATGCCCGTCTTTAATAAAGGTATTTACAAGTATTTATTACATTCCCAACGTGTTATTACATCGATTTTTCGGTTAGAGAAAACCTATAATTTATTGTTTCTTGTTATCTGACGGTACCGTTTTGTTTGTTTTAATGACGTCACATACACGCACATTTTGGCACCACAGCATTCAGGATGATTTTAGTCATTTGAAATGAAAAACTTACAAAATAAGTGGGAGGGAATGTAATAAATAGGATAATCCATCGTCCTCACCTTTCAATCGTGAAATTGTCAAATAATACACACGCGTAAGCAACTCGTTCGCTCTGCTAACTCGTTCTGTTTCTTTATTTATTTTTCGGAGAACCTGAAACACAGAGCACATTTGCAATTCTTACAGCTACACAAATAGTATGAATTAAAGTTCGTGGAACAGACCATTATGCGAGAAACAATATCAATCTTTGACATGACTGGACAGAATCAAAGTTAATTTTCGATACTAACACAGCGTGTGCTTTCATTAACAGGAATTGCACTTAAATTACTCCCTGAATATGCTGGTACATTAACCAAGTTAACTACATTTCCTAAAAGTTATATTAAAAGTTAATGTTAAAAAATAGTTCCTGAAAATCAGTATTATTAATGATGGTGCTGCCAACATCTCGTACACAACAGACTAAATAACACAGCAACCCATTAGTCCAAGATCAGGAAACCAGTTGTAGTACAATTGCATCTGCAAGTTAATGTAAGGAATGTATAAACTTCAATATTACATGCTACCCAGTGATTTACCATTCATCATTTACGAGCAAGCGAAGGAATTATTTCCACCTAGACTCAATGTCACATTTTGATAGCATATCCGGTAAAAAAAAAAGGATATGGAACCATTATGGGCATATTACCATAAACTTACCTTATAAAGTGTGTATTAGCAAAATTCTTAGGTCACTCCCCACGAAGTAGAAAGTAAACAAAGAACGCTTCAAACGCACATTTGGAAAGACTACTCCGTCATACACTCCCGCCTGCGATTCTCTTACCAAGAATTGCAATCCAGCGGTCCTTGAATTGCAATTCGTCCCCTCTGAAATTGCAGTCTAATTGCGGTCCAATCGCGGTCCCGTTTTTGCGGTCATTCTTTCGCGATACCGTTTGTGCGGTCATTCTTTCGCGGTCCAGTTTGTGTGGTCATTCTTTCGCGATACCGTTTGTGCGGTCATTCTTTCGCTATTTGCGGTAAAAACTTACCGTATCATCGTATAGTACAGTTTGTTTACATTATACAAACGTACTATACGAATATTATACAAACATACGATATCCGTTCGTATATACGATATATCCGTACGGATATGGTATGAATATACAGTGGGTCATCGTGCGGTTAAAATATACCGATGCACCGGTTCATTTCGAATGTAAACATCCGGTTTTCATTTCGATCATCTGCCACAATTTTAAGTTTTTCAAAATGAATAAATTTTCAGTTTTACGATACAGAAACAATTTAAAACTGAGGATTGTGAAGTACGGTATCACAGTGCATATACATGTGTGTACAATACAGTAATTCATCAGTAATTCATCATTGTACTCCGCACCACAGCCGGGGACACAAAACAATGATCCCAAACACACACCAGCCATCTACATTTGGCGTCCTAAAAGTTCCGGTCTATATCCCACAGTGGGAACAATGTGTATCACCACCACCACCAGTTTTTGTCTATGAACAACTACACTACACCCCCCCCACCCCGACCACCACTTCTGTCTGTAACGCAGGATGAAGTGGCCGACTGATCAAGTGCTAAACTAGTCCTGGTGCGATGGCCGACTGATCGAGTGCTATACTAATCCTGGTGCGATGGCCGACTCATCAAGGGCTAAACTAGTCCTGGTGTGATGGCCGACAGATCAAGTTCTAAACTAGTCCTGGTGTGATGGCCGACTGATTGAGTGCTATACTAGTCCTGGTGCGATGGCCGACTGATCAAGTGCTAAAGTAGTCCTGGTGTGATGGCCGACTGATCAAGTGCTATACTCGGCATGGCCGACTGATCAAGTGCTATACTGGGCATGGTGAGATGGCCAATTGATCAAGTGCTATACTGGGCATGGTGCAATGGGCGACTGATCAAGCGCTATACTAGTTATGGTGCGATCGCAGACTGATCAAGTGCTCTACTTGTCCTGGTGCGATGGCCGACTGATCAAGTGCTATACTCGGCATGGCCGACGGATCACGTGCTATACTGGGCATGGTGCAATGGGCGACTAATCAAGCACTGTACTACTTATGGTGCGATGGCAGACTGATCAAGTGCTCTACTAGTCCTGGTGTGATGACCGACTGATCAAGGGCTAAACTAGTCCTGGTGCGATGGCCGACTGATCAAGTTCTATACTAGTCCTGGTGCGATGGCCATGGCCTGCATGTCGTGCCAGCCGAGGCATTTGATAGTACAAACAATTTTGTATTGCAACAAAGCTTTAGCCCGTTGACGTAAAAACATGCCGCACCCGCCGAGGCTTTGATAGTATACCTAAAAACTTTAACTAAAAACACTTTAACCAAACACTTTATCATGAATGCACATCAATGTGCCGACTATATCGCTCTGTCTGCAAGCGGGCCCAACAAAAACTTTAAGGTAAATTTCAAAGTAATTTGACCGTGACATTGGGCACATATAAATAATAATGAATATGTGGGTGACAAATACACAGTATGTGAAGTTTCGAGTGAATTGGTGAAGCAGATTCAGAGATATAGTGTTCTTAAAGGTACATGCCCACTCAGTAGGCACAAAATGTTCTTTATATCAGAGACATCATCTGAGACATTTCGGGCAAAATAAACATTAATTCACCATTAATACACATATTTATTGGCATTATTATACATTTTATATCAGACGTAAATTTCCACACTGCTATCAGGGGCGATAACCGTGTTTCCTTAAAATGTTACCAAGACATTAGTATTTATTTTTTGATGTGCAATGATCATACTTTATAATCTGTCGAAAACATTATTTTTTCAGGGAATCACATTTAATTAGTATAAGTAATTAAAAAATTTCATGCCTCATTTGAATATGAAAATAGCTTGATACCACTGCTAGTCATTATCAGTAAAATAAATATTACTAAATGATTATATATGGATAGCGGCCACACGTAATTTTTAGAACTTATGGAATAGTGACACAATTATACACTTATTTAATTGCTATAAAGAACAGTTTGTGCCTACTGAGTGGGCATGTACCTTTAAAAACTTTAACCTTAAATCAAAAAAATGTAACCGGACGCACAAAGTGACGTACATATGGATGTTCGTACGTATGTAGGCCAATGTGACAACTATATCGCACTGTCCATATGCAGGCATGTCAAAAACTTTGAGGTAAATTCCAAAGTAATTTGACCTTGATATTGGGCACAGGGGTTGCAGGGGTTGAGCATAGAATAAAAATATGGATGATGATAAACACACATGTGAAGCTTCGAGTGAATTGGCGAAGCTGTTTCGTGAGATAGTTCTTAAAAACTTTAACCTACGGTAAATAAAAACCAGATGACCATGGCTCGCATGTCTAGCCCACCGAGGCATTTGATGGTCTCGGAGAATATTTATTTGAAGTTTGAAATAATTAAGGTATGTAAAACGCTTGAACGCAAATTTGAAAGTCATTTGACCTTGATCTTGGGCATGTGGGTCGCATGCGTGGGCTATAATATAAAATAAGGATGATAATAAAGAATTATTCCGAAGTTTGAAGCAAATCTGAGTAAGTGTTGTGGAGATATAAGGTATGCAAAAACTTTAACACAAATTTCAAAGTCATTTGACCTTGACCTTGGGGCACAGGGGCCGCATGAGTGGGACACAGAATGAATATATGGATGATGACTAATAAGCATTCGATGTTTCAAGTCAATGTGACTTAGGATATGGTATTTAAAAACATACACCGATTTCGGACGGACTGTATAATAATGCCAAACAATACGTGGGTAATGGTAAATGATTGTTTATATGGCCAGAAAATGTCTCCGATGATGTCTCTGACATAAAGAACATTTTGTGCCTACTGAGTGGGCATGTACCTTTAACGCTAGCTCTGCACTGTCCCGCGAAAAAACAAAGGAAGATAACTAAACTAGAAAATGTGTTCATAGAACACGGATACCCCACATATCGCTTTGATAGTAAACAAGGCAAAATTCCAGTGTCCAAAAGGGAGAGATAATCCATGACACGGGGTTCGAATAAAAAATCTAAATAAACTTTCCACATCTACTCATCATAAGGAAGCTACATATCAAATTTCAGTGCTGTAGCTATTACAAAAGTTTTACGAGTTACAAGGCAAAATGTTCAAATTATAATTAAAAAAGGGGGAGATAATCCATGACTCGGGGGGTCGAATCAAAATAAACTTTGCAAATCTACTCATCATAAGGAAGCTACATACCAAGTTTCAGGTGTGTAGCTATTAGGGTTTAAAAGTTTTAAAACGAGCTACAAACCAAAATTGGAAAATTCTAACTTGAAAAGGGGGAGATAATCCATGACCATGGGGTCGAATCAAACATACATGTACCAAGTTTCAGGTCTGTAGCTATTACGGTTTAAAAGTTGTACGAGTTACTAGGTTGGTGACGGACGGAAGAACGGACAAGGGTTACACTAAATGCCCCCTCCACTATCGTGGTGGGGGCATAACAATTAGTGAGGCAAAAGTTGTCATATACAAGTAACTTACCTTAATTCATCAGTTTACACATCAGACGATGAATGAACTTTAATTCTGGTGTAGAATATTAAAGTTATTCATTATGTTCAATAGTGCTGCTTTGACCATGACGTGAAATTAAAACATGCATGACATGATCTGGAAGAATAACCACAGACCAAGCACACATATTCAGAATCACGTCTGTCGGTTCTTATCCAGCTCCGATTTATGTCACCTGTCCACAAAATCCAGAATCCAACATTGTCGCAAATTTAATCCTCTATGTTGGTGTACGTTAGAACAAAATGTCACTTAGTGTATTATCCAATGCGGGTTGTAATCTCTTGTTCCTCTAAATAAATGCGTCCAACAATCCCTGTAGCTGCTATCGTGATAAAAAATGTTAAAGGTTCTGTCAGCGCCTCACATATTGATCTTAACCCTTTCCCTGACAGAGACAACTTTTCACGCCTCTGCAGAAGATGTCTTTTGAAAACATTGTGGGAAAAGGAGAAATTGCTTGTAACAAGCAATTTCTCCTTTTCCCACAATGTTTTCTACTCTATCAGATAATTTAACCATCATTTGACCCAGCATTTGATTCCTTTATTCAGATGTTTTGGATTTGGATGAGTCGAAATATCGCAAAACAGGGAAAGGGTTAATATCCACCATTTTGATTCCAAGTACCAGAATAATGATGTTTCCATGCGCCGTCGTAGTGTTACCTGTCAGATTCCGTTGTTTATTTGATCAAATTAATGGACAAATTTGTGTCCGCTAATGTCGCCAAGAGCATAATCTGTGATGTTGACTGTAATAATTTGGCATAACTTCTAGCTTGTGATTTTTTGGTTGAATGAAGTAATCACTATGGTGAATAAGTGTGTATTTGTGTCCGGTTTGCTCAGTAGGTAGAGCGATGGTGTGGTAAACCAGAGATCCCCGGTTCGATTCCTGGCTGGCGCGCATCTTTCTCACCCTGTGACATTTAGCGCCCAACGTAGTTGCGGGAAGTAACTCTGCAGAATACTCCCGCATCGTCCGTACCGAGAGTTATGGTGCTCTCCGTAGGTTTCCCCTGCAAAGTATCAAATCACATCTGATTTGCACTTCAACTGTTAATTGCGACATATTTTCTGTATTTTTCAATTGAAAGAAATGTCAGTATTATACTTATTCATTTCTGTGTAATAACCTATGGAGCACCGTAACTCTGGGTACGGACGATAATTGAGTATTCTGTTGCCCAACGAAGGACCGCGACTGATAAATACTCCCAAAATTGTACCCAAATATATGGAATTCGGAGACAAAAATTAAACATGGAATTCAAGGACGAATTTCAATTTGGCGGAGAAGAATGTCACAGTACGCAACTGACTATGGGGATGAAGTGTGTATGAGCTGTGCCTTGTTACAAATGTAGCTTGCTCGGTAGAGCCATGGGCATGGTACGGTAAACATGAGGTCCCTGGTTCGATTCCGGGCCGTTATTTATCTTTCTCACGCTGTGACACAAGTAAACCGTTCTATTTTAAAGAAATGGCTATCACCGGAATAAATATTATCTTCACAAAATTTGATTCGGGCCAATAGAAATCAACAGCCAGAACAGAACGTTTGCAGTAATAGAAATCTAATTCCAAAAATAAAATAAATTTTAATTTTCTTTTTATGATCAGGTTTCGAAAATTAAAATATGCTTTTCTTTTAAAATTATTATCAATATGTTCACCAGTTATTATGGTTAATATGCAATTCACAGTCTCCTGCAGCTTGAAATTGAAAGACATTATGAAAAGTTGTGTTGATCTCAGAAATTGTCATGTCGACTATAGAATCGCGTCGAAATAATGTTAACAGAATAGGAAAAACGTAATTTGATACCGACGAAAAAGTAAACAAAACGCAAAATTGATGCTTAGTTTTGCAATATTATACGTAGACCACACATTATAATTGATTTTTATAATTTGATTTTATATGAAAATAAATATATTGTAGTAGGTGGTGTCTATTAATGTGTTCTTGATATTCGGATCGGCAGTGACGACATTTTCTTTTGTCCAAGAAATTGTCAAGGTCAATGTTTCACTGTTTGTCTCGCAATAACCCGCCAATTTATATTTGCGCACCAAAAAAACAGATCACCAATACCACTTACTTTCTAGTCACTTTGAATGAAATAGATGGAATAAAATTTTGGATTGGAACACGGATAAGTTTGTCAACTATTTCGATTTTATTGCCGCATTGGTCAAGCAGAGCGGTCCGCTGGTTTGACCGCAGAGAGCAGCGTAAAGCGGTCATTCTTTCGCAGTTTAAAGAAAACAAGAAATGCGTCTGTCGAACGCGGATGCCACATGCAGCATATTTGAGAAACTGTGACAAAGTGGTTAACCGAAAAGTGTGACGGACGGACAGACGGACGGACGGTCCAAACACTATATGCCACCAGTTTCTTCGAAACCCGGTGGCATAAAAAGGAGCGTAAACTGCAATTAAAAGCGGAGCGCAGCGCTAACTGCGCTATAAGTATTGCAATTCCGCAACCAACTCTTTGGACCGCAGTCACATGATTGCAGTCCGATTGCGGTCCAATTGCAATTAATGGGAACACGAATTGCAATCCTGCGCTCCAGGAATTGCAATTCGCCTGGTAAGAGAACCGTAAGCCAAATTGTACCTCTTATGTAATGCAGTGTAATTAGAGTTATGTACTCATAACTAACATATATTAACTTCAATAAATGTTCTACTATTTCTAAGACAGTGGGAGTGGAATCCCAATATCACACAAGTTGCTTACTGGATCCAGTCGGTTACTAGTTAATTATTTCATAATTTCGAAATTCTTACCTTATTTGATTTAAACGATAACAATAAGTCTCAATCATTTCTAGAAGTCTAGTTTATGTGTTTATGAAATCCCTTACTGTGGTTTTGATTTTAATTTACATTAAATTCGTTTTTAAATCCCAATAACTGATGCTTTTTGTTAACAAGAATTCCGCCACGGAAGCGGCGTCGCGCCTGCCGAGGCATTTGACCGTGAATATTACAAGTAAATAAATTACCTTGACCTTCAGAATTTGGATGTGGGGGTGTGCATAATGAAGCATCATCCGTGGACAAACATTGATGTGAAATATTATCAATGTCCGGAAAGGGGTTAAAGAGATATTGTGAAAAAAACAATAACTTTAACGCATTTCTGTTACAAAACCGGTGAACATTACAAAGAAATAAATGACCTTGACCTTCAAAATTTGTATGTGGGGGTGTGCGTAATGAAGCATCATCCCTAGACAAACATTGATGTGAAATATTATCAATGTCTGGCAAGGGGTTAAAGAGATATTGTGAAAAAACAATAACTTTAACGCATTTCTGTTACAAAACCGGTGAACATTACAAGGAAATAAATGACCTTGACCTTGATAATTTGGATGTGGGGGTGTGCGTACTGAAGCATCATCCCTAGACAAACATTGATGTGAAATATTATCAATGTCTGGCAAGGGGTTAAAGAGATATTGTGAAAAAAACAATAACTTTAACGCATTTGCCTTACAAAAAAAACGGACGACACGGACGACGCGGACGACGCGGACGACGACGACGCGGACGACGACGACGACGACGACGGAAAAAGCGCCGAGTATAGTCGCGCCTCTGCTAAAGCAGGCGCGACAAAAACGCGGTTGTTGTTGTTGTTATTGTTGTTGTTGTATGTCTGTATTTCAGGCGCTTATTTTTTTGCCTCTATCTCTCTACAGACCCAAAATATTTCCTACAACCCAAATGTGCATGCATAATCGTCCATGTGTCTGTCAGCCTGTCTGTCAGTATTTTGCACAGTCTGTGTGTATTGTATATTAATTATGCTTGTTTTGTATGTGTAAGTGTATTAAAATTGTGTCTGTAATGTGCTGGAAACAAAGAATTGTCCTCTGATTATTTGGAATTTTATTCTTCTTTTTCTTAAAATCATGTTTGGCAGCACAGTAAAATTGTCTCAAACTGAGTAGATTCTACTGTGTCGCTGAAACATGATTTTATATTTAGAAAAATGAAGAAAAAAAATCAGTAGATGACAAAAATCTAATTGGCGAATTCTATCATATGTAATGTTTGAGTATTAGTAGTTGCACAAAATTATTTGTAAATTACCCCAAACCAACGAAATCCACCCACATATCGATATGACACCAAAATAATGGCCATCTGTTCAAACATCTGTGTTTTACAGAACTTATATTGAATATTTAAATGTGTTCTGTAAATAATATATTATCCAGGCAAAAAAACTGTGATGCAATATGGAAGGTTATTTGAGAGTTAAAATACTGTACAAGTGTGTGATAAGTGGATGTTACTGGAGAAGTGGGGCTTATGGGTTTTCCGACCAGTGTATATCCAGATCAGAGTCTCATCAGAATCTGCACTGTTCGCCATTCCATCAGTGAAACACCGGTCATGCTTTTAACAAGCAATGCACATTGTTATCAGGCTACAGGAGTGTGCTATTGGATCAGGAGCTACACTGGTCAGAAATGTCATAAGCCTCATTTCTCCAGTCACAGCCACATAATTATGAGAAATCATCAAAATGCTTTGATTACAAATACAATCTACACTATTTACTCAAAGTCCAAGGGACTGAGGAAATAGTATGACTGAGCGAAAATTTGAGTTAACGAGAGCTATACTATATAGGAAAACATGTAATAATTTCACTTTGAGTTATCAGTATTTTTATTACAGAAGTTTTAACAATAAAAACAACTTTTAAAATTTCTCGCATTTCCAGTAAATTTTCTAAGTTCTCAGATTTCCTGTAAATTTTCTAAGTTCTCAGATTTCCGGTATGTTCCGCTCCTTTTCCGCTCTCGAAATTTTCTGAGTCAATATTTTATAGCAAAAAATGACTAAGTTCTCACTTTTAACTGAATTTCCATGCTTTTTCCAGTGTTTCCATGGACAATGTCTGCACTTTCCATGGACGACGTCCATACTTTCCATGGACATTGTCCAGCATATTCCAGTGTTTCCGCATTTATTCCATGGTTTCCACAGAGTTTCGGTGGAAATTCCATGATGTCCATGGAATTTCCACAGAATTTCCTGTATGTCCATGGAAAATATACAGCCGGGATCCTTGTCTCTCCTGCATGTGAACACTACTTCATCTTCATTATTAAGCATAGAACATTGATTAACAGACGGCTCTCGGCTGGTGTCAGAAATCTAAATATAATCATATAATGTGTGTGTGCATGTATGTGTGCGAGTACATGATTGTACTATCAAATAATTTGAAATGCCTTGGTGGTTGGCTGGTTGTGAGTATGTGACGGGTAATTCAGCGATCAGCAGTCAGTCTTAACGGAATGCTGACCTACATGGTTTGGCCCTCGTGTACATTTTGGCCCTTGATTCTTGAGAGCTAAATCGTTAACTACCAATACTCAACTTCAATTGTTTTTTGCTTAAATCCTCTACTTATTTATTTTAGCAGTGGGTGGTAGGAGGGAGCATGTGATGGGTAATTTAACGATCGGGGTTCATCTTTACCGGAATGCCGACCTACATGATTTGGCCCTCTTGTACCGTTTTGGCCCCCTGGTACTTGAGAGCTAAATCCTGTTATGCCCCATTAAGAAAGTAATAAGAATAGAGCTAGTCCTATTACTTTCGAAGTTGGAGCTAAGTGACTCTGGTGTGTCATGGACATGGCACCAGGTCAGGATATTCTAATTTTAGGGCTGAATATATAGTTTATGTAAATATTGAACTCTGATTTTGGGAATTTCTTTCATTTTGGACAGGTTGAATACGGGATAGTCCAACCCGTTGGCCCGGCCTTAAATGACCTTAGCTGTTGATAGGCCGTTAAACACCAATAATCAATCATTTTAGCAAATTTCATTTAAAAAAAAATATATTTCGATTATATTTTGTATTTTTTTATTTTTTTTTTACTTCTATGTAAATAACACATTGGAATAGCTTATCTCAAACCAAACATTTTGATACCCATTTTGCTCTAACTTAATGAACAATGTATTTTTTTATTTGTATATATTGTTAAAAAACATACTGTTTGGACTTAGTCGTTTCTGACTCGAGAAAGTTCTCACTTATATGTCTGAACTTTTGGAAAGACAATTCCCCAACATCTGCCCTACATTCGACATATAACTCCCATATAACAGAAATACTTATATGTTTTACACATATAACTTTCCAACATCTCTCCTATAACTATAACTCCCATACTCCATTTTAATGGCAGTTGTATGTGCCCTATATTGGACATATATGGCACATATATGGCACATGTATGTTTGTGCTTTCAATTTCGGTAAGGGACATATAATAGTCAACTTTCATAAAATTCAGATTATTTTCTGCATTTTTTTCTTATTTATCATAAAAAGTATATGTTGTTACCACTCAGTTGAACCGTCTCGACGAGACGGTTCAACTGAGTGTTAACATACACTTTTTGATGAGAAATAAGGAAATAATCAGATGTTTCCACGTAAAAAATCGGTTACTGAAATTTAAACTCGGCCAACTTTAGAGGGACACTCCCCCGCCTGACATGTAGACTTAAACGGTCATACGGCTGTTTAAATAGCTATTTATGACTATAGTATTTGTATATTGTTGTATACACTTGATACGCGATATTTACGTGAGATTTTCTAATGGTGGCAACATGCTTTGTACAGAAGACCAAATTAAAGTTGTGGTCCCATCTGTTAGGCACAACATGTTCTCATTAGACGGGACATTTTTAAATTATTAATAGCAACTAAATATGTCACATGAATAAATAATTGTATCGACATAGTATGATAATTGTATCGACATAGTATGATGTTATGATCATTGCACATCAAGAAATATATATAGAGAATACATAGTTGTTTCCGTTAATAGTTTAAGGAAACACGGTTATCGCCCCTAATATCAAGAGTGACAATTCAAGTTTGATATAAAGGGTATAATAATGTCTATTAACACGTCATGTAATGGTAAATCAAATGTTTTATTTACCCGAAAATGTTATATCTAAAGAATGGACTAGGAAAAATATGTCGCGACACCATGTTGCTAATAGAATGTGTATTTGTTGGCTGGATTGTAAACATTATAGTTGAATCATAGCCACTCCCTTCCCTGCTACGCGTTTTTCACCTGTGGGATGGCCCGATATTTTCTATGGTGGGAACAACCTGTGTGTATAATACCCAATACATAAATACACGACTTCATATTGCTTGTAATACATTCATGTATTTGTCGGGCGTATTCTAAACGTAAATTATGTACTATCTAACGGTGGGCACAACCTTTGTGCATAATACAACAACGCATGAATACACAACTTCATATCGCTTGAAGTACATATCATATTCACACGCATGTAGCATTGATAATGGAGTCATTCCGGTTTATAATATTGTGTAAACAACTACTGAATGTGAAGTTAAATTAGGTTATGCGATTTGTCATGGTTTATATGAGACGTCAATATTACAACAGGTATGCGTGTCGTTTGTATGTTAACGTGTTCCATGCTGGATACTGGATCTTAAGAATCATTATTATTTTCCTTGTTTATGAATGAAAGTTTGCTACCACTCATAGTAGATCTAAAAACGTTCAATTTTCTTATTTCTCATAAAAAATATATGTTGTTAACACTCATATGAACCGTCTCGACGAGACGGTTCATATGAGTGGTAACAACATTTACTTTTGGTGAGAAATAAGGAAGGGTAAGGAAGTGTTTTCATCATGAAATTGTGTTAACACGTTTATCGTATTGTGCAGTATTCGTGTTTTACAACGAGCAAGTTAAACCTATTTAGCGGAAATATTATTTTCCAATATTTACTGTACACATACATAATTGTATCGTGTTACGTCACGAATGGTCCTACACAGTCACGGTTGTACAATACTATAGCTTTTTTTTTTTTTAAATGACAGAATCCTGTGGATATATTTCTCGTTTTGCATACTTTTATAACATCGTGTATCGATGTGAATGTTGCCATATCGGATATGAAATATACATTTATCAGGTATTATCACATCTTTGTCACATTTCCGGGTGTTGTTTCTGTGTTAACACAGCTCGTGTGCAATGTATGTGCATGAGTATCTGATAAATAAGTTCGATCACGTTTGTCCTCATGTTATATCTCCTCGTGCATGCGGACGAACCGTGATCTAAATTGTACTAACATATAAAATATTGATGTTATTTCCGGTGTATTTTAGCTTTATTTAATGAACAACGTTGCAATACATTCAGGGCTCCAGATAAGGAATTAGTAATTGAGTATTGTCACTCCATCATTTCTGAAGCAATTTCGAAATTTTAATTGGGTAAAATAAAATCACACTACTGTTTACACATCAACAGACAGCAATTATTGAATGGTTTGCTTCGAAATGAAAACATATCTTGGAATTTCATTAGAATTGTCTCCTTGGAGACAATTCTAATGAAATACCAAGATTTGTTTTCATGGAAAATAAGAAAAATATGCTATATTCGTGGTTTGTTTATTGTTTTCTGCAGCATGATAAAGGTACTACACATTTTTTATTGCTTTTTGATACTCGCTACTTCTGATTTCAATTGGGTTTTTAACAATTTTAATTGGGTATTTAAGCAAATACGCAGCTTATCTGGAGCCCTGCAATTTCAATTAAATTAAAAAAATCGCCTGCGCTAGTTTGGCCGATTTTTCAAATTCCTTATTTCAAAATACACGTAATTTAATATTGTGCTTCAAATCAAGCAGGTTGATTGGCATAGCCTGAGCTGTGTTACAGCTCAGGCTCAGACAATCAAATTGCTTGATTGCGAGTTGGCATTACCAATATATGCTCAGAAAAGTTATTAGTCTGTGAAAATTAACGCAGGCTGTGGTGTATATATATATATATACATGTAGAGCTCCAGATAAGGAATTAGTAATTGGGTATTGTCACTCCATTATTTCTGAAGCAATTGGGTATTTCAAAATTTTAATTGGGTAAAAATATAATCACACTACTGTTTACACATCAGCAGACCGCACTTATTCAATAGTTTGCTTCTAAATGAAAACACATCTTGGTATTTCATTAGAATTATTTCCTTGGAGACAATTCTAATGAAATACCAAGATGTGTTTTCATGGAAAAATAAGAAAATATGCTATATTTGTGGCATGTTTATTGTTTTCCGTAACATGATAAAGATACCACAAATTTTGCATCGCTTCTTGATACTCACTACTTCTGATTTCAATTGGGTTTTTGGAAATTTTAATTGGGTATTTACGCAAATACGCAGCTTATCTGGAGCGCTGCATGTATATAACTCTCTGTTGTAACACGTTGCTTTTGCTGTAACACAAACCACATGTTTAAAGTTGGGGTCGCAGTAGGCACAAGCTGTTCTTTATAGAAATTAAATAGGTGTATAATTATGTAACTATTCCACGAATTTTTAAAATTGCCCGCTATACAGATATAATAATTTAGTAATATTTATTTTACTGATAGTGACTCGCGGTGGTATCAGGCTATTTTGATATGCAAATGAGGCAGGGCATTATTATATTATTTATACAAATTAAATGCGTCACCGGAAATCACTATTTTTATCGCCAGATTATAAAGTATGATCATTCACATAAAACATAAATGCAGAGAATAAGTAGTAATTCCCGTTAGTATTTTAAGGAACACGGTTATCGCCCCTGATGTCAGTATGGAAATTCACGTTTGATATAAAACGCATAATAATGCAAATTAATACGCCGGGTAAACTACATTTTATCTCATTAAAACTGTTGACAGCTTTCACAGCTGTAATTGCGGCTGCTGCAGTAAACATTACATGACCTAGTTTCAAGATAGGGTTAAATTCGATCGGTTTGTATGCTACTCAAGTTAGTTAGTTTTTAAAAACAAATCAACTGGGATGTGTAAAATTTTAGCATACAAAGTTTATGGCATAATGGCGTTTTAAAGTAACATTGTCTGAATAATATATGCGATATACCACTGATAATGTAAGAAGCAATGTGTCAAACACTTGTAGTCAGCACTAACTAAAAAGAGGAACGTGTATCGGCCGTATTCACACATCGGCATGACCAGGGCAGACACGAATCTAATGAGCAAAGGAATGGATGAAAATAGTTATAGAAACATTTTTAAGAATACACTGTTATATTTAAATACACCCATTATATTCATGTTTAAGGCGATTTGATATGTTGAATAACATCTGCAGTACGAGTATGCATGATTTCGATGGCATCGGGTCTGGTACCCGGGAGTAATACTGGAGTAGCGAAAATCGTTCCGAAACCCATTAGACTGGGTAACGTAACGAGTTAGTGACGTCCATAACTTGAGCGTCTGGAAAAAAAATGTAAATAATCAGAAATTTGTAATTCCTATGATAAGATTTTATCTGAATTGAATAGTTTTCCTACTTTATTGATTTATTTTGTTTGACATTTGCTATTCCACTGAATGAAGTACGCACATGTCGTTAGGTGTTCCGAAACTAATTGGTCTAGGCTATAACATGGCATGTGGAACTCTAGCTTTAACATAAACAGCATTAACCCATTACATACCGAGGCACACATAAAGAACCCATAAAAAACAACAAAGTATGTATTTGTATATCCAGCTACCACTCATTGGAAACATCTCATCTCGCGGAGTGACGTAGTGGCTCACAGATGTACAACCTGGATATAGGTCCCAGAAAATGGCACATTCAAAAAGCATACCACATCCACCCATTTCTATAGACCATACATCGTATATATACGATTTATAGTCTATAGAAACTGGTGGGCGGGCTACATTTTTGAATGAGCCATTCACTGGGTCATAGGTTCGAGTATTTCAAGTGTGTATTAGCGTACTGTCTGTTTCACGAAACCTGCCCAAATGTTAGGGCCATATACACATTGCATAAACAATTATTTTTTTTCGATATTATTAAATTTTATCAAAATTTAAAGATACATGCCCACTCAGTAGGCACAAACTGTTCTTTACATCAGAGACATCATATGATACATTTTCTGGCAAAATTAACATTCATTCACTATATCCCCACGTGTTGATTGGCATTATTATACGTTTTATATCAGATGTAAATTTCCACACTGATGTCAGGGGCGATAACCGTGTTTCCTTAAAATGTTAACAGACATTGATATTTATTCTTTGTATTCTCTGTATATATATTTTTTATGTCAATGATCATACTTTATAATCTGTCAGAATATTATTTTTTCAGGTACGTATTTAATTAGTATAAATAATAATTTTTTTTAGAACTGGTGGAATAGTGACACAATTATACACATATTTAATTCCTATTAAAAACATTTTGTGCCTACTGACTGGGCAGAGGATCGGAGCAAATTTCACGAAATAAAAAGAGGGCTCACTCTTAAATTTTGATAAACTTTAATAATATCAAAAAACATATTGTTTTTGCATTGTTCATATATCGGTACACATTGGGCAGCTTTCGTGAAACATTGAACAATTCTGTAAAGACCTGTGTTTTTGCAGAATTGTTCAACGTATCGTATTGTTGCGGAAATCTTACTTTCGTGGAACAGACATTAGGTGTTGGACACCGGTTATCTTCCCGCATGGCAATTATGGCAAACTACCTTCATCATATACTGACAGCTACTAAGAAATACGTACAAATAAACAAAACAAGAAAAACAAGTCCACCAAGATCATGAAGATATACGTGATATTCAACTAGGGATTTAGGATCTATAGTATGTCTATGGTTCAATCAATCTCCGGCTAGAAGTTTTCAGTAGGAGGAGCGATGGAGGTGGATAACCAATCACCATGGCGCGTTGGCGATTCGGCAGACAAATCACGGCGGGACGCTGATGGCACCGACAAATCACCGTGCGATATGGATGTCACCGACCAATCATCATGGAGCATTGGTGGCACGGACCAATCACCATGCGACGTCGATGACACTGTCGACGTCGACCAATCGCTGTGGGAGGAACTCAAGAGAAAGTTGTGCGACGAGCTGACACCTGCAGAACTAAAAGAGGTAACAAACTACGACTGATTGATAGATAGATTGATTGAAGTAAAGTTTGCTTATTATAGTAGAAAGGGCCAGTTTTATTTGACTTATGAGACACTCAATCAAACAATCAGTACTTCCCATTTCCTATCCTTATGCCAGGCACCCGACTGGAAGCCAATTGGTACCATTAAATTTAACTAACTGGCGGCTCACCAACCAGCCACATCAGTCCGAGTTGAGACTTTGATCTCCCAGTTACGAGGCGGTTGCCTCGGCCACTAGGCCACAGCGACTGGTTGATTGGTTGCTTGCTTGCTTGATCGATTGCTTGACGACTTATATGGATTATTAAGGATACATAAGCTATGCCGTTGTCACGTTAAGTAGATGGTATAAATGTGCCACAATAGGTCTGTACATTTAAAACGAGATGCCATCCATTTTCAGGCGTACGAGAAGTTTAATAAAACACAGTCTCTGCTTATTTCAGGCCTTGTATCTGATGCCGAAGGGAATTTGTCGTGACCTGGGTCCGCTGTGGACTATGGAAGACCCACATGACCTATTGATCTTCTTGGAAAACAACATGCCGGAAAACGAGGCTATTCAGATTCTGGAGAACATTTTATCCATTATGCAGGTATTAATACTGGAACTGAGATGTTAAGTGTTCATGGTATAAAATTAGGCCAGGAAAAAACTTATCCGGATCACTTTATGGCACAGAAACCCGTTGCTCACAACACGTGGTCAACTGTTGTACATTTCTGCTTGAGAAACAGCAGGGGGCCGTTTCACTCGCCGAGTGGTAACAACATACACTTTTATGAGAAATGAGAAACATTGAAGAAAAATATTAACATTCCTGACATTATTACTTATATATGAATTCCGAATATTTCAATAAAAACATAGTTTTGTCACAAGTATTGGTCCGGCAGTTGCCGGATCTGCCGGACGTATTCCGACGCCCCTGTTCGTGCACTATACCACTGTATTAGTATTGTTGTCACATCTTTCACACATTTCCCGGTGTTGTTTCTGTATTAACCCTTAGCCTGCTGAATGAAATGTTGTCGTCAGCTGTTTATGTTTTATTTTCGATTTTTCTCGTCAAAAACATGGTTTGACAGCAGTTTAGAATCATTTCCAATGGAAATGATTCTAAAGTGCTGTCAAACCATGTTTTTATTGAGAAACAGAGCAAAACATAAAGTAACAGCAGACGACAGTTTTCGCGAACAGCAGGCTAAGGGTTAACACAGCTCGTGTGCAAGGTATGTGCATAAGGATGTGATACATAAGTTAGATCACGTTGTCCGCATGTACGAGCGATAATCCGCTCGCTAAAGCTCACGGATTATCTCCTCGTACATGCGGACGAACCGTGATCATTATATTGTCATTATAATTATAATATTGATACAAGCAAGAGAGTCGTATTATATGCTCAGTCTTTGCGGAGAAGGAAGGAAATGGCGTGTCAGATCACATAGATTTCACTATGTTCTGTGGGAGAGCCCCCGGACCCCACTAGCTGCTTCGGAGCCCGTCAAGCCGTGGAAATGACCCCCACCCCCATCCGCTTCAAAAAGGCTGGTTTAGGGCTGAAACATAACATAATAGTATTTTAGTAGTACGGTACGTTGTCTTTGCTTTCATTTTCATGCGCGTTTGTAACTTAATATATTTAAAATATTTAAAAACAAATACTCGAACGTGATACTGTATTCGTAATGTAAACAGTGTTTGAGCCGGTGGAAAACGAAGTTGGTCAGTGGAGATTGGATTTGTTTTTCTTGGGAGTAAGTGAACTTTTTGTATTTAGTTTATATCCAGTGCAGACTGGTTGTTGCTTATGTAAAAGTAGGTTCTGCAACACTCAAACAACAATTAAAAGCAGCAGACAATGTGGTATATCTGGGGTGATTTGTTTAAGTTGTG
>CM055275.1:67104965-67149072 GCA_029237695.1 Conchocele bisecta
TTCGTGTTCCCATTAATTGCAATTGGACCGCAATCGGACTGCAATCATGTGACTGCGGTCCAAAGAGTTGGTTGCGGAATTGCAATACTTATAGCGCAGTTAGCGATGCGCTCCGCTTTTAATTGCAGTTTACGCTCCTTTTTATGCCACCGGGTTTCGAAGAAACTGGTGGCATATAGTGTTTGGACCGTCCGTCCGTCTGTCCGTCCGTCACACTTTTCGGTTAACCACTTTGTGACAGTTTCTCAAATATGCTGCATGTGGCATCCGCGTTCGACAGACGCATTTCTTGTTTTCTTCAAACTGCGAAAGAATGACCGCTTTACGCTGCGCTCTGCGGTCAAACCAGCGGACCGCTCTGCTTGACCAATGCGGCAATAAAATCGAAATAGTTGACAAACTTATCCGTGTTCCAATCCAAAATTTTATCCCATCTATTTCATTCAAAGTGACTAGAAAGTAAGTGGTATTGGTGATCTGTTTTTTTGGTGCGCAAATATAAATTGGCGGGTTATTGCGAGACAAACAGTGAAACATTGACCTTGACAATTTCTTGGACAAAAAAAATGTCGTCACTGCCGATCCGAATATCAAGAACACATTAATAGACACCACCATACTCACAATATATTTATTTTCATATAAAATCAAATTATAATGTGTGGTCTAAGGTATAATATTGCAAAACTAAGCATCAATTTTGCGTTTTGTTTACTTTTTCGTCGGTATCAAATTACGTTTTCCTATTCTGTTAACATTATTTCGACGCGATTCTATAGTCGACATGACAATTTCTGAGATCAACACAACTTTTCATAATGTCTTTCAATTTCAAGCTGCAAGGAGACCGTGAATTGCATATTAACCATAATAACATGGTGAACATATTGATAATAATTTTAAAAGAAAAGCATATTTTAATTTTCGAAACCTGATCATAAAAAGAAAATTAAAAATTTATATTGGAATTAGATTTCTATTACTGCAAACGTTCTGTTCTGGCTGTTGATTTCTATTGGCCCGAATCAAATTTTGTGAAGATAATATTTATTCCGGTGATAGCCATTTCTTTAAAATAGAACGGTTTACTTGTGTCACAGAGTGAGAAAGATAAATAAAGGCCCGGAATCGAACTAGGGACCTCATGTTTACCGTACCATGCCCATGGCTCTACCGAGCAAGCTACATTTGTAACAAGGCACAGCTCATACACACTTCATCCCCATAGTCAGTTGCGTATTGTGACATTCTTCTCCGCCAAATTGAAATTCGTCCTTGAATTCCATGTTTAATTTTTGTCTCCGAATTCCATATATTTGGGTACAATTTTGGGAGTATTTATCAGTCGCGGTCCTTCGTTGGGCAACAGAATACTCAATTATCGTCCGTACCCAGAGTTACGGTGCTCCATAGGTTATTACACAGAAATGAATAAGTATAATACTGACATTTCTTTCAATTGAAAAATACAGAAAATATGTCGCAATTAACAGTTGAGTGCAAATCAGATGTGATTTTGTACTTTGCAGGGGAAACCTACGGAGAGCACCATAACTCTCGGTACGGACGATGCGGGAGTATTTTGCAGAGTTACTTCCCGCAACTACGTTGGGCGCTAAATGTCACAGGGTGAGAAAGATGCGCGCCAGCCAGGAATCGAACCGGGGATCTCTGGTTTACCACACCATCGCTCTACCTACTGAGCAAACCGGACACAAATACACACTTATTCACCATAGTGATCACTTCATTCAACCAAAAAATCACAAGCTAGAAGTTATGCCAAATTATTACAGTCAACATCACAGATTATGCTCTTGGCGACATTAGCGGACACAAATTGTCCATTAATTTGATCAAATAAACAACGGAATCTGACAGGTAACACTACGACGGCGCATGGAAACATCATTATTCTGGTACTTGGAATCAAAATGGTGGATATTAACCCTTTCCCTGTTTTTGCGATATTTCGACTCATCCAAATCCAAAACATCTGAATAAAAGAATCAAATGCTGGGTCAAATGATGGTTAAATTATCTGATAGAGTAGAAAACATTGTGGGAAAAGAAGAAATTGCTTGTTACAAGCAATTTCTCCTTTTCCCACAATGTTTTCAAAAGACATCTTCTGCAGACGCGTGAAAAGTCGTCTCTATCAGGGAAAGGGTTAAGATCAATATGTGAGGCGCTGACAGAACCTTTAACATTTTTTATCACGATAGCAGCTACAGGGATTGTTGGACGCATTTATTTAGAGGAACAAGAGATTACAACCCGCATTGGATAATATACTAAGTGACATTTTGTTCTAACGTACACCAACATAGAGGATTAAATTTGCGACAATGTTGGATTCTGGATTTTGTGGACAGGTGACATAAATCGGAGCTGGATAAGAACCGACAGACGTGATTCTGAATATGTGTGCTTGGTCTGTGGTTATTCTTCCAGATCATGTCATGCATGTTTTAATTTCACGTCATGTCAAAGCAGCACTATTGAACATAATGAATAACTTTAATATTCTACACCAGAATTAAAGTTCATTCATCGTCTGATGTGTAACTGATGAATTAAGGTAAGTTACTTGTATATGACAACTTTTGCCTCACTAATTGTTATGCCCCCACCACGACAGTGGAGGGGGCATTTAGTGTAACCCTTGTCCGTTCTTCCGTCCGTCACCAACCTAGTAACTCGTACAACTTTTAAACCGTAATAGCTACAGACCTGAAACTTGGTACATGTATGTTTGATTCGACCCCATGGTCATGGATTATCTCCCCCTTTTCAAGTTAGAATTTTACAATTTTGGCTTGTAGCTCGTAAAACTTTTAAACCCTAATAGCTACACACCTGAAACTTGGTATGTAGCTTCCTTATGATGAGTAGATTTGCAAAGTTTATTTTGATTCGACCCCCCGAGTCATGGATTATCTCCCCCTTTTTTAATTGTAATTTGAACATTTTGCCTTGTAACTCGTAAAACTTTTGTAATAGCTACAGCACTGAAATTTGATATGTAGCTTCCTTATGATGAGTAGATGTGGAAAGTTTATTTAGATTTTTTATTCGAACCCCGTGTCATGGATTAGCTCTCCCTTTTGGACACTGGAATTTTGCCTTGTTTACTATCAAAGCGATATGTGGGGTATCCGTGTTCTATGAACACATTTTCTAGTTTAGTTATCTCACTTTGTTTTTTTCGCGGGACAATGCAGAGCTAGCGTTAAAGTTACATGCCCACTCAGTAGGCACACAATGTTCTTTATGTCGGAGACATCATCGGAGACATTTGCTGGCCATATAAACAATCATTTACCATTACCCACGTATTGTTTGGCATTATTATACAGTCCGTCCGAAATCGGTGTATGTTTTTAAATACCATATCCTAAGTCACATTGACTTGAAACATCGAATGCTTATTAGTCATCATCCATATATTCATTCTGTGTCCCACTCATGCGGCCCCTGTGCCCCAAGGTCAAGGTCAAATGACTTTGAAATTTGTGTTAAAGTTTTTGCATACCTTATATCTCCACAACACTTACTCAGATTTGCTTCAAACTTCAGATAATTCTTTATTATCATCCATATTTTCATATTATAGCCCACGCATGCGACCCACATGCCCAAGATCAAGGTCAAATGACTTTCAAATTTGCGTTAAAGCTTTTACATACCTTAATTCAAACTTCAAATAAATATTCTCCGAGACCATCAAATGCCTCGGTGGGCTAGACATGCGAGCCATGGTCATCTGGTTTTTATTTACCGTAGGTTAAAGTTTTTAAGAACACTATATCTCAGAAACAGCTTCGCCAATTCACTCGAAGCTTCACATGTGTATTTATCATCATCCATATTTTTATTCTATGCTCAACCCCTGCAACCCCTGTGCCCAATATCAAGGTCAAATTACTTTGGAATTTACCTCAAAGTTTTTGACATGCCTGCATATGGACAGTGCGATATAGTTGTCACATTGGCCTACATACGTACGTACATCCATATGTACGTCACTTTGTGCGTCCGGTTACATTTTTTTGATTTAAGGTTAAAGTTTTTAAAGGTACATGCCCACTCAGTAGGCACAAACTGTTCTTTATAGCAATTAAATAAGTGTATAATTGTGTCACTATTCCATAAGTTCTAAAAATTACGTGTGGCCGCTATCCATATATAATCATTTAGTAATATTTATTTTTACTGATAATGACTAGCAGTGGTATCAAGCTATTTTCATTATTCAAATGAGGCATGAAATAATTAATTACTTATACTAATTAAATGTGATTCCCTGAAAAAATAATGTTTTCGACAGATTATAAAGTATGATCATTGCACATCAAAAAATAAATAGTAATGTCTTGGTAACATTTTAAGGAAACACGGTTATCGCCCCTGATAGCAGTGTGGAAATTTACGTCTGATATAAAATGTATAATAATGCCAATAAATATGTGTATTAATGGTGAATTAATGTTTATTTTGCCCGAAAATGTCTCAGATGATGTCTCTGATATAAAGAACATTTTGTGCCTACTGAGTGGGCATGTACCTTTATAAGAACACTATCTTCTGAATCTGCTTCACCAATTCACTCGAAACTTCACATACTGTGTATTTGTCACCCACATATTCATTATTATTTATATGTGCCCAATGTCACGGTCAAATTACTTTGAAATTTCCCTTAAAGTTTTTGTTGGGCCCGCTTGCAGACAGAGCGATATAGTCGGCACATTGATGTGCATTCACGATAAAGTGTTTGGTTAAAGTGTTTTTTAGTTAAAGTTTTTAGGTATACTATCAAAGCCTCGGCGGGTGCGGCATGTTTTTACGTCAACGGGCTAAAGCTTTGTTGCAATACAAAAATTGTTTGTACTATCAAATGCCTAGGCGGGCACGACATGCAGGCCATGGCCATCGCACCAGGACTAGTATAGAACTTGATCAGTCGGCCATCGCACCAGGACTAGTTTAGCCCTTGATCAGTCGGTCATCACACCAGGACTATAAGCACTGATCAATCCTGCCATCGCACCATAAGTAGTACAGTGCTTGATTAGTCGCCCATTGCACCATGCCCAGTATAGCACGTGATCCGTCGGCCATGCCGAGTATAGCACTTGATCAGTCGGCCATCGCACCAGGACAAGTAGAGCACTTGATCAGTCTGCGATCGCACCATAACTAGTATAGCGCTTGATCAGTCACCCATTGCACCATGCCCAGTATAGCACTTGATTAATTGGCCATCTCACCATGCCCAGTATAGCACTTGATCAGTCGGCCATGCCGAGTATAGCACTTGATCAGTCGGCCATCGCACCAGGACAAGTAGAGCACTTGATCAGTCTGCGATCGCACCATAACTAGTAGCGCTTGATCAGTCACATTGCACCATGCCCAGTATAGCACTTGATCAATTGGCCATCTCACCATGCCCAGTATAGCACTTGATCAGTCGGCCATGCCGAGTATAGCACTTGATCAGTCGGCCATCATACCAGGACTACTTTAGCACTTGATCAGTCGGCCATCGCACCAGGACTAGTATAGCACTCAATCAGTCGGCCATCACACCAGGACTAGTTTAGAACTTGATGAGTCGGCCATCACACCAGGACTAGTTTAGCCCTTGATGAGTCGGCCATCGCACCAGGATAGTATAGCACTCGATCAGTCGGGCCATCGCAACCAGGACTAGTTTAGCACTTGATCGATCAAAGGTCGGCCACTTCATCCTGCGTTACAGACATAAGTGGTGGTCGGGGGGGGGGGGGGTGTAGTGTGTCGGGGGGGGGGGTGGGGGGGGGGGGGTAGTAGTCATAGACAAAAACTGGTGGTGGTGTGATACACATTGTTCCCACTGTGGGATATAGACCGGAACTTTTAGGACGCCAAATGTAGATGGCTGGTGTGTGTGGTGGGATCATTGTTTTGTGTCCCCGGCGGTGTGCGGAGTACAATGATGAATTACTGATGAATTACTGTATTGAACACACATGTATATTGCACTGTGATAACCGTACTTCACAATCCTCAGTTTTAAATTGTTTCTGTATCGTAAAACTGAAAATTTATTCATTTTGAAAAACTTAAAATTGTGGCAGATGATCGAAATGAAAACCGGATGTTTACATTCGAAATGAACCGGTGCATCGGTATATTTTAACCGCACGATGACCCACTGTATATTCATACCATATCCGTACGGATATATCGTATATACGAACGGATATCGTATGTTTGTATAATATTCGTATAGTACGTTTGTATAATGTAAACAAACTGTACTATACGATGATACGGTAAGTTTTTACCGCAAATAGCGAAAGAATGACCGCACAAACGGTATCGCGAAAGAATGACCACACAAACTGGACCGCGAAAGAATGACCGCACAAACGGTATCGCGAAAGAATGACCGCAAAAACGGGACCGCGATTGGACCGCAATTAGACTGCAATTTCAGAGGGGACGAATTGCAATTCAAGGACCGCTGGATTGCAATTCTTGGTAAGAGAATCGCAGGTGGGAGTGTATGACGGAGTAGTCTTTCCAAATGTGCGTTTGAAGCGTACTTTCTACTTCGTGGGGAATGACCTAAGAATTTTGCTAATACACACTTTATAAGGTAAGTTTATGGTAATATGCCCATAATGGTCTCATATCCTTTTTTTTTACCGGATATGATATCAAAATGTGACATTGAGTCTAGGTGGAAATAATTCCTTCACTTGCTCGTAAATGATGAATGGTAAATCACTGGGTAGCATGTAATATTGAAGTTTATACATTCCTTTCATTAACTTGCAGATGTAATTGTACTACAACTGGTTTTCTGATCTTGGACTAATGGGTTGCTGTGTTATTTAGTCTGTTGTGTACGAGATGTTGGCAGCACCATCATTAATAATACTGATTTTCAGGAACTATTTTTTAACATTAACTTTTAATATAACTTTTAGGAAATGTAGTTAACTTGGTTAATGTACCAATTTCTGGATTTATTTTGGTTGTTTTCAGCATATTCAGGGAGTAATTTAAGTGCAATTCCTGTTAATGAAAGCACACGCTGTGTAATTATCGAAAATTAACTTTGATTCTGTCCAGTCATGTCAAAGATTGATATTGTTTCTCGCATAATGGTCTGTTCCACGAACTTTAATTCATACTATTTGTGTAGCTGTAAGAATTGCAAATGTGCTCTGTGTTTCAGGTTCTTCGAAAAATAAATAAAGAAACAGAACGAGTGAGCAGAGCGAACGAGTTGCTTACGCGAGTGTATTATTTGACAATTTCACGATATTGAAAGGTGTACGATGGATTATCCTATTTATTACATTCCCTCCCACTTATTTTGTAAGTTTTTCATTTCAAATGACTAAAATTCATCCTGAATGGCTGTGGTGCCAAAATGTGCGTGTATGTGACGTCATTAAAACAAACAAAACGGTACCGTTAGATAACAAGAAACAATAAATTATAGGTTTTCTCTAACCGAAAAATCGATGTAATAACACGTTGGGAATGTAATAAATACTTGTAAATACCTTTATTAAAGACGGGCATCAGCTGAGAAAGGGCACTTTATGACATATGCGACAAGAGTAGTTCCAGATCAGCCTGCGCATCCACATAGTCTGATCTGGGCATACATTGTTCGCCATTTCTTCATTTTAGCAGCAGCCATTATTGACTCAAGAAAAAAACTACCACATATGAATCCAAAAATCGCATATGTAAGTGATTTTTTTCAGCCGGCGGCCCATATCAGCATTTTCAACATTCATTATGCCACCGGTCTCGAAGAGACGGGTGGCATATAGGGTTTGGACCGTCCGTCCGTCATTCTGTCACACTTTTTGCGTTTAGCATTTGCGTGTAGCAAATATGTTTTCCTCGTTTCTTCGTAACAGCTTCATACATTTCGACTATATTTGGCAACAGTATTTACCTCAACATAATACACTCTCACATATGTACCCGGCTTCTTACGCCAAAGGTCAAGGTCATAAAAATGTCACTTAGTATTTACGTTTAGCAAATATATTTACCTTGTTTCTTTGTAACCACTTCATACATTTCAACACTATTTGTTTCACTATGCCGCCAGTGGCATTCGCGTTCGATAGACTCATTTCTTGTTTATATATATTTTATATGTGAATACATTTCAGAAAGACGTACATAATGTTGTTGCACGGACGTTAATGTTTCCCGCATATGACCATACAGGAAGGCTACAACTTCAGGATAGGAAGTGCGTTGTAGGTGTCGGCATGCGAAGGGTAATCCAACGATTGGGGTTCCTCCTTACCAGAATGCCGACTTGCATGGTTTGGCCCTCCTGTACAATTTGACTTCCGATACTTGAGAGCTAAATCATGTTATGCGACATTAAGAAATAAGATTGGAGCTAAGTGACTGGTGTGGCAAGGACCTGGCACCCGGTCAGGAATGAGGAATATTCTGACTTTAGGGCTGAATATATATTTTCTGTAAATATTGAGTTCAGATTTTGGGAATTTCTCTCAGACATTATGGACAGGTTGAATGGCGCCAGGTGTATGTAGCTCAGCATGCTACTGTTCTTCTACAAATCCCAAATGTTCTATACCCGGCCTTAAATGACCGTAGCTGTTGATAGGCTGTTAAACACCAATAATCAATCAATCAATCTGGCCAAGACATAAAGCCACATTCAATCAATGAATCCTTTTTTGTCACAGTCTAACATGAAGCCAAGTTCTGACGTTGAATTTTCTTACCTGAGTTATAGTTATATGTCACAGACATATATGTGTAGCTTGATAGTTATATGTCTGTAACATACAACTCAAGCTATAGTTATATGTGCCAGACATATAACTGCCATAAAGTTATAGTTATATGTGCCAGACATATAACTGCCATAAAGTTATAGTTATATGTGCCAGACATATAACTGCCATAAAGCTATAGTTATATGTGCCAGACATATAACTGCCATAAAGTTATAGTTATATGTGCCAGACATATAACTGCCATAAGGTTATAGCTATATGTTGCCAGACATATAACTAACAAGTGAGTTATATGTATATGACATACAACTCAAGCTATAGTTATATGTGCCAGACATATAACTGCCAATCTATAGTTATATGTCCCATATTTGCTTCAATCAACATATACATACATCTCATTTGCATACAAAATCCCAACATTTGCAATATATGTCCCATATAGTAGGAAGTTGTATGTGCCATATATGTTACTTGTATGTCCCCAATAACTTTCCCATATATTGGACATATAAAACAATTATGTAAGGGGTGTCTCATTTGAAATGCACGCCCCCTCTAGACACAAATCCTGGATGGATTCGCCCCTGCATGTTGCGTTGATTAAGACAATAGCATGTCCAGCTGCCGGGTGGGAAGGTTATAAGTTAAAATTATTCCTTTACTCTTTATTATATTTTATGCCAGCTTTTGAGACAATCGTTACATGTGCTTTGCAAGAGCTATGTCCCTTCCGATAGACATGAGACTTTCATACATGGCACGTGCGCGTACGCCGGCCCGTGACAGTCCACGTCCCGACCCGTGCTGCAGTGACGCAATCTCTCAATGGTTCCGTTTCCGCAGGTAACCGAGCATGCGCCGTCGTACCATTGAGACCAGACTGGGGGAAAAAGTGCGGACACCATCATAATTATAACACACGTACCGTAACTCTCTAGTCGCGTTTCATCCCAAGAAACGACGACCGTCCTCAAATTGAGCTGATCGAGGTAATTTGACATTGCATTCGGCATTCGGCAATATCCGACGTGCTAGTAGCACGTCGGACATTGCCGAATGCAACGTCAAATTACCTAGTAGCACGTCGGACATTGCCGAATGCAACGTCAAATTATCTAGTAGCACGTCGGACATTGCCGAATGCAACGTCAAATTACCTCGATCAGAGCCTAGTAAGGTTAATTATGGAAGTACAGGCACTGTGTGGTGTGTACGACAAACTGATATCAAATATCTAGAAGGTTGGACACTCGCAATCTGTTCAACCAACGGAAGTGGTACTAGTCCGGCTCGCTTATTCAGTAATTGTAATGCGCGGCCTTCGCGCGCGTTACAATTACTGAATTGGCGAGCTGGGACAAGGTAATTAATCCACTTCCTTTGGTTGAAAATATGACGAGTGTCCTATCGTGTAGATATTTAATATGGGAGTAAAATTTGGAATTATTTAAAGAGGCATCTGTCGTTCAATACCACAAAGTGCCTGTGCATGGAAGCATTAATAGGAAGGTTGGGTACGTATTCAAATGTCGATGCTTTGCCACTAACAACATTATTATCAAATACGAAATTTCATATACATTTCTACGGAGCCCCGCAGGGGACGTAGATTCTTTTTTTTTATTAATTCGTTCCCACGAATTTACAATTCATTCCCATGAATTAACAATTTTTTCCCGCAATTTAACAATTCTTTCTCACGAAATAACAATTAATTTGTTATAGCGTGGGAACGAATTGTTAATTCGAGGGAACGAATTGTTAAATTGAGGGAACGAATTGTCATTTCGTGGGAACGAATTGTTAATTCGAGGGAAAGAATTGTTAAATTAAGTGAATGAATTGTTATTTCGTGGGAACGAACTAATTCAAAAAAATCCATGTCCTCTGCGGGGCTCTGTACATTTCAATGTTTCAAGCGCGTTCATTAGAATGTCATAATAATACATGTTTGCAACTTACATCCCCAGTGACGGAATGTTGTTGTCGGTGTCTTGTACTAACCTATGCACGACCCAGCGCTGCAATCGTTTGTTTCCGTAGCATTTCCGGCGCACGGTGATCCGCCGCCAGAGGGCGCCGGGTTGTCACATGATCGCCCACGTGATATCTGTCCGATGTCACATGACACGGAACATGTCGACCATCCATGCCACGAACCCCAAACTCCGTCAACTAAATTAAGTAACGTCTTAAGTAGCGAGTTTTCTTGGAAACTACGAGCTACCATGCAAACTGTTTGGGAGAGTCTCGACTAATCTTACAGTATTAATGGGATTGAACACCTTTCAAACAGGCACTCAAATATATCTAGTTCATATAAACGGCTGTGTAATTTGGATTTGAAAAAGTTTACTTTGCCGTCACGTTTGACGTCAGACAGCGTGACGTCAAAACGCGGGAAACACGTCGTTGTGTAACTATTCATACGCACATCACAATTCATTGATTATAGCCACACAAATAGACGAAATGTGCATAAATATCCGCCGTGGAAGTGTAATAAATAGAATACTAGTATTCCATCGTACATGTTTGAATAGTGGGAATAATACACGAGTGCTCGTCGGCGTCCGTGCAAGCAACTCGCTGGCTACGCTCACTCGTTGCTTACGCGGAAGCCGACGAACACTCGTGTATTATTTCCCGCTTTCAAAATGTATGATGGAATATCCTCTATATATTGCAGGTACTGTTACTTTTCTTTGGGGACCGCACACCGCTAGTCGTGGAGTGCATGCCTTTGTCGCGCTGAGGGCTCTTCGACAACCGCTGTGCACGTGTCATTTGTTTATCATTGAGATAGTTACTTCTTTACCGCCGTGGAAGTGTAATAAATATAATTCATGGTTCTTTTGTAAATGTGGGTGTCTTGTTCTCTGCTTATGGCAAAGAAAACGGTTTGACAATACAAGAACTGTGCTGTTTCATCTATGGTAGGTCACGGCCATTGATTGTTTTTTGCAAAGCACATTATTCAAACCGATCGGTCAGTACATACGAGTAGTATAAGATCTGGGCGTGTTCTGAACTACTTTACTTTTCTTTCTTTAGCTTATATTTAACGACGGCACTGGCTCTAGGACCTTGCATGCCGTCTCCCAAGAATGGGAGAAAGAACGGAGGTAGAGATTTTTGAGAGAAGCCGGTAATTCGTATTTACAGAGCAACTACGAACTATCGGTACCCATTTACAGCTGGGTGACACGGAAATCGAATCTTCGCAAACAGAACAAAAAAGTCTGTGCCAAACTCCCTGGACCACCAAATGCAGCTCATGAAGACGCGTTTGTTGCGCCATATTTCATCAAAATCCGTTACATATTAAGGAAAATATCAAATAATACTTACTTTGGAGTGGGCGACGTTGTTGTTGTTATAACCACGTGATCATGCACCTTGATTTATGCGCCACGAACATTTAATGATAACATTGCATGCATACATAGCTAGGCGTACCTTTACAACCGAGCATGCGACAGTTGTACGTCTCCGTGTCGCTTCCGGTGCACATCGCGCCGCCGCCAGATGGCGCCGGGTTGTCACAGTTCCGGTAGCGCGAGAGCTTGCCGTCGCCACACGTGACTGAGCAAGGAGACATTGCCGTCCAGAGGCCCCACTGCCCCGCCACTGTGGATGTTCGTAATATGATTAACTCTTTCACCCCGAAGTAACTGGAACGGATTGTTTGTCGAGCATGCTTGCGGAAGGCGAGACAGTGGTCACAATGACGTCCGTGCGTCCGTGCGTCCGTCCGTGCGTCCGTGCGTTCGTCCGTCCGAAATCTGCGTTAAAGTTTTTTAAAAATACCATCAAATGCCTCGGCAGGCTCGACATGTGGGCCGCGGCCATCTGGTGTATGCTAATTTCCGGGTCAATCCAACCGTCACAAAATGAGTTTATGACCATTTATGAAATGGGTTGTGTGTTTTGTTTTGAAAAATTCCCTGCACGAGCCGGCTCATCTGGATCTACACGTTTTGCCAATACCACTATACAGGCATTTGATGTTGAAAGGGTTAACGTGGTTCCAGAATGCGTCCTCGGTTGGCGTTGCTGACAGCCGCAGTAGTCATTTGGCTAGACTAACATGTCGTGTATCTATATCATTTTTAACTTTTGTTTTTCATTATCTGACTTTTATCATTTATTATTTACTTTGCTATAGGTATCGATAGTAAAACCATAGTGCTGTGTCTATCATTTGGCTACTAAAACAGCCATTGTGGCTACTATTATTTCAGAATGGACATTTTGGCAACTAAACCTTTCAGCAATTATTTGGAAAAAGTCGACTACTATGTGTTTACAAATGTTTGAGCAAATGTAAAATAGCCATTTGGCTAATAATTTTATAAATTGACATATTGGCTAGGATACGTTCACATTTATTAGTGTGCACATTTATGTTTATTTGATGTCGATAGCAATATCAGTGAAATGCGGCGATGTGATAAATAGAGAATAGTAGGTTAGTGCCGTGAATGAGAAAAATATCTGACAAGGCTTAGTAAACGGGATGGGCGAGGTTCTGCCGAGCACATCCGGTTCACGTGCCGCGCCAGATAGTTTTCCCATTCACGGCACTAAGGTCTCACGGGACAGTGGGCAGCTAGCTTTAAAAAGGGGGTGGACGATTTTTTATATACTTCACTACCGACCCTGTAAGTTACACCAGTGTGTCTAGAAAAATAGGTTTATGAATATTTCTTGACTTTGGGAGGCTTGACGAGGTGTATTTTTTAGAGTATTTCATAATTCTACGAAACTGAATGTTAGCTCCAGTTGATTTTGACATTTTGGAAAATGTCGCCTGCTATGCTGTCTCGCCGGTACGGTTTCGCGTCAGAATTTAAGGTATTTTTCGGGCATTTGTAGCGAAAATTTGAGCTGGTTATGACGCCGCTTTGAAATCATTTTCAGAAAATGGTGTGGTGTTACAAGTGATAGAACAAGACATAACAAAGTACATGTGCCTCATATTTTCATGAAAACAATTCCGATAAATTCAGTCGTGTTGAAACTTTTGGCCAAAAATAGGTGGGTGGGGTAACTTTGTAAAAAATTAATTCAACACATCTGATGCGGTTACTGAATTTTTATTGTGGCGCGCGATTTGTACTTCATTTGCGAGTATTTTTCAATACCTGTCGCAAGAGCCTCCTTAACTGATTGTGAGAGGCGGTGATTTTTATAAGTCACCCGCCGCCCTCAGAAAAGCAGTCAATTTTGGCTATTTTCAACAGTCCCGTGATGCCTAACCTACTATTCTATTTATCCCGTCAACACCTACAAATGACTTTAAAATGCAAAACAAGAAACCACAATCACCATATATATTCATACACGGTGATTAGGTCGTGTTGTATTATCACTATTGTGGATGAATACAATTAATTGAACGACTAGTTGTGTTCTATCTTTTAATTGGTACTATGTTCTCTGAGTGCTATTACTAGACTGACTCTGTACATGTTTAACATGGGGAGGGCGGGACTTAATAAGCATGATACGGGGCTGCTGTGATTGGCAGGTGCCATGCTACAAAGAGCATGGTCAGGGGTCAGGGTGAGTGGTCACTGCAACCTGAGTGGTTGCATAACGACATTTCTCCCTTCTTAATAGAAAGCAAATATCAACAAATTGATGGCTTTCAAATTGAAATTAGCACTGGTGAGTTTAAGTTTAAGGTTCATAAACAAATAATTACTGAAATCCTTTATGTGTTGCTTTCTGATAAGATGACAGTTTAATAGCATGTCAAATTGTTTATTACTAGCTGACCACCTAATGAATCAATGTATACTGTCCTTAATGCCACATGATGTGGTCAGTACATTTCCTGCAACACAATAGTTCCATGGAGTCTTGTTCGGATAACTGTCCCATTAGTCTTTAGCACATATTAATTAATACAGCTATAAAACAAGGGTTATTTGTTTGGCTTAACCAGCCTTCCAGACCTAAGTTTTATATACATATCAGAGTTGTGTTCCTGATTATCAACGGTGGGTTTTGCAGAGATACGAGGTGGAGACTGCCCTGAGATTTGGGCTTCTTCGTGCGGTTCTACATTTTCAGGGGCACTCTGTATTTCACAATCTGGTGCATCAATGTCTGCTGTGTGCTGTTTTGATTTGAGTAAATGTTGCCTATTGCGGGTGTACACTGAACCAGCTGGGGTACGAACAGTGTATGACCTGCTATTGTGCCTCGCGGTCACTACAGCTGGTTTCCGTGTTTTGTCATGTTGCTGTATGTGTGCTGAATCACCAACATTCAGGGGAATGTGTGTCTTAGCAGTCTGGTCATAGTGAGAGTTCACCTTCTGTTTCTTAGAGCGGATTTTCTCCTGATCTACGCTAGGGGATATTGCTTGAGGAACTATGCTGGTTTGGGATACTGGTAGGACTGATCTTACCTGTCGGCTCAAGAGAAGCTGGGATGGAGAATAACCGATGTCAAGAGGGGTAACTCTGTACTTAGCCTTTGTCAAGATGCGTTTGCATATTTGGACATATTTCTCTGTTAGACCATTGGACTTATGATGATATGGGCTGGTGGTCACGTGATGGAAATCCCATTCTTTCGCAAGGTTGGCAAATTCCTGAGATGTGTAACAAGGGCCGTTATCGGACAGGACCTTCTCACAAATTCCAAAACTGGCAAATATAGCCTTCATTCGGTTGATCATAGCACTGATTTTTAGACTCGGAAGTTCCTTGACCTCAAAGAAACGACTGTAGTAGTCTACAACAAGATAGTTCTTGTTGTCCCAAGTAAATAGATATGTGGCCACAGGGGTAATTGGGCGTGTCATGGGAAATAAGGGGTTCCTTTGGGTTGCAGTTCCTGTGCTCTAAGCAAATTTTACAATTGGACACCATCTTGGTAATGTCAAAAGAAATTCGCGGCCAATACATAACGTCACGGGCTCGTTTTAAACATGTTTCTTTGCCCATGTGACCAGTATGGACAACTTCGAGCATCTTCGACCATAATGTTTTGGGCATGACAATTTTCTGACCTTTCATGATCAGACCATCTACGAATGATAACTCATCCCTATATGTCCAGTAATCAAGAATGTGAGGTGAACACTTGCCCCTGGTTTCTGGCCAACCATTAAGAATGACTTGTTTGAGAATACATAGATTTTCATCTAGCTCAGTGTGTTACCTTATCTCTTCAAGTTTTATGTCACTAACAGGTAGGCTGGACATGACCATGTTGACCTGAATGTCCATACCTTCAGTAAGTTCAGGGAAAGTATCACTGAGTGACTTACGAGACAGAGTGTCGGCAACAGGTATTTGTTTGCCAGGTACATGTGTGACGTCAATGTCATACGTTGCAATTGAAGCATCATTCGTTGCAAACGAGCTGGGGCGACATGAATGGATTTCTTTAAGATTGAGACCAATGGCAGGTGATCGGCTTGGACAAGAACTCTACGGCCGTACACATAGTGATGGAAGCTTTTGCAGCCAAATACAATTCCAAACATTTCCTTTTCAATCTGGGCATAATTCGTTTCAGTAGGGGTCAACGATTTGGATGCATAGGCACTGGACTCTCCATTTTGCATGATTATTGCACCCAATCCAAACTTACTTGCATCCACTTGCAGGGTCAGTGGCTCATGTGGGTCATAATATGATAGCACGGGACCTGGGTGTTGTGTAAGTATCTCATTGACCTTGAGAAATGCGTCAATTTGTGGTTTATCCCATGAAAAGTCAACATCTTTTGCCAATACCTCGCATAATGGACCGATAATCTCAGACAAATTTGGGGCAAATCTGGACAGATATGTGACCTTACCAAGAATGGTCTCCAATTCGGCCTTGCTGGTAGAGGGCAACATGTCCTTAACAGCTGAAACATTCGCAGGATCGGGTTTTAACCCTTCTGCCGACAACACATGACCGAAATATGTCACCTCAGAGACACCAACTTCGAGTTTATCCTCATTCAAGCGAACACCATTTTCCAGTGAGCGTTGCAAAACAGCCTGGAGATTGTTGTCATGATCTTCCCGAGTCTTACCGAAAACCAAGATGTCATCAACAATTGATACAACACCTGTGAGACCTTCAAAGCATTCATAAATTTTCCGTTGAAACTCATCACCCAATGAACGCAGGCCGAACGGAAGCCTCAGATACCTGTACCGACCGAACATGGTATTGAATGTTGTGACAGTTTAATATACCAGTAGACAGACCGTGCATCAAGTTTTGTGAAGTATTTAGCACCTGCGAGCTGCGGAAGTATGTCATCGAGAGTCCTCATTTGGGCAGTGTGGACGTTGAATGCGTTTGTTCAAATCTTTCGGGTCGAGACAAATTCTGAGCTTTCCTTCGTTTTTCTGCACAATGACCATATAATTTACCCACTCAGTCGGTTCATTTACCTTAGCAATGACACCTAACGTTTCGATGCGACTCAGTTCTGACTTATTTTCTTGGTGGGTGGATAACAGGTGTTGAATTGGGTTCTAAGTGAATCGTGCACTCACCTGTGAAGAGACCAATACCTTGAAATACCTCAGAGTGGTCATGTAGAACAGATTGTTTTGTGAAGAAAGTGTGTGAATTGCCAGTTTCTACTGAGTATGTGAGATTAAGTTGTTTGAACTGCATGCTTGACTGTAAGTCAAATAGTGGAGGTGACTTTGTATCAACTACATAAAACTCGACATTGTGTGTTTGACCAGACCGTGGATGTAAGCAGGGCAGTTTGATGCACCCTAACCAGTCAAGTGAGTTACAATTGTATGCTGATAGCTGTGTGTTGGATTTTTGAAGTGGAGCTTAGATGTTCAGTTTCTGAAATACAGAGTAGGAAAGGATGTTGACTTGAGCGCCTGTGTCAACTTTGAATTTAATCAAACGATTTGTAGGGCCAACCTGTATCTCTGCATATACATGTCCATTGATAATCCGGAACTCAACACTATCCACATATACCATCCGAATACACATCCAATTCACTATGATCATACACATCCTGATCACAATTATCCATGGCTTGAACACCATTGACATTTTTAGATTTGGAAAGGCACATTTTAGCGAAGTGATTCCACTTTTGACAATAATGGCACTGTTGTCCTCTGGCTGGGCACTGATCTTTGTCGTGTGTTTGGCCACAGTTTCCGCATCGCGGGCTCCCATTTGGGTTTCCACGTCGGTGGCTTGCTACGCGCCTGTCTGTCACCGGTCGGAGCTGGAGAAGCTGGATACCTGCGTGGCTGTCGTGGTGGCATCCTTGTCCGGACCGCATTGACGTCGGTGTTGGCACCTGATGGTGTTGGTTTATCCATAGTGCGCAATTGTTCCTGGGCATACTCAATTGATTGGCATATCTGAGTAGCCTTGTCTAACTTGATTTTGTCGCCTTCTGTGATTGCTCTCTCACTTTCTGCTATTTGATACCGAACACAATTCTGTCACGTATCATTTCGTCTGGATCAGCATAGTTGCAGTCCTGTGCTAATAGCTTCAACTTTGTGAGAAATTGTTCCACTGTGGTTTCTCCTTGAATTTCATTGTTAAGGTTGTAACGTGAAAACACTGGATTGCACTTAGGTTGTATGTGCAATTTGATGGCACCGCAAACGGCAGTCAAGTTTGTCTTCTGCTCTTCACTTAAAGACAATGTGTCGAAGATGTCTCTGCCCTTATCGCCGATCCAGAGCAGAAAGAATGTTATTTCACATCGTCTCCCTTGTCTTTCAATGGACCTGTCTTTCAGGGCAGTGTGTTGCGGGAATTTTCTCCACGCTTCATGTAGATTGGTACAATTCCAGTCCATACATGGAGTTGGTACACCGTTTAAATCCATTCTGTAGTGAATGATTGAAATTCTGCTCGCATGGAATTTAACTGTCTAAATGTCCATGCAGGAATGTTCAAATTCATACTGGTAATCCGTCTACTCTGACACCATGTTGTAGTATCACTAATGTGGATGAATACAATTAATTGAACGACTAGTTGTGTTCTATCTTTTAATTGGTACTATGTTCTCTGAGTGCTATTACTAGACTGACTCTGTACATGTGTAACATGGGGAGGGCGGGACTTAATACGCATGATAAGGGGCTGCTGTGATTGACAGGTGCCATGCTACAAGGAGCATGGTCAGGGGTCACGGTGAGTGGTCACTGCAACCTGAGTGGTTGCATAACGACATTGATGGACATAATGTAACAGGTCGTATTGACAGGATGGATATCAAAAATGTTTCACGGCACCGTGTTTCACGGCACATACGCACTGTGTTGAGGGGATAAACATGGTAAATACGACAATTTGCATATCGCTTAATATTGAGATGTACCTGTCATACTTTTCGCTGTAAATAATTGTATTGTAACAATCATGCAGACTTTTTATTTTTGTCGAGTCATATAACGGAAAACTCGCGCGTTTGTTTGTGTGTGCTTCTGTCCATCAGAAAATTGGGTTTGTTTTGTTTACCCGTTTCGCGGGTTAATCAATGGCTATGGAAACCAAATTTGAATTAATTTCGCACGTGTGTAATTTTAATAAACTCGCGAGTTTGTATGTTTATGTAGCTACGCTGGATGCACACTTTAACCATCGTAGATTCAGAAGACAATAACAATTTATGTTCAGGAGTCACCGAGCATGTTGAGAAGGTGAATCAGATTGTTGGTGTTCATTAATTGTAGGTGCACCAAATCTCTTCGCCACCTCTCCTTTCTACTCGGCTCTTACGAGCAACAGGGGATACCATTCACATCGATGAAGAATTACAAACTGAATGAATATTGCACAACAAAATTGACCAACCCCACATACACGAAACTTTTATTGACCAACCGTAAAAAAAAAGCAAATACATTTGCCTTCTTCAATATATTGCGCAGACCGTCAATATCGCTCACAAACGGTCAATTGTATTGAGGGGAATATTATGGAATATTACATGCTACCCAGTGGTTTACTGTGATTCTAGAGGAATTTATTTCCTTGAAGGAAATATTTCCTCTCAGATATTCGCGAGACGTAATTGACGTCATGTTTTGACGTCATTTCCGGCGAAGAAACAATTCATACGCTAACGTCAAAATTGTCAATTGTGACAACGTTATAAGCTGGTCTAAGTGCAAATTTCACATTTTTTCAAGGAATGTAATATACAATTTATTCCGCTACCATTTTGAAATACCGGATTTATTTCCCTTGGCCTGCTCTGCACTCGTTTCTTTATCGGATGTCTCGGGAAATAAATCCCTTATTTCAAAATAGTAATGAAATAAATTATATTTATCTGCCCGAGGAAGCAATATCTCCCGAGGCGATAGCCAAAGGGGATATTGTTTTTGAGGGGAGGTAATCCACAATATTTCCCTCAACCAAGGGCGGTATTTATTTTATTTAATTATGCCGAAAACAAATATGATGACATCGTCATCGGCCAGGAACAAATGTAACTTATGCAAGAAAATAAATTCGAAAGCACCGGTGTTCAGTTTATTTTAAGGTAATAAAGTTCGGTTAAGAAATACAATACAAATTGACAATTAAATTATTTGTTACTATCGTCTGTTCCACGTTTGCTGCTGTCAAACTTTTGGCTACTACAAACATTAAATCGAAAACAAGATTTATATGTAAGAACTTTTTCATCAAAAAATTACCCTCCAAATTTCTTGTATTTCAAGAAAAACCATGAAACATTGATTTGATAGTTAAATTAAATTTTTCTATGGGATATTACAATGGGGGCTAAAATAGAACATTGTATTCGCAATAAAATCAATACATATATATTCGAATTTCATGAAATAAGAAAATGGAAGGGTGACCTTTTTGTTATATATTTTTTAGATTTATTGCATTTAATATTAAAATGTTCGTCGGTAGAAACATGTGGAACAGACAGTAATCCCCTTCATTACGTTTTGCGCATATCTGAGACCTAATGACTTGAAGGACCCCACATACAGGTAATGCAATATTCTACACATCGATATATAATATAATATATATATATATAATATTCTACACATGATATATAACCATGGTGTGTTAGCACCACTCATTTGAAATATTCCACTGAGATGGTTCAAATGAATGGTACCACCATACATTATACTTCTATTTTGAAATAAACAGGATATAACAATATTTTTCATAAAAATGTATCCTAAATAAACTGCAATTCAATATACAGTAGAACCTCACGAAACCGGACACCCAAACAGATTTGTATTCTTAATTATGGTGGCTTCAGTTTATCTTCTATTATCTTAATGTGTGTTCTTGTCCTCAAATCACACCTCATTTCTTGGAGTGCTTATTTTTTTCACACCAGTTGCTCGCAATACATAAAACTGTGAAACCACATGAGTTGTTGCTAGATGTCAGATAGCTATAGCTGCTCAACTGACCAATGGTCAGATCATATGATCTAAAAGCCACTTTGTAATCAGATTATATACATCATGATTTGATAATCATGATAATTAAACAGTTATAAAACTGCAATCTTTCAGTTCTCCAGAGAGAATCACGTTAGCCCTTTATTAACGTGCATAAAGGCACTGGGTCTCATATGTGCATAGACAGGGATACAACAGAATAGGAAAATAGTTTAATTGTAATGTCTGTCTGTTTATGTTTTGAAAGTGTTATAAGAGTTTCTCAAATGACCTATAATTTCTGTTTGCCTACAGCTAATATCTTTATATTGCACAACAGCATTACTTAGTAACAAAACACCATTCCGCATGGCCAAATCACATTTATTTTCATTCGGACTCTTGATATATATGCTCAACAGGTGCCATAATACATACGACCAACTAATACATCCATGTATGATGTACATGCATCTTGATATGATATCATATGAGTAAACAACACATTCATTGCTAAAAGACAAAGTATAGATTTCTTTCACTTTTCATACAAATGAGCTTCCATATTGTCACATACTACATTCCTAAATTAGATTTACAATCGTGTCATGTTTAGAGGTCCGACAACAAATACATACATGTATTACGACAATAATGTTCGTTCATTTTTAGATAGTCGTATGACCACAAGAGTATGATGTAATTATATGTACTCACTGATTTACCCGTTATTTAACCGTTATTACCAGCTGGGACAGTTTATACATATATATTTCAAACTGACAGTTTACTTTTCTTCTGCAGTTGTTTATTATGTTATCACATTAATATTGCATGCTATGCAGATTTAATTAATGCTTATTTCTGTATTATTTCATCTATAAACTATAACATTATCTAGCGGCCGCTTTCAAATCGCTGTTCAGTTTATTACAACACGCGCCATGGCATCTAAAATAATAGAAACGTATGATTGATCACTAGCAGCAGACGCCGTTCAACGGAATTTGCTGGTCATATTCTATAATTTCTACTACACTGTTGCACAAAACATTTTAACATTTGAATTGCGCCGCTGCCTCTTTACTATGGATACGGACATGAATACACGTATATAATGTGCACCGAGGTCTATGTCTCTGGGGACTCGTGTTCTAATATCAAACTGTATATATTATAGTTTTATGTAGTTTTATGTAGATATTCAGTTCTCATTTGGGGTTTTCTCCATACCCTACAGGTTAAATATAGGGTTTCGAACCCGTTGCTTGGCTTATTACCACGACTATACACTACTGTGCTCTTGTACACCGTATGCGGCTAAATATTTCTGATGATAAACATTTTGTTTATAAAAGATAAACGATAAACTGTACAAGTGTAGTATTAGAATTGGTAAACTTTGGAACATTCAGCGTTACGCCTTCAATACAGCGATAAACCCTATCAATTGCCGTAGCTAATGTCTCTTCCGGAATATATGATCGGTGTATCAAGTATCCAATTGTGAAATTAGCACCTATGCACTTGCAAACTGACCATACGGTTTCCAGCTGTGCTCAGTAATTATTTGTTTCAAATGGACAAATGGCTAACGTTTCACTTTCATCTGCAATAATACACTACATGCCCGAAATTCGTGTAATGCGCCAATACCTGCTGTACAAGGGAACATCCTTAAACCGGATACATATGCAGTGATTTGTTTACCAGCGCATCGCGCGCGGCAAGTACACAAATAGTTGACACACCAACATTATTTCCATAGGACGACATATCATTTTATCAGAAGGGACCTCAACCTTTAAAAGTGTCAGATAAAAGACTACCTATGTATTGAATTACCAGTATGTTCGGCTTAGATATACTTAATTATAAGATACGCAGCCTGATCAGGGTCTACACTGGTCACAAACGTACATTGTAAGTATAAAATCGATAACAGTAACATGATAGCAGTAAACATTTCATTAAAACGAGAGTAGAAATCAAAAAGTTAATAAACATATGTCGCTTCTGCGAACAAACAACAAACCTATAATAACAAAAAAGACGTACGCAATAATAATTAGGCACTGCATGCGTCTCAGATTTCACAGAAAGCAACTCTAGTTATTTTTCAATATTATAAACACGTTTTTCAATCGATGGTTACTAATTTACTTTAGTTAATGTAATTACACTAGCGTCGATAATGGAAACTTCTTTCTAAATGGTGTATAATTAATATGATCATTTCACAACAAAATATAGACATTTTACAATTTTTCCTTACTGGTATGCCTACACGTACACCACCGCCTGCGCTAATCTGGCCAATATTCGTAAATTCTTTTTATTTCAAAATACCTGATAGTGTACTTGAAATCAAATAGCTTAATGGGTGTAAAGGCCGAGGCTGACAATACTCAATAAATGCAAGGTGGTCCAAAATATGTCCCCACATTAAATAGAGATAACTAGTGTTCTAAGCAAGATACTCATTCAAACTAAAGTTTATTACAAAGTAATATATTGTAGTATTTTACTCATTATATATTATTACTAACTGAGTCACTACTTGCATGGTATGACGTCACAATATTCAATGTATGATATTACAGATATTTCAAAGAATTAATGGAAATTGGTCGGAAGTGGTTACGAATTTTGAAACGCGATCGATAACATTGGAAAATGATAATGCTGACTGTTTAAACCATTAACCTTATACAACGGTAATATTATGGCCTGGGTCGTTCACACTTGGGAAGACGTAAATCACATACAATACTCACATTAAATTCAGCTCGGGTCAGTTATGCAAACAACCATGCTCCCCAGACAAGATTAAGACACACAATTTGATAATTATACAGGTTTCTGGTAGTCCTGCCACACACCACAGATAACAGCAGTATCATGGCACATGTAGCCGGGTTACACTTCACAATAGCTCCCGACTCCTCTGTGCCCACTGCTTGTAATTCTCCGGAGTATTGCCTTCATATGACTATCATATTCCGAGTTATCAGCAGAAACAGGATTCAAATGTGTAGGAAATTGACATATAGAGAGACGAATAGACATTCATTCTGTATCTGAAACGGATAACTAATATGTGGCTGTGTCGGGAGAAATGGGGCTTATGTGATTTGCGACCAGTGTGGCTCCTGATCAAATAGCACACTCATGTACCCCGATAACGATATATTATGTTTGTTAGAAGCATGATAGGTGTTTCACTGATGGAATACACAGGCTGATCGGGATCTACACCGGTCACAAAACCCATAAGCCCAATTTATCGAGTCACAGCCACATATACAGGTGTTAGTAGCTACATAGTTCATATGAACCTGGCAGTATCTGGCAGCGTATACAGTAAGATGGTCATTGTAAATTCGGTGGTTGGGGAATATATAGTTAAAACTACAATGTACTTTGTTTTAGCATTGCATAATCTGCTGTAGATATTATGTAATCAGAATATGGGCATTCACTATATATTATAAACACTAGTAAGTACAATTACCATTGATACAATTAATAGACACCGAGAGAGATTTGCATAATGAGACATATAGCGTAGTTGTTACCATCACTAAGAAAATCCGAAGCAGACGGACAGACGGACGAACACTCGGACACACTGTATCTGAAGTGTGCACGGACAGCTATCAGTAGTGCCTAGGTAGTTGCATATGCATTTTGCAATTTATAAGTAAGTGACAGTGCATAACACAAATTAAATTCATTACATGTAAAATTCCCATTGTAAAATGTGTGGGTGGGGAATGGTGACAATTACTTTGTTTTTAGCATTGTATCATAGACTGCACTCATCAGATAATCGGCATATATGCAATTAACATGTCTAATGAACACTACTAGGTACCATTAACACGAAGAAAATACAAAAGTACCATACTTTTATGGAGTTATTAAGGTAGGTGTTTTGCCATTGAAATTCAGTGGGTGGGGTAACAAAACGTGCACAATTATTCATCTGAATGAGCAGATATTATTTAATTAAACATCATTCCATTGTATAGTAATGAACCCATCAGAAAACATACAAAACTGCCATATCAGTTGTTTCTAATGATAAAAAACAGTTGATTTTCAATGAAAAATGTGATTTTGCACAATTGCAAAACGTCCGAGGGTGGTATTCTTCAAAATGGTGCCAAACATTCATCCAGCGGGTTACAGAGCGCAGACATACGGCATAGAGCTCGTCATTGAATGCAGTTTAAGAAAACATACGTCTGCAAAAATCCCACAGGGGGCGGGGGGGGGGGGTTCCATTTCTGGCTGACGGCCTATTATTACAACTACTTGCATCTGTGTAGTTATATAGTTTAAAACAAATTAAATAAGTATTAATAAATTGATATTTAAATGAAATGTTAAAGTCGGAATAGCTATAATCTTTTTTACAGAAAATAGAGTTGCACAGGCTGATCTGGATCTACACTGGTCGCAACATTCATAACCCCGATTTCTCACAGCGACAATTAACTTCCGCCCAGCGCTAACATGATATTTTACTGTTTTGACGCATTATAAGTCTTATCGTTTGGCTATACGGTATTGGTAAGCATATTTTAAATATATATTATTTAATTACAACTACTTGTATCTGTGTAGTTAAATAGTTTAAAACAAATTAAATAAGTTTTAATAAATTAATATTTAAATGAAATGTTAAACTCGGAATAGCTATACAGGAATCCTCCAGATTATCGGACAAAAATGGTAGTTTTTTTACGATATTTTTCTTACAATAGCAGCTACGGGCATACAATTTTCACAGAACAATATTCGGTTCTTGTTTTCTCAACGCATGCAAACTATTTAGCAAACTGTGCCATCTTTCTCGCTTAAAATTGGGTCAGATCATCAGTCGTAAGATTGCCCCAAAATTAACATCGACAATCAGTTATCCGGACAAATGTATAATCGTCTTATAACTTGTATTCTCACCTTGGAATCATAATTGTATCGCCTGTAAACCAGTGTAAACAGTATTGTGTAGTTCGGTCCCAGTCCACTTGAAATCTTGGATTTGTCACAGGGCGGTAGAGGACCATTGGAGCGATGCGTGTGTGAAATGTGAAGCTGATCCGAGGAAGAAAACATAAATTATAAGTCATCTACCCTAGCGGTATGGTTTCGAACGGTATGTGACATTGACCCTGTGCTTAGCGAGGGGGATGGGGCGCAAACGTGGATTTGTCATAGGGCGGCAGAAAACCATTGGAGAAATGCGTGTGCGAAATATGAAGCAGATCCGAGCCAGGAAACATACATTATAAGCCATTTACCCGAGCGGGAAGGTTAACGCACCAAGTATGTTACATTGCCCTGGGCTTAGCGGGGGCGGCACGAATGTGAATGTGTCACTAAGCGGTAGAGGACCATTGGAGCAATGCGTGTGGTGAAATGTGAAGCAGATCGGAGCAAATAAACATACATTATACGCTATTAACCCGAGCGGTAAAGTTTCGAACGCACCAAGTATGTCACCTTGACCCTGGGCTTAGACAGGATGTTACGATCGTGGATTTGTCACAGGGCGGTAGCGGACCATTGTAGCAATGCGTGTGTGAACTGTGAAGCAGATCGGAGCAAGGAAACAGACATTATAAACTATTTACCCGAGCTGTAAGGTTTCGAATACACCAAGTATGTGACTTTGACCCTGGGCTTAGCGGGGCGGCACGAAAGTGACTTTGTCACACGGTGGTAGAGGACCATTGGAGAAATGCGTGTGTGAAATGTGAAGTAAGCCAGTTACCCGAGCGGTAAGGTTTCGTGGCGGACGGACAACCTGACTCCAGTATACCCCAACCCCACACACAACTCGTTGCGGGGTATAGTTATGTGTTTTGTATCATAAATGTATGTAATCTAATATAATTGTAACATGGTTAACATCAAGTCGTCGGTGAACATCACTTTTCTCAGGTCCGTAAATATCATGTACACCGACTCAAAATACTATAATTGTTTTATTATATGACCCTTACCACGAATATTCAGAAAATCATGAATAGTCACTAACAGTGTAAACACAAATAAAGGTTACATGTATCAGTACCGTATTTTTTCGGCGTCAGATTTACGCATGCGCTCTAAGGAGGTGAACAATAGGTTTGTTTAGTAATACATGAATAAACACATCTCGGACCGGCCTCGAGTGCTTATTCGTGTAAACAAACCGTTCAGAGGTCTTCATTCAATTTGTAGATAATTACGTTGCCGTGTTTCAGTCAATGAGAATGACTGAACTACTTAGTCATATATTAATATTATTTATATTTATCGCGTCCGGGCCATAAGTTCAAAACCGTATGGAATAGTTTCACGAAACTTCATTTATGCACATATATTGAGGCAACGACGTATCACCCGCAAGAACCGCAAATCGTGTCCGGAGTGTAAGTCCAAAACTTTTTGGAATATTTGATTTGCGATAACATTACAACCAGCATATATCAACATCAGCCTGTGCACTGGTTGCTAACGATGGTATAAGTTAGATCACGCTTCTTCCGCATGTACGAGGAGATAATCCGCGAGCTTTAGCGAGCGGATTATCGCTCGTACATGCGGACAAACGTGATATACTTATTTGTCATATCATCATGCACATACCTTGCACACGAGCTGTGTTAATACAGAAAAAAACACCCGGAAATGTGTCAAAGATAAGTATAAGTTAGATCACGGTTCGTCCACATGTACGAGGAGATAATCTGCTAGATTTAGTGAGGGATGTATCGCTCGTACATGCGGACAACCGTGAACAACACCGGAAATGTGTCAAATATGTGATAACAATAATTATTCGTTTAACAAACTGTTTATGGCAAAACACAGAAGAATGTATACAATACATACTCCAAATGTGAGACAAATACTAAAAGTTCCTAATTAATGTCCACATATTCCAAAAGAATAGGGAAGTTGGGCAGCGTACATGTGATTGTGGTGTTCTTACCGGCATTCCATTTGGATTGTGTTTGTGGTTTAGTTTATTAAATAAAGCAGAACAATCTGATTTAAAATACTGTTTACAATACCATTTAATACAGCTTTACAATATAAATGACATATACAGATAGAGGAACATATATACTAAAAAAAGCATACCTACCTACCCAACATATTTCGGGAGCCGTTACCGGAAACAAAGCCTTTTTTATGGCATTATATACAATATCGTCTAGTTTGTTGGATCCGTTTCGATCTCACACAATTCCGTTTAAATTCCGTTCGTGCAATTGTATCCATGTCCAACTTTTGTTCGGTTCTGCTACGCCTACATATTATGTAAGAGCTGATCTATGTGTGTCATGCATTTCCTTTATGGCACCAATAGCACAACTCTAGTACTTACAATACACATGTTTATGGTGACTAAGATGTATTAATAATACTCAAGAACAAGGTACTGCTGATGTATATCAATGGTGTGAAAGAGTTGGCCTATGGGTGGCCATACATTTATAGTATCTTACTAATAGCTCAACTCCAGCACTACGAATACACAAATTATATGGTAACTGAGCTGTAGTATTACTAATAATAACCATACAGGATATTACTGATTGCTCAAGTGCAAGAGCTGGCCTACGGGTGTCAAAGAAATAATTTATGACACCAATAGCTGACCCCCAGCATCGTGAATACACATCCAAATAGTGACTGTCTAACAGTTATAACAGAACAGGAAAATCATAAACACTGGACAACAAATAGTGTACAAGTGCTAACCTTAATGAACAACTACATGGTGCCAGAACAAATAAATTAATAAAATGCCAAGACATGTTTTCATTTCGAAGCAAACTATTCAATAATTGCTCTCTGTTGATGTGTAAACAGTAGTGTGATTTTATTCTACCCAATTAAAATATTGAAATACCCAATTGCTTCAGATATGATGGAGTGAAAATACTCAATTACTAATTCCTTATCTGGAGCCCTGGACAAACTGCATCGATTCTAACAAACACGCTTAGCCAATTGCATTCGGAATACACGTTTTGGTATATAAACAATTTGAAATATAATATGTTATTTTCTTTCCGATTGTTTCTTATTTCTCAATGAAAGTATATAGTGTGACCACTCATGTGAACCGTCTCGATGAGTATATATTTCCGATGACAAATAAGGGAAATATTTTAAAATTTGCCATCAGAAAAATGGTGTATTCTCCGAAAATAATGATCTAACCTGATTCATATGGGTCATAGCATGTCATTAGCTGGATTCAGGGTTCAGTACCTAGTCGTCAGAGCCTCGCCCATCCCGTTTCCTAAGCCTTGCCATATATATATTCCCATTCACGGCACTAACCTACTATTCTCTATGTCGCCGAAGCCGGAATTTTGATAGCAGCCAAAAAACATTGAAGCAAATGTCTAAGTCACTTTTGATTGACCTTGAGCACAATGGTCGTATTGGTGGGTTATAGAATGACAATATGGATGATGACAAATAGCCACTTCGACTTACTTGTAGGTAGTCGAATCTTTAACGCAAATCTCGGACAGAAGAAGAAGAAGAAGCAGGACATAATTAAGAAAGTTGTAATTGAAGCCAACGCATTTGCTGTCATAAATGATCTAATATCCAATGACTTTAATACGAGTCACTTAATCACCGTTTTGACGTCCCTATGTATGCATTAAATTTTTGAAATACATGTATAATAAAAAACAATTATGATTTTTCTTATTTCTCATTGAAAGTATATGTTGTGATCAGTCATTTGATCCGTCTCAATGAGAATAAACATATATTCACTGGAAAAATAAAGAAAAGTGTAATTGAGTTAAGCTATGTGAGTTTGTACCTAAGAAGATGTCTGATAGCTCATGAAAAATATTTACAAAACAGAGCTCCAGATAAGGAATTAGTAATTGAGTATTTTCACTCCATCACTTCTGAAGCAATTGGGTATTTCAAAATTTTAATTGGGTAAAATAAAATCACACTACTGTTTACACATCAACAAACAACAATAATTGAAATGTTTGCTTCGAAATACAAACATGTCTTGGCATGGAGACAATTCTAATGAAATACCAAGATGTGTTTTCACGGAAAATAATAAAAATATGCTATATTTGTGGTCTGTTTATTGTTTTCTGTAGCATGATAAAGGTACCACCAATTTGTTATTGCTTTTTGTGATACTCGCTACTTCTGATTTCAATTGGGTTTTTGGCAATTTTAATTGGGTATTTACGCAAATACGCAGCTTATCTGGAGCTCTGACAAAATGTACATATTTTCCATATATTACATCGACAGTTTGCCATGAAAATTTCGTCATCTTCCGACGTCATTTACAGAAAATATCACAGTTTTTTTAAATATTTTTTATCAAAAGTCGCACAGCTTCTTAGGTACAAAATCACATGGCTTGTCTCAATTTGAAAGCCACCCATTTGCTCTCATCGAGGATCTCATAGCCAGTACCTTTAACCCATTTCATGCTGCGGATTCCCCACATTTTGCTGATAGAAAAATCTGATTTGTTTTCTCGTATCTCCTTAAAAGCATATGGTGTGGCCACCGTTTGAACCGTCTCATCTCTATCTATTTTCCTTATTTCTGAACCAAAGTATATGTTGTGACCACTCATTTGAACCGTCTCGGCGAGACGGTTCAAATGAGTGGTCACAATATATACTTTCGATGAGAAATGAGAAAAAAACGCATATTTTATTTTTTAGAAAATGTTATACCCATATACTTATGGGTTATTCCGCATGGATGGTTTAATCCGAGTCACTTAAACGCCGTTTTGACGGTCGCTGCGTCCCGGTGTATGTCTTAGATAGTGCACCTTCGCTGTGTTGGTCGCGCATTGACAACCCGTGTAACGTCAGGTCATTATCAGTTTGATCCATTGTCGCTATGTCTGAGTCAAGATCATCAAATGTCCCAGTGACGTTATCACCAATTAAACACTGAGGAGATGGGTCAATCTCATGAGAAGTTTCTTCCATATTTACACTTTCGTCCAGTGTCCTGACACCACATAGGGTAGCTAGTTTGGGGTTTCTTGCCCTTGTGCAAGGTTTAGTGATGTCACTTGTCACATCATCTTCACTTTCATCGAATGTCCTGGCACCACGTAGGGCTGCTAGTTTGGGGTTTCTTGTCCTTGTGTAAGGTATAGTGATGCCACTTGCAGTACCATCACTTTTATCGAATGTCCTGGTAGCACGTAGTGTACATAGTTTGGGATTTCTTCTACCTGTGTAACACCTAGTGGTTTCTTTTGTGATATTTTCACTGGTGTCCAATGACGCGGAACCACCGCGTTCGTAAGCAACTTCGCTTTCAGAATCTCCGACACCGTTTTTTTCCTTTGAATCTGCATCCCGAGATAATTCTTTTCCGCTTCCAATTTGCTGGCGAAAACTTGCGCCAAAGATACTTTGAGCCCCATCTGCTGATAAACTCTTCATAAAAACCGAGTCCTGTGATATTTGCTGCGATACTCCCAAATGCCGGCCGGAAGTAGATCCACTCTCCGAGAAGCTGTAGTCTGACCATGACGTCAATTCGTCTATTGATGATTTGGAGGTAGCTAACGAGCGGCGGAAAAATGGACCAACGTCGTTACCCGAGCTTCTACTAAAGTCAGATGACAAGCGATGACCCTGGTTGGCTGGTCTAATTGGGAAAACTCGATTCGCCTGGAAGTCCGCACTCGATACGCTGTCTGTGTAGCCACTGTCTCGTCGAAGTGTTTCTTGTACATGCATCTGGTTCCCCGCATCTGAGCTGTTGCTATTGTCTGAAATGAAATGAACTGAATGGGGTTTAACGTTCCAGCAACAACTAATGCCATATAGGGACGGGAGCACCGTTTAAAGACCCTTCCGCCAGACCAGTGGGTTGGAAATACTAAGAAAGTATTTTTCATGTACTAAGATAGGCTTTCAACTCACAACCTTCAGTTTTGAAGTCCTGTATTCTACCGCTGAGCCACAGCCCATCCCTCGCTATTGTCTGAAGGTAATACTACGTTAAATAGAGAATGCCAAGCAAGTGTATTTTGATATCAGTAAGGCTTGCCTCGGAATTCCTACCGTTTCCGAGCCGAGCCTGATAAACTTGATTTATTATATTTAGTAGTTTACCCATGTACGCATCTTGCATTGTACGTATATTATACCATAGTCATGTATGTATGCTCATGAGGCAGTTGCCTCGATGAAATAAACTATTCTATTCTATTATATTCTCTGTTTATCATGTAACGGTTGACGCTACAGAATTAACACATATGGCGTTGGTTTCGTTGAAAATAACGCGGACCTTTTTCCGTAACATCATTCCACAGACGTTATTCGGTAACGTCATGTGATGCCGCTCGACCAATGAAATGTCAGATTTCAGTTTTTTGTAACCCGGATATTCGTATCAGGTCAATACAGCAATATGCTATCAGTCAGTACGTATTAGGCCAATACAAAACTGCTTATCTTGCAAAGGCTGATCCATCAGTTCCCAATTCTATTTGAGAAACGTGTTCGGGCGTTTATATACCACCGCCTGCGCTAATCTTGCCAATATGTATAACTGTGTTTTAATATTACATACCCTTCATTTAACCAGTTGAACTGATTATCGTGAAATAATGCGCGAGTGGTTGGGTCATTCCGCTAAACAAACGAGTGAGCCAATCGGTAGGACCCAATCACGAGGGCATTATTTCACGATAATCAGTTCAACTGGTTAAATCAACATTTTCTTACATTTCACATATGATAACAAAGCGAATCAAGCTTAAACTATGGCCAATAGTTATGCGAATTCATTTCTGGAGGCTGGCCGTAGTTACGACGACTGTCTCGCGATTTCAGAGGGTGTGTCTGAGAACGTGATTTTATTGGTCGAAGGAAACACGTCATTGTGACGTTACTGACGTCATTTCTCCATATATGGTAAACTGCTGCTGCCCAGTGGTGTAATTCACCGTAATATTTCTGTAAACTACCGGCTAAAATGTAAGAAACAATACTTGAATATTGTGTTTGAAAGTAAGCAGCTTGATTGGCAGAACCTGAGCCGTGCTACAACTCAGGCACGGCCAATCACACTGCTTGATTGCTACTTGATATTGCCAATAGATGTTCAGAAATGTTGACATCTGGGCAAGATTAACGCAGGCGGTGGTGTAGCACCAGTTTTCCACATATTTGTAGCATTTAAAAGAAAAGACTGGACATGTTTGTCACGTGATGTAAACAAAGTTCCATTGGCCACATAATGAAAACAATTTTGGAGGACATGGCAATGTTGACCTTTTCTTTCTTAACCCTTAGACAACTACACACAACAATTGTCGTCTGCTGCTGCTTTTATATGTTGCCTTATTTCTCAATAAAAACATGGTTTGACAGCACTTCAGAATCATTTCCAATGTTTGACAGCACTTTGGAATCATTTCCAATGGAAATGATTCTGAAGTGCTGTCAAAACATGTTGTAAATTATTCTAAAGTGCTGTCAAAGCATGTTTTTGATGGTGAAGATGGAAAATAGAAAATAAACAGCAGACGACAAAAAAATAAGATAGCTGTGTAAGGGCATAGCTGTGCGGATGTACAAATGATCTAAGTGTTTACTTCGTGCAGATCCATAAGAGTGAAAGGATGGGGGGGGAGGGGGGATTGGAGGAATCACTTAAAGGTACATGCCCACTCAGTAGGCACAAACTGTTCTTTATATCATCATCTGAGACATTTTCTGGCAAAATAAAAAATCATTCAATATACCCCACGTATTGAGTGGCAGTATTATACATTGTATATCAGACGTAAATTTACACACCGATATCAGGGGCGATAACCGTGTTACCTTAAAATGTTAACGGACATTACTATTTATTCTCTGTATTTATTTGTTGATGTGCAATGCTCATACTGTATTACTTGTCGAAAATATTATTTTTCAGGTCACGCATTTAATTAGTACAAATAATAAAAAAGAATGTCATGTCTCATTTGCATATGAAAATAGCCTGATACCACCGCGAGTCACTATCAGTAAAATAAAGATTCTACTAAATTATTATATCTGTATAGCGGGCACTCGTAATTTTTAGAACTGGTGGAATAGTAACACAATTATACACTTATTTAATTCCTATAAAGAACAGTTTGTGCCTACTTAGTGGGCATGTACCTTAAGTTTTATAGAAAAAAATAAAATTATTTGATGTTTTCTAACCTGAAAGATTCTCAGGACTGTCCGTGGCTGAGGATTCCGACGATGAATCGTTGCCGTAATTCCTTCTTACCTGGAAGTCCTGTATAAAACAGTTGATTAAAGGGGTTTTACGTCCATTCAACACTTAAGGTGTCATTAAAACTAAGAGACTCGTTTAGGCGAAATGTCGCTTATTGACAGTAAAGATAAAATAAAATCGACACTGAATATTAACGCATTTTAAAGTATTCCAAGGCAAGGATTTTATGGCCCATCGGGAAATGGTAAAGTGGTGATTCCATTCAAATGACATGTTTTGTATTGAAATTGCAAATTGTGTTATTTAGTTGTCTCATTTCTTAGCTTTATATATGTGAATTGTTACTAGGTAGTACACAGTGGCGGATTCAGGGTGGGGGGGGGGCCCGGGGGGCCCGGGACCCCCCTTTCAGGATAAAAAAGAAAAAATGTAATATGCAAATGTAATATGCCCGGTTTTGCACGATGTAGTTCATTCGTTCACATGTCTAACTAAATATTATATATACTGGTATTCTCGTCTCCCGCATACAAAGAGTAAAATTAACAGTATTTGAACACTGTTTTATTAGATTTATATAATCCTGCTTTCATGACCATCCACTGCATAAAATGCTCCAGAATGCAGGAAATGGCTTCTAAGTCCAAAAAAATTCGGGGGGGGCGGGGGGGGGGGGGGGGGGGGGGGGGGGGGGGGGGGGGGGGATGCCCCCGGACCCCCCTAGCAAACTCCTTCGCTATGCTCAGTATGCTCAGTCGTCAACATTTCAATCGGGCCCCTCCTTTCAGGAAATCCTGGATCCGCCACTGGTACATGTATCTCATAAAAGATGGGTTACTATCAAAATCATATGATTTTTTTTTAATCTCTATTTTCCTAATTTCTTCACAAAAGTATACGTTGTCACCACTCATTTTAACCGTCTAAACGGTTGAAATGAGTGATAATAACATAAACTTTAATTGAGAAATAAAAAAAATCAGATTTTAAAGACTAAGAAACAAAGTGAGCCACCATGACAATGATTTGATTGATTGGGAGTTTACGTCCATTCAACAGCAAGTGTAGCATGTGGCGGTGACTGGATAAACGGGGCTTCTGAGATTTGGGACCAGTGTAGTTCCTGATTAAATAGCATACTCATGTAGCCTGATAACGATCTATATTGCTTGCTGGAAGCTTGCCGGTTTCATTGATCCAATGCAAAATCCATAAGCCCAATTTCTCCAGTCAGATGGGAATATGAGGGATTGATTGACAGCAATGTCATATACAGTCGGGAATGCACCTGTGGGGGTGGGGGGGGGGGGGGGGGGTGATTGATTTGGGTTTTACGTACATTCAACAGTACGGGTAGTATGGGGAATATAATTAGTCGATTTATTTTTCCCGAAATGCATTATTTCATATAGAACTAACCACTGCATATATTTGATGAATAAAAGTATGCAGAATTATTATACTGAATTTGCTGAATTTGCCAAAATAGCTGTGATAATGTAATAAATTCAGTATAATACAAATCAATAAATTTATCCTTAAATTGAAAATTTCTGCCTCTAAGTATACTTTGCTAGACAAGTATACTTTGCAATGTTGCTGAAATAGGCTACAGAAACTCAAATTAAATCATACACAGACAGGTGAAAAGAAGGGGTTTATAGCACAATAAGAGACAAAAATAAAACTGATAGATTATTAAACAATTGAATATATGTTTATTAAAGGTACATTCCCACTCAGTAGGCACAAAATGTTCTTTATATGAATTAAATAAGTGCATAATTGTGTCACTGTTCCGCCAGTTCTAAAAATTACGAGTGTCCGCTATACAGATATAATCCTTTAGTAATATTTATTTCACCGATAGTGACTCGCGGTGGTATCCGGCCATTTTCATATGCAAATGAGGCATGATATTTTTTAATTATTTATACTAATTAAATCCGTCACCTAAAAAAATATTATTTTCCATAGATTATAAAGTATGATCATTGCACATCAAAAATTAAATACAGAGAATAAATAGTAGTGTCCGTTAAATTTTGAGAAAACACGGTTATCGCCCATGATATCAGTGTGGCAATTGGCGGCTGATATAAAATGATTAATAATGCCAATCAATGCCTGGGGTCATGGTGAACGAATGTTTATGTTGCCAAAAAATGTGTCAGATGATGTCTCTGATATAGAGAACATTCTGTGTCTACTGAGTGGGCATGTAGTACCTTTAAATTGAATTCATTCAAGAAATTAATGATGCGAGGTTTTATATATCCAGTATTTATTGGTATCTGAATAAATAGTAACTGCATGCCGCGAAGAAATGAGGCTGTACCGTGTCTCTTATGACATAAATAAATCAATTTGCATTCACATGTGGCAAAGTCGGACCTAGGACCCTGGGGCGCGTTTCACTAAACTTCGTACAACTAAAATGTCCCTAAGTGATAGTCTGTAGTTTTCTTCTAAACAATTTTTAGATTTACATTTATTGAGCATAAGCAGCCTATGCTCAATAAAAGTAAATCCATCAATTGAAATTTCTAGACGATTCTAAATTTGCGCTTACGAACATTTTAGTCGTACGATGTTTAGTGAAACGGGCCCCAATACATGCCCCATTCGAAAGATAAATTACCCAACCCACCTATTTCTGATATCAAAACGCTATTTAGTGTACATATATTGGTGTGTGGGAAACATGTTTCGAATGGGCCATTTATTGGGCGCTAGGTCGGTGTCATCCACGTGTGGTTACATTTCCACCCATCCATTTCTGTACACTATATCGCGTTTATCAAAACGCTATATAGTGTACAGAAATGGGTGGGTTTGGTAACTTTGTTAGACTCGGCAATTTACTAGGTCTTAGGTCCTAGTCTTAGACCCGTCATTAGTGCTGCACGCCACCCCAACGTAAAATGTTTCACGTCATAAAATGCGCCAGTTTCCTGACGAGATGACGCTCATCTCTACGCATCTTTCGCCCATTAACCGGTGCAAATGTATTTCTTGCGCCGGTTACTGGACACAAATGTATTTATGAAGTATTTTCTCCATGTAGAGGAATGGGAATTAGACAAGTATCCGGCGTCTAATTCGACGCGAAACAATTTACGCCGGGCTGAGTGAAACACCAGTGACATGTGGTTAGATTGGCGCAGCAAGCATTTACCAAACATTTGAACCACCCTTAAAGGTACATGTCCACTCTTTAGGCACAAAATGTTCTTTATATCAGACATCATATGATACATTTTCTGACAAAACCAAAAATAATTCACTATTACCTCACGTATTGATTGGCATTATTATATATTTATATCAGACGTAAATTTCCACACTGATATCAGGGGCGATAACCGGGTTTCATTAAATTATTTACGGACATTCCTTTTATTCTCTGTATTTATCTTTTGATTTGCAATGATCATATTTTATAATCTGTCGAAACTACATGTATTATTTTTGCAGGCGACGCATTTAAGTAGTACAAATAATTAAAACATATCATGCCTTTTGCATATGAAAATATCCTGATACCACCGCCATCCACTTTCAGTAAAATAAATATTACTAAATGATTATATCTGTATAGCGAGCGGGCACTTTTACAAATGATGGAATAGTGACACAATTGTACACTTACTTAATCCCTATACGGAACAGTGTGTGCCTACTGAGTGGACATGTACCTTTATATATAAGATAACTAACTATTTACCAGGCGGAACGCTTCTACATGTCTGATTTCGGCTTGCTTCTTGCTCGCAGTGGCGGCTCTCGTGTAGTCCTTGAGTATACCGAACACCCCGTGATCCGTGTACGACAGAGCTCCGTTACATATCGCATCCTCCGTAGCACGGTAGTATTTAAGCGAATATACCAGGAGTTCTCTGCTCCTGACAGCATCTGGTACAAGTCATACAGGTACACGTGACTGTGACTGGATACATAGGGCTTATGGGTTTTGTGGCCAGTGTAGATCCAGATCAGCATGTGCTTCCGCACAGTCTGATCAGGATATCCACGGTTCGACATTACATCAATAAAACACTGTTAACAAGCAGTATATATCGTTATCATGGTACAGGAATGTGCTATCTAATCTGGATAGGATCTCCATTGGTCACAAATCCCATAAGCCCCATTGCTCCAGCCACAGCCACACTAATTAGAGAATACCGGTGTTGCTTGATTTAAGAGGTAGCAATCGGATCTTGAATACAGGTCCAACACCACCATTGAGTTTTCCTAAAAAACTAACCACCCGTCATAGGTAGTGCCTATTTCATATAGCCACACATTTTGCTATTCTCTGCTACTTTTAATTTTCGTATAGATGTTGTGGGACATATTTTCCCATAACCTGTACCCAATCTGCTCTGGATATTCACTAATTAAAATATATGTTTAATTATTGTTAAGAACGATAAATAAAGTGGGGGTTGCGGTAACTTTGTACTGTCAACCCCAAACAACAAGCAGCAACCTTATTGCTACAACATATGGAGGCTGGGTGGGGGAACCATACTACCCCCACCCCACACTCAGGTGTGGGAAGCGCACCCCCCCCCCCCTCCACACACACACACCCCTCCCCGGTCCCTTGCTGTCCCGTGTGCATATGAAGGTTAGACACCACCAAATAGTTTTACTATATAATTTAACCGAATGCCATCCAATAAGGCCAGTCTCTCCTACTTTCACTATTCGTATGGATGTTGTGGGACCCACTTGTACATGACCTGCAGCCAGTATGTACTGGTTCTGCATGAACTAAACAATAGGTTCACTTACTCCTAAGAAAGAAAAAAAATCCAACCTTGTCATATCCTCCAATATTGTGTACATTTTTTTGTCATGGAAACTCCGTTTACATCAAGTGACCAACAGGTACAGTGTTTTCTTTTAAATGCTACAAATATGCCGAAAACTGGTGTTAAAGACACCCCAAAATGTTCCTGAGGTGAAACTGGGTAGTAATGGATCAAGATTTGCAAGCAAACGGTGTCTGTGACCTAAAAACACCCGCACTATTTTTTTTTATACCGGACTACTTTTGCATACAACCTGGGCGATTTCTCACCATTTGGTGTCTTCTAACCTGAACAAACCTGTCGTATGATCTCTCATCTTAAAGTACGCTCTGGCCACATAGTACAGAGCCATCGCCGTCTTCCCATTGTACTCGCCAAACACATTCCGTCTTCTCTGCAGCACCTACGGGTATCAATACATCAAACACATGCACAGTGAATCTGCACCTATAGGAATCAATACACCAAAACATGCAAAGTGAATCTGCACTATAGGAATCAATACACCAAAACATGCAAAGTGAATCTGCACCTATAGGCAACAATACACCAAAATATGCAAAATGAATCTGCACCTATAGGCAACAATACACCAAAACATGCAAAGTGAATATGCACCTATAGGCATCAATACACCAAAACATGCAACAGGAATTTGGACCTATATGTATCAATACACAAAAACATGCGAAAGGAGTCTGAACCTACAGATATCAATACACAACAACATGCAAAGGAATATGCAACTATAGGAATCAATGCACCAAAACATGCCACGGGAATATGCACCTGTAGCACTGAGTCTGAACCTATATGTATCAATACACCAAAATATGCGGAAAAAACCCGGAACATGCAAAGGAATATGCACCTTTAAGTTTAAATACGCCATGTGCAGGGTATGGGATCACGCGGTTTCCGAACGATACCGAACCTGATTTTCCGACGTGAAGTGATGTGTGACATCATTCTTATGCCCCCCCCCCCCCCCCCCCCGGTCTCGGTAGAGCCGAAAGATTACTTAATATTTCAACACAGTATACATGTGTACATGTGGACAAATCCATGCTACCCTTAATATGACTTTGAACTTTTTTCGACATTAAAAAGTTCGCCGGAGTTTCGAAATTCTGTTTGAACTTCTATATCCCTTGAAGGATTACTTAAATATGCCAACATATTATAACTGTGGACAAATGACATACATCCATGCTGCCCATAATATGACCTTTACATTTTGACCTTGACAACTTTCAAATTTTTACCACAATACAAAGTTCGCCACAAACATATTTGCCGCGCTATGTTTCATAAATAATTCGTTATTCCCATTGGAAAGACATTAAAGAAAACACTATGCCTGTAGCCGATTTCATCAAAATTGCAAAGTATACTTTTCTAGCAAAGTATACTTTGAGGGAGTAATCATTTATTTTTCCCAAATGCATTATTTCATATAGAACTAACCACTGCATACATTTGATGGTTAAAAGTATGCAGAATTATTATACTGAATTTATTACATTATCACAGCCAAAACGTAAAAGAAAAATTAATAAATTTATCCTTAAATTAAAAATTTCTCCCTCCAAGTATACTTTGCTAGATAAGTATACTTTGCAATGTTGATGAAATAGGCTACTGGTCTCACACATACGAACAATATATCTACTTATACATGTATAAACAGTTTAGCCTAAGCGTATATTGCACATATACATACATTGTATTCTGATTTTGGGATCCCTACCGTCAATCCGGCCTAAAAATGCCCGTATAGTTGTGGACATAGAGAATACCAGGCTAGTGTATTTTGATATCAAGTTTATCAGGCAAGGCTAGGAAACGCGTAGGAATCTGGTATTCTATTTATCAGGTAACGTTTTATGCTCGAAAAAGACCAAAAATGACGTCGTTATTTACAGATAGAACGCGGACTTGTTTACGTTGCATCATTACACTCACGTCATTCGGTAACGTCACGTGACGTCATCCGACCAATGGAACGTCAATATTCACTTCATTGTAACCCGGATGTTTGTATCAGGCCAATGCCTGATACAACAATATGTTATCAGTCAGTACGTATTCGGCCAATACAGGGCAGGTTACCTGATAAAGGCAGTTGACACTACAACCCTATATATAGCGCTTTTATTTTGCAAAAATGTGGCTCCAGATGAGCCGGTTATTATTTTATAGAAATAAAAAAACAACCATTTTCGTAAATTGAGTAGTCGAAAATCATTTTGTGATGATTAAGTTATATGTGATATGACACACGTGTAATAACACCTGGAGCGAATTGGATTTGCCGGCCGCATCACCCTAATTAAGTATAGGTAGTATGAGCTGTTAGCAGTGTTACGCCAAACGAACAAAATGAAGACGTTCCAAATGACGTCGCAAACGGCGCGACAACGCAATGATGTGTTGACGTTGACGTCATCATGTTTAAAACGTCATTAGAAGCGTCCGTGACCCATTGCAATTGTCAGAATGAGCTCCCGTTTGGTAATATGAAGTGTTTACAAGGAACTGGAACTTATAATATGGCATATGTGACCCACCACATCAAAATCAGTCACAAGTTTTTTAAAAAATATTTGAGAAAACAGCACCAACTTGTAGAGTAGTTTTTAAGCTTTACAATGGTAAAGAAACCAGCACTGTATCATGTTCCAGTCCAAGGTTACGTAATTTTGAAGATTAATACCAACCAAGGTGGATTTACATTTATTGAACACAGGCTGCAAATGCAGCCTATGCTCAATAAATGTAAATCCAATAATTGAAATATTCAGAGGAAATCGCAGTGAAAGACTTGCAGGAATTCCTCATGATCATGATTACTATTTTGATTCCACTGTGGCGCTGGATTTGGATACTAGTATCCAAACACAGCGCCACAGTGGAATCAAAATAGCGACCAATTGTGTTCCAAATAATGTACATAGCTCTAGTCATGCCTGGTATCAAGTTAACGGGAAAAGGCTGATCTGAACAATGCTGCAAACAGTAATGTATCAGCTTTTTTAGTTTTTGAACTATTGTGGGTTGAATATAGAGCAGTATTGCTAAACAAAAAATAGAAACAAGGTAGGTCACATATTTTACTTTATCCCGTCAACGCAGTGCCTATGTGCCGTGAAACAAGGTGCCGTGAAACATATTTTATATCCTGTCAATACGACCTAATCACAATTCATACGCGTCATTCATGTTGGTGACTACTTTCCCCAGTATACGTCTTGACTTGACTGAATAGTCTGATGGAAATGGAACTGCTTACAGTGTGAGGGTTAAATTTGGCAAATAAAAACGATATCGCCAGAAAATAAAATTAAGAGCATGCCATTTTCTGAATGTCAAATAAATTTCCATTACGACCCTAAATTTCCAATTGCGTTTGCTCTCTACCGATTCCGTGCGTCATTCAGGCATGACTGACGTCATACTTATATTTACGTCAATAAGTCTACTACGTCATTTAAAATAAAAATGGCTGCTCCCAGTGATTCCAGTGAGGTAAGGAAATAAACTAAACAAAATGGTGTTTGTGGTGTTGATTTTTATTCTGGAGATATCGCAATCGTTGCAGAATCTGCCCCAAACGGAAATGGATGGGTCTGGTGAATTTTGAGAGTGTATTTCGTTGAAAAGAAGCTGTTATTTCACATTGTCGGTGACAAAAAATAAAGTATCAACAGAACATTTATCTGTTGAACCTGCATGACGTACACGTTTTAATGGTTAATTCGGGATGGATGGTTGCCATTCTAAATAGTATTAAATCGTAAAGCTGCCATCTTGTGTGTTTTTTTCATTTCCATGATTCACGAACGGTGAAAAGAACAGAAACAAAATCGTTGTAACATTTTAAGATTATTCGTGAAATATTTCGATGTGTAAAGTCTAAAATAATGATGATCAATTTACTATCATGACTGTTGATTAACGGATTTTTACAACCATACTTTATCGAACTATGTTCTGTGCGCCAATGAGTGTTTGATGTAATTCGGTTCTAACTTATCTCGCTTTTGAAGGCTAAATTAACTAAATTAAGTTGATTTAAATGCTGTTTTAGAATGTTGACGGGATAAATAGAATAATAGGTTAGTGCCGTGCATGGGAAAAAATATATGGCTCGGCAAGGAAACCGTATAGGCTCGTCAGAGCCTCGCCCATCAAGTTTCCTATGCCTCGCCAGATATGTTTTCCCATTCACGGCAGTAATCTACTATTCTCTATATAATGTTGTTGCTACGATTAAAATTATTTTTCTCTGTAGATTTTCAACTAGATGCGAAAATAGTCAATGGCGTTTGCTCACTGAAACGTATTGGATATGCCCAAGTTTTCTTCTCTTTGGAGGCTGAAGTCAAGTGATAAACATAATTCAAAATTTTAACTCGTTTCCCTTTGATATGAGATTCATGAAGGTCGTATGCATTTATGCACCCCGTCAGAGACTGGTGTTTAAATTGTGCGCGACTCGTTTCATAAATCTCATATCAAATGGAAACTCGTTTGAGATCCTGTATATACCAAAATATATTCCAATTATTTAGGGGTGAAAGGGTTAACTATTTCAAAAAAAGTGTGACCTCTAAGTGATCCTGAAGTGCATCAGCATGCCTCCCCAGCCGCTCCAGTATAGTGGCCCTCATATTTAACTTGTCCGCGTATGAAGAAATAACATCCATATGGAGTTGTACGTCTACTTCCATCGGCCGTTTGATTTGCGTAAGCGCCAGTTCATATAGCTCTTTCGCTCGTTCTTTGTCACTATCACATATAAGTTCACCGTT
>CM055275.1:67149572-67180794 GCA_029237695.1 Conchocele bisecta
AAACACAAACTATAATCAAAGTACTGAAAGTACTGAACATAGGGTACTACAATATTAAACTAGATTGATTGATTGGTTGTTGGTGTTGCAGTTTAATTAACCCTTAAAGCGCTGGAAACGACAATTGTCGTCTGCTGTTTTAAATATTTTTATATTTTCTCCTCAAAAACATACTGAGACGATTCTACTGCGCTGCCAAAGCAGGTTTTTAAAGAGAAAAAAAATAAAATATACAAAATGAGCAGACGGCAATTTTCTTTTTCAGCGCTTTAATGGTTAAGGGGTAAACTATTGATATGGCACTTACAATATGCACTGCTACAGTATGTACCAGAACATTCAACAACATTACAGATTATGCATAGCAATATCAGAAAGATACGGTAACAAATATACAAGACATCATCAATTCAAGTATAAATGCAGATTCCAGATATCTGATCATTATAGATATATTGAAAAATGATGGAAGAGCAATAGTTACAAGAATTCCGCCACGGAAGCGGTGTTGTTCCTAAAAATGCCTTGTCGGTACAAAACAATGTTGTAGCAGGATTTTTGTTAAAGTTTCTGCATTACTTTGACATCGCCATGTTATGAAATAGTTGGCCCCGGATCGAGTATATTAAAACATACAAATGACGTCATTGGGGAAACCGCTGACAAAAGTTTCAATGTATGGAAGCCCAAACTTGTTAGAATTTTTTTGTCGTATTTTGAGTACTTGCATTAATATGGGTATTAATCTACGCTGGATGTGTTATACTGTCAATAATTTTTTCCCTGACTGTAATTTATCACTTACCGACTTATTGACCCCCCTTCCCTGAACGTAGAATTGAAACTCATGTTGGCGTGTATTGGCCATCATAGACAAATGTCAATCTGGCCGAATTCGGGAATGTCACTAAAATCCGCTGTAAATCCATCGATAGAATGAGGATTAACATCAGTTAGACCCACACGTGCGAGTTTTGTTGCGACACAATCGCGATCATTAAAACAATCTGGGTCAACAGGTAGCTGTAACCACTCGACGGAGGTCGCTAATACCTTCAACACGGCTTTGTTGTAGCCCGTCACGGTCACGCCTCTGTTTCTCAGATTCATCTGGAGGTCATGTAGTTTGTAGCTGTCAAGCGTGTGACTCATTTTCGCACAGGTCGGGTGAGTTTAAAAATAGACTGTCGGAAGGTAAAACTTGATATCGTTTGTGTGTTGAAAGCGTCGCGTGTTTACATGTGTTTGTCAGTGGAGAGTATTCGGAGGGGAGTTAACTCTGCCGAAAACTATAGCCTGTTACTAAATTTAGCGATGACCGCACGATTTGTGACGCAAATGGGGGAAAATAACAACTTGAACGCGTAACAAAATAATCCGATGTATTTTTGTACGTAGAACATCCGTTGTTGATATTGTTCAGTGCAAGTAGTTTTTCATAAGTATTACTATTTTCAATTAGCGGTTGCGTATGACAGTTAAACGTTGAGTAACACACTGCATTTTAGTTAAACGTTGAGTAGCACAATGCATTTTGTTGCTATGGTTATTCCAAGATATCACTACGGACTAGCCCATCGAGGTGGATCTGGGGCGTGGCTAACTGTCCGACGCGATCACAATACATAGGTTACCCTATGTAAAAATAGCGATAACTGTTAACACAATTTGCCCTTAAAAGTATATTCTTCAAATACTTGCATGTACAGTGTAATAGTATTGCTAGCTACAATCTTTGCCTCCTATAGGTGTATTTTCGCGAGAGGTATCGTAGTGAGGTAGCACTTTTGTATCTATAGTGTTGCATGTATTTCTATACAGCAACATGGTTTGAAATACTTTATCACTTGTGGATTTGTTTCAACAGGGGGATATTAACCGTTTCGGAGATGCTACGATCGATTTTGACTAATGCGGACCGACCCTCCAGTGAATCCGACCCAGACCAGCTACAACAAATCCTCTTACAATACATAGAAAGTATTAAGACAGGTAAGCAAATGACTTTATATAGGACGTGTGTCTGGTATTGTCTCTACGAGACGGTTCACCTGAGTGGTAACAATAATGAGTCATATGAAATGTAATCAGATTTTCACACGTAAACATGGGTTGAAATCTAAGCTCGGCAAATTGTAGTGGGTATGTGTGTCTCATATTGTCTCAACGAGACGGTTCAAGTGATACATTTTGGATAAGCAAAATAAAAGTAATGAGATCTAAATCTAAACTCGGCAATTTTTTGAGTGGGGCGTGTGTCCGGTATAGTGTCTGGTATTTTTCTGTCGGTTTGTCAGATACCGTGCTACTTCTGGACAACATGGAAGATGTCTATGTCGAAAATGTCTCCGCCGTCAACCAGTTACTGCACACGGTCCTACAGGAAGTGGAAACTCGACAGCATGCAGTAAGCTACATTTGTCATACTATTTGTAAAACATAGTACGCTTTCCAATAATTGCTGAAATTGTCAGTGGCAAAAATGGCCATTGCTACGGAGCCCCGCAGGGGACGTAGAATTCTTTTTTTTTTTATGTATTCGTTCCCACGAAATAACAATTCGTTCCCTCAATTTAGCAATTCGTTTGCTCAATTTAACAATTGGTTTCCTCAATTTAACAATTCTTTTCCACGAAATAACAATTCGTTCCCACGGGAACGAATTGTTAATTCGTGGGAACGAATTGTTATATCGTGGGAACTAATTGTCATTTCGTGGGAACGAATTGCTAATTCGAGGGAACGAATTGTCATTTCGTAGGAACGAATTGCTAATTGGAGGTAACGACTTGTTAAATTGAGGGAACGAAATTAATACAAGAAAATCCAACTCCCCTGCGGAGCTCCGTACATTATAGGAATGAATGGCCTTTTTGTGGAATTTATCGGGGTATAAACTTGGAAAAGTCGCGGGAATACTGGACGAAGGCCGGAAGGCCTCGTCCAGTATTCCCGCGACTTTTCCAAGTTTATATCCCCGATAAATTCCACAAAAAGGCCATTCATTCCTTACAATTCCAGCATTTGAAATAAATTCATCAAGAAAATGTGTTTATTTTCCGTTTTCTTAAGAATTATTTTAACTGCACCTGAAGGTTACGGAAAGTAGTTCGGCAGTCTAGTTTACTGGGATATAAATTTTGGACAGAGACTTGCTACGGACCAATCAAATGTTAGGGACTTGTGTAAATATTTTTTGTGCTGGAATTATTGCTGAATATTGGTAACCAAATAGCCATTTGAATAGTCAGATATCTACTGTAGCTACCAATAGCGCCGATATAGACATAATGTCTGTTCAACCTTTTGCTGCCGACATACTTTGGCTATTAAACACATTAAATAAAAAAAATATTTAAATGTAAGTACGTTTTCATGAATATAAAAAGCACAGCTCAGGATCAGCAAACCAAGCTGCTTGCTTTGAAGCACAATATTCAAGTATTTTGTAATAAATAAATTGACAAATATAGGCACAGCCATCAGCACATGTATACACATGTATTAGCACAGCCCGTGGTGTATTATTTAATATGAGACCAATTTATTTTCAGGTGAAGTTGTTGATAACGTCGCGTATTGGTGTTCAAGAGGAGGCTGAGGATAGCCTGGTGAAATGCAGAATCAAGGAAGTAGAGGTTGGTCCTTTACGAAGTCAGGCTGCCGACTCGTTGCTCAGTAAATGCATAAAACCGGTGAGTAAGTTTAGATTTATCTCTACTTTCTCAGGGATCCCGCTGGGGAAAATAAAAAAATCGCCACTTTTTTTTTTCGAAAATTGTAATTTTTTATCGCCAATTGTTTATTTTTATCGCCAATTGCGAAAGTGGCGATCGCCAGCGGAATCCCTGAAAGTTTCTAAGCCAATCGCTGGCCAACATCGCGCTCCACTTAGTTCACATATTAGACGGTCAGGGAGAAATGGACACCCCCCCCCCGCCCTGGGGCATTTTTGTAGACATATATGTTCTGAAATTATATTCAATTACGAGTGCTATTCCGTATGTCTGCGCTCTGTAACCCGCTGGATGAATGTTTGGCACCATATTGAAGTATACCACCCTCGGACTATTCGCAATTGTGAAAAATCGCAGTTTTCATTGAAATTCGACTATTATTTGAAAAAACTAATATGGCAGTTTTGTACGTTTTCAGATGTGTACATAACTATGCAATGGAATAAAGTTCAATTAAATAGTATCTTACAATTCAGATGAAGAATTTTGTATGTTTTATCACCCCACCAACTGAATTTCAATGGCAAAACATCTACCTAAATAACTCAATAAAAGTACGGTACTTTTGTCTTTTCTTTGCATCAATGTTTTATATTAGTGTTCATTCGACATGTTAATTGCATATATGCCGATTATCTGATGTCTGCAGTCAATGGTACAATGTTAAATACAAATAATTTTCACTATTCCCCACCCACAAATTTTACATGTAATGCATGTCATTTATGTTATGCACTGTCACTTACTTATAAATGGTTTAAATGCAAATGCAACTACTTAGATACTACTAATAGCTATTAGTACACACTTCAGATATAGTGTGTCCTAGTGTTCCAGGGATTCCGCTGGCGATCGCCACTTTCGCAATTGGTGATAAAAATAAACAATTGGCGATAAAAAATTACAATTTTCGAAAAAAAATTCCCCAGCGGAATCCCTGGTGTTCGTCCGTCTGTCCGTCCGCTTCGCATTTACTTAGTGAAGGTATCAACTTCGTTACGAGTCCCATTATGATAATATCTCGCAGTGTATATTAATTGTCTCAATGATAATGGTACAGTGGGGTCAGCGTGTAAGTGCACACACGAACGAACGAACACGACAGGCCTGTCGTGTTCGTTCGTGTGTGCACTTACACGCTGACCCCACTGTACTCTATAGTGTTTGCAAGCTATGATTCATGTCCATATTCTGGTTACATAATGTCTACAGTAGATGATGCAATGGTAAAACATAGAGCATAGTAGGTTAGTGCAGTGAATGGGAAAAAATATCTGGCAAAGCTTAGGAAACGGGATGGGCGAGGCTCTGCCGAGCACATCCCGTTTCCGTGCCGCGCCAGATATTTTTCCCATTCACGGCACTAACCTACTATTCTATTTATCCCGTCAACACCTACAAATGGCTTTAAAATGCAAAAAGAATAACACCAGTCACCGCATATATTCATACGCGGTGATTAGGTCGTATTGACAGGATATCAAAAATGTTTCACGGCACCGTGTTTCACGGCACATACGCACTGTGTTGACGGGATAAAAATAGTTATACCATTCCCCACCCACTGAATTTGCAATGGCCATTTTACGTGCAGTATGTTTTCTTATTTTATACGCTAACATATACTTATGAAACGTTCATATGAATGTGTAGCTACTAAAACTTATAATATTTGTTATCCACACACATTTCAGATACATAATGTATGTATGTTCGTCTCTCTATATGTCCATTTCATATTTATGCAGCCATGACAATTATCATGATTATCATGTATTCCAATATTGACTTCTCTGATACATATAATTATTACTCTTAACATTTAAACACAATTAACCCTTTCACCCTAAGTTACTGGAATGGATTTTGATATGTTAATTGAGCAGCCAATCCAATTATCACAAAATTATTTTCAGACTAGTCCATTTATTTAAAGGGGTTATTTTTTTGTTCTAAAAAATTAAAATTACTTTCAAAAAGTGCAGATCCTGATGAGACGACTCGTTACGAGCCGGCTCATCTGGATCTGCACTGTTTGCATAAATCGCTATAGCGGGCTTTCGGGTTCAAAGGGTTAAGTAAAATAAATAAATAAATAAATAAAAGTAGTATTGTCAATACTATATAGGTTGTAGATACTCATTTGCACACTGGATATAGAAAATATATCTTTTCAACCATTCTGAATGCACATATACGTTGGAAAAATACATTAGGCAAATATAAAATGCATAATAATGCCAATCAATACGAGGGGTAATGGTGAATTAATGTGTTTTTTTGCCAGAAAAATGTCTCCGATGCATGTATCTTTAACAGTCCTTATGAAAACAATAAAATAATGATCGGCGGCCATCATTGAAAAATGGCTGGCATTTGTTCATCCAGTGGCTTTTCTAGCACAGACAACCAGATTGATAGACAATAGGCTACTGAATCCACAAATCACACTCATCAATAATCCCCCAGGGGGGGGGGGGGGTGTGGTTGAGGGGGGTGTTATTGCTGGCTCAAAGTCTATATTGTTGACGATACGTAAACAAGTCCGCGTTCTGTTCAAATATATCGACGTCACCTGTGGTCATTTTCGAGCATAAAACGTTACCTGATAAATAGAATACCAGGATAGTCATTTGATATAAAGTTTATCAGGCGCGGCTCGGAAACGCGTTTCCTAGTCTTATCTATGCTGGTAGTCTCTATGTCAACTGCCATAGACGTCAATGCAAAACGGACATTGATTTAAAACACATGTATACACAATTACATCTTTGACCAGTACATGCAGGGATTCCGCTGGCGATTTTTTTATTTTCCCCAGCGGAATCCCTGTACATGTAATCCATTTCACGAAATGTTATGATGTAAATGCCAATATATTAAAGTTTTCAGAGATATGTTTGTATTTTAATTCTGTCAATTGGGCAGTGAAATGTCACACTTTGGAATTTACCTCAATTTGAAAAAAATTCCATAGATGTCAGTGCTGATTGAGCTCACAACGACATATTGAAATGTCAGTTTTTCTACATGCTCTTCAATCAAAAGTATAAGGTTTGATCATGTCCAGCCGTGTGCAAACGTTTGCTGTGACCCGAGGGAACTGTTTGAACCCCAAGGCAGCAGGCCGCGGGTTCAAACAGTTCCCGAGGGTCACAGCAAACTTTTGCACACGGCTGGACATGATCAAACGTTATTGTTACATTTCCAACAAAAAAATGATGTAATTTGAGCATTATATTCAGTATTTTTAGTACTTTTGTAAATCGTCCCATTCACGTAAATAATTTTCGGTATTCATATTCCGGGGTCCGCGTCATGAACGTCATGAAGTAGTGACGTAATGAAGGCACTTCCGCGTAGTGACGTCATGAAGGCACTTCCATTACGCGCGGCCCCGGAATGAGCATTGCCTAAAGCCATATGCAAACAGCACGCGCTATATATGTGCAAACAACGGAAACCATGTAACAATATTAGTTTGTGTTGAGTAGTTCAATTACATTTATACCAAACACATGTTTGGTATGCGAGTCTATGGGAAGCAGAACTCTGATACCATATTTATGGCACGTGAGTGTAGTTGCGGGAAGTAACTCCACAAATCGCCCGTATGGATGGTACGGGAGTTTTGCAGAATTACATACACTCCGCAACTACTGAGGAATCATTGGTAACACATTCCCTTTAACACTAATGACGTTATAAAAGGAAGTTATTTCAGATTTAAAGTAACGTTCCAGCAACTAATGTAGTTGGTTCTTTTCCAGTTCCAGCTATCTCCGGAAAACTCTCAGCGGGTCCTTCATGTCTGTGGGAACTGTCCGCTGGCTATCCGTCTCGTCTCCAATCAGCTCCGGCAGATTGCTCCGTCTCCCGATAGCACATTCTTCCTCTCAGACTTCGCCATCGGCGATTTCGTGAACCATGTCAAGTCCACGGGCATGGCTGGAATGGACGACTGTATAGAATACTCCATCAGTCAGTTGGACAATGAGTCTCAGCTCGTGTGTAAAGCGTTGACCATATTCGAGACGTCGAAGTTTGGGATTGAGGACGTGAAAACAGTGTTGAAGAAAGATACTTCATATGTGATGTTTACGTTAATGTGTCTTCGTCATCTGTGTATCATAGAATCGTGCCCTGCGATGCAGGGGGTAGAAATAAGCGTCGGTAGAAACATTGACAGTCAAGGAAAAACAATGGATCCGCTGTATGCATTCCATCCACGTGTCTGGGCATATTTGGACAAGATACACCTACCTGATTATGACCCAGTCGAAGTGAAATCAAGGTTTCTGGAAGCGATGTTGCATAAAATTGATAAATTTCTTGGCAATTATGAAGAAGACTTTCAAAACTGCATACGTTATGTCAATGAAAACATAATAGGTATGAAAGCAATGTTTGAATGTTTAGGTGACGCGTCAGTTAAGAATAAGAAAATCCTCAGCGCAAGAATGTGTATGATCATGCACAATTCTTCGGTAATAATTGGGATTCCCATCGAGAGGCAGCAGACGCTTTTTCGAAATTGTTCTGTCTCTCTTTCTCAAAACCCTGTTCAGATTTCTGCTCGTTTATTTTGGAAAATACAGGAGGCATGCAGTGTTCTGGAACATGGCAGTTTACCAAAAACTGAAGAAATTCTATCTTCCATTGAGAATACTGTCGCAAACCTTGAAACTAAGGAGACAGACTGCATTGCGGTAAAAGCGGAATTCTATCTCACAAAATCACGATTACGTAGAGAACAGGGGTTGATATGTGAAGCCATGGAAGAAATAAACAAATCTGTAGATCTATTCAGGAAATGTCGACCGGAGGAAGATTATATTTCAAGAGTGGCAATCGCTTTAAACGCCAAAGGTGTGATATATCACAAAAAGAATGACTATGAAAAAGCATTTAGCTATCAGCAGGAAGCATATGACATCATGATGGCGAGTTTTCACGACGACCGAAATCCCGAAATGACTTTATACGCGTATAACATCGCCACAAATGCCTTTTCCAACGGTAAACTTATACATGATAGTGACAAAGAACGAGCGAAAGAGCTATATGAACTGGCGCTTATGCAAATCAAACGGCCGATGGAAGTAGACGTACAACTCCATATGGATGTTCTTTCTTCATACGCGGACAAGTTAAATATGAGGGCCACTATACTGGAGCGGCTGGGGAGGCATGCTGATGCACTTCAGGATCACTTAGAGGTCACACTTTTTTTTAAATAGTTAACCCTTTCACCCCTAAATAATTGGAATTTACTTTGGTATGTAGAGGATCTCAAACGAGTTTCCATTTGATATGAGATTTATGAAACGAGTCGCGCACAATTTAAGCACCGAGCCTCTGACGGGGTGAATAAATGCGCACGAGCTTCATGAATCTCGTATCAAAGGAAAACGAGTTAAACTTTGGAATTATGTTTATCACTTGACTTCAGCCTCCAAAGAGAAGAAAACATGGGCATATCCAATACGTTTCAGTGAGCAAACGCCATTGACTATTTTCGCATCTAGTTGAAAATCTCCACAGAGAAAAATACTTTTAATCGTAGCAATAACATTATATAGAGAATAGTAGATTAGTGCCGTGAATGGGAAACAATATCTGGCGAGGCTTAGGAAACTGGATGGGCGAGGCTCTTTCGAGCCTATACGGTTTCCGTGCCGAGCCAGATATTTTTTCCTAAGCACGGCACTTAACCTATTATTCTATTTATCCCGTCAAAATTCTAAAACAGTATTTAAATCAACTTAATTTAGTTAATTTAGCCTTCAAAAGCGAGATAAGTTATAACCGAATTACATCAAACACTCATTGGCGCACAGAACATAGTTCGATAAGTATGGTTGTAAAAATCCGTTAATCAACAGTCATGACAGTAAATTGATCAATAATTGTTTTAGATTTTAGGAACTTTACACATCGAAATATTTCACGAATAATCTTAAAATGTTTCAACGATTTTGTTTCTGTTCTTTTCACCGGTCGTGAATCATGGAAATGAAAAAGAAAACAAGATGGCAGCTTTACGATTTAATATGGCCGTGACGCCAGTTTTCGGGGTAGTCGGAGTTTTCGGGGTATTCACATATTGTTTAATTTGTAGACATGTGTGCAGCCGCGATGTGCTTTACGTCAGGTGATTAAAATAAGTATGACATTACCTACATTAAGTTCTTAAAAATGCCACCAAATCCAGTGTTTGGATTAAATACTGGTAATTTTTGCCATTTAGGTCATTTTGTTCACGAACCTACCGTGATTTTCGTGATTTTCTGCGTCCGCCATTAATCTGCTCTTTAATATTGTTAAAATCATAATCAATAGAAAAGTTTCAAGTTTTTCTTCACTGTGCCTCATTCATCTGCGAGATGATATAACATCAAACGAAAACGAATTAGCGAATTTATTGACACTTTCAGAACATACCCCGAAAATTTCAACCATAAGTAAATATTCAAAATGGCTGACTCGTGTGTTGCTAAACGCGCCAACGCGAATTTTAATCAAACAACAATCTTATTTTGAAGGCAAGAAACATTGAAAGAAATGTTTATCATTGTATTGAACTGACAATTTAGCTCATATGTTATGTTTTATAAAAATCGCTAGTTGATGAACTTGTTAATACCCCGAAAACTAGACCCACCATCATACTATTTAGAATGGCAACCATCCATCCCGAATTAACCATTAAAACGTGTACTTCAGGCAGGTTCAACAGATAAATGTTCTGTTGATACTTGAATGACGCACGGAATCGGTAGAGAGCAAACGCAATTGGAAATTTAGGGTCGTAATGGAAATTTATTTGACATTCAGAAAATGGCATGCTCTTAATTTTATTTTCTGGCGATATCGTTTTTATTTGCCAAATTTAACCCTCACACTGTAAGCAGACTATTCAGTCAAGTCAAGAAGTACACTGGAGAAAGTAGTCACCAACACGAATGACGCGTATGAATTGTGATTAGGTCGTATTGACAGGATATAAAATATGTTTCACGGCACCTTGTTTCACGGCACATAGGCACTGCGTTGACGGGATAAAGTAAAATATGTGACCTACCTTGTTTCTATTTTTTTTAGCAATACTGCTCTATATTCATCCCACAATAGTTAAAAAACTAAAAAAGCTGATACATTACTGTTTGCAGCATTGTTCAGATCAGCCTTTTCCCGTTAACTTGATACCAGGCATGACTAGAGCTATGTATATTATTTGCAACACAATTGGTCGCTATTTTGATTCCACTGTGGCGCTGGATTTGGATACTAGTAATATCATGAGGAATTCCTGCAAGTCTTTGACTGCGATTTCTTCAGAATATTTAAATTATTGGATTTACATTTATTGAGCATATGCTGCATTTGCAGCCTGTGCTCAATAAATGTAAAGCCACCTTGGTTGGTATTAATCTTCAAAAGTACGTAACCTTGGACTGGAACATGATACAGTGCTGGTTTCTTTACCATTGTAAAGCTTAAAAACTACTCTACAAGTTGGTGCTGTTTTCTCAAATATTGTTTCAAAAACTTGTGACTGATTTTAATGTGGTGGGTCACATATGCCATATTACAGGTTCCAGTTCCTTGTAAACACTTCATATTACCAAACGGGAGCTCATTCTGACAATTGCAATGGGTCACGGACGCTTCTAATGACGTTTTAAACATGATGACGTCAACGTCAACACATCATTGCGTTGTCGCGTCGTTTGCTACGTCATTTGGAACGTCTTCATTTTGTTCGTTTGGCGTAACACTGCTAACAGCTCATAATACGAATACTTAATTAGGGTGATGCGGCCGGCAAATCCAATTCGCTCCAGGTGTTATTACACGTGTTATTACTACTCAATTTATGAAAATGGTTGTTTTTTTATTTCTATAAAATAATAACCGGCTCATCTGGAGCCACATTTTTGCAAAATAAAAACGCTATATAGAGGGTTGTAGGGTTGTAGTGTTAACTGCCTTTATCAGGTAACCTGCCCTGTATTGGCCGAATACGTACTGACTGATAACATATTGTTGTATCAGGCATTGGCCTGATACAAACATCCGGGTTACAATGAAGTGAATATTGACGTTCCATTGGTCGGATGACGTCACGTGACGTTACCGAATGACGTGAGTGTAATGACGCAACGTAAACAAGTCCGCGTTCTATCTATAGATAACGACGTCATTTTTGGTATTTTTCGAGCATAAAACGTTACCTGATAAATATAATTCCTACGCGTTTCCTAGCCTTGCCTGATAAACTTGATATCACTGGTATTCTCTATGTCCACAACTATACGGTCATTTTTAGGCCGGATTGACGGTAGGGATCCCAAAATCAGAATACAATGTATGTATATGTGCAATATACCTTAGGCTAAACTGTTTATACATGTATAAGTAGATCTATTGTTCGTATGTGTGAGACCAGTAGCCTATTTCATCAACATTGCAAAGTATACTTATCTAGCAAAGTATACTTTGAGGGAGAAATTTTCAATTTTAAAGGATAAATTTATTAATTTTTATTATACTGAATTTATTATATTATCACAGCCATTTTGGCTGTGATAATGTAATAAATTCAGTATAATAATTCTGCATACTTTTAACCATCAAATGTATACAGTGGTTAGTTAGAAATAATGCATTTTGGGAAAATAAATGATTACTCCCTCAAAGTATACTTTGCTAGATAAGTATACTTTGCAATTTTGATGAAATCGGCTACAGACATAGTGTTTTCTTTAATGTTTTTCTAATGGGAATGACGGATTATTTATGAAACATAGCGCGGTAAATACCGAACACGTTGCCCTTTTTTGCATAGCTCGCTTTGATCTCATAATTCTGTATTTTTTGAATAATTGGTTACCGTCAATGTAAATTAAAATCTAGAGCATGTGAATCGAAGAAATAAACGGTACTCGATTCCTCGTAAAGGTTGTAAGTTATTGTATATGTAAACAACGTTTAGAGCACCCATAAAACACATATGTCATCATCTTTGGTGCGATACATATCATCAAAACCTGTCCCAGGGGCGGATCTGGAGGAGGGGGGGTGTCCGGGGTTTCAATCCCCGCCCCTAGTTCAGCCGCGGAGTTTACATAGATCACAGTTTTCCACCAGTTGGAGTCTGAATTTAAATGCCGTAAAACACAGGAAAGTGCCTTTCGAAGAGATCGAAAATAGGACAACCCCCTAGTTGCGAACGGTAACTCTTGCAATTACTCCCATACCGTCCGTAGCTACCTAGCTACGGACGGTACAGTAGTAGATTGCAAGAGTTACCTTCGCAACTAGACAACCCCCGTTCCCCAAATGCTGGATCAGCCCCTGAAAACACATGTCATCATCTTTGATGCGGTACATATCATCAAAACCCGTCCGTTCGTTAAAAATATTTTAAAGAAAAAAAAATCAATTGGAACAAGAAATGTGGCCTGTCGGCACACGAATGCCCCCAGTGGCAGATTGGATAAACTGTGGCAAAGTTAATTAACCAAAGTGATAAGTATTCACAAGCACATTTGTGAAGGTCAAAAGGTCAATGCCATATTAAGGGCAGTATTGATGTGTGGCATTTGTCCACAAGTATGATGTATTGGAATATTAAAGTAATGCATCAATTGATATAGAAGTTATGAGAGAAATGAGAAGGTGCGGCGAATTTATTATGTGTGAAAGGTCAATATTGTCAAGGTCAAAGGGTCAAGGTAATATTAAGGGCAGCATGGATGTGTGGCATTTGTCCACAGGTATACTGTACTGAACTAGTTAAGTACTATTATTTTTATACTACATTTTAATGTCGGAAAAAGTTCAAAGTCATATTAAGGGTAGTATGGATGTGTGCCATTTGTCCACATGTACAAATGTATACTGTGTTGAAATATTAAGTAATCTTTCAAGGAATATAGAACAGAATTTCGACGAAACTCCGGCGAACTTCTTAATGTGCCGGACGGACGGACGGACGGATTGACGGACGGACACACAATCCAAACACTATATTCATCCGGCTCTACCGAGACCGGGGGGGGGGGGGGGGGCATAAAATGATGTCACACATTACGTCACCTCGGAAAATCAGGTTCGGTATCGTTTGGAAACCGCGTGATCCCATACCCTGCACATGGCGTATTTAAACTTACAGGTGCATATTCCTTTGCATGTTTTGGTGTATTGATACCTGTAGGTTCAGGGTTTTTTCGAATGTTTTGGTGTATTGATACATATAGGTTCAGACTCAATCCTATAGGTGCATATTCCCGTTGTATGTTTTGGTGTATTGATTCCTATAGTTACATATTCCTTTGCATGTTTTTGTGTATTGATATCTGTAGGTTCAGACTCATTTCGCATGTTTTTGTGTATTGATACCTATAGGTGCAAATTCCCGTTGCATGTTTTGGTGTATTGATGCCTATAGGTGCATATTCACTTTGCATGTTTTTGGTGTATTGATTCCTATAGGTGCATATTCCTTTGCATGTTTTGGTGTATTGATGCCTATAGGTGCATATTCACTTTGCATGTTTTGGTGTATTGATTCCTATAGGTGCAGATTCACTTTGCATGTTTTTGGTGTATTTATTCCTATAGGTGCATATTCCTTTGCATGTTTTGGTGTATTAATGCCTATAGGTGCAGATTCACTTTGCATGTTTTTTGGTGTATTGATTCCAATAGGTGCAGATTGACTTTGCATGTTTTTGGTGTATTGATTCCTATAGGTGCATATTCCTTTGCATGTTTTGGTGTTTTGATGCCTATAGGTGCAGATTCACTTTGCATGTGTTTGATGTATTGATACCTGTAGGTGCTGCAGAGGAGACGGAATATGTTTGGCGAGTACAATGGGAAGACGGTGATGGCTCTGTACCATGTGGCCAGAGTGTACTTTATGATGAGAGATCATACGACAGGTTTGTTCATATGCGCACGGGACAGCAAGGGGCCGGGGGGGGGGGGTGCGCTTCCCACACCTGAGTGTGGAGTGGGGGTAGTATGGCTCCCCACCCGGCCTCCATATGTTGTAACAATTAGGTTGCTGTTTGTTGTTTGGGGTTGGACAGTACAAAGTTACCGCAACCCCCACTGTATTTATCGTTCTTAACAATAATTAAACCTATATTTTAATTACCGGTAGTGAATATCTAGAGCAGAATGGGTACAGGTTATGAAAAAATATGTTCCGCAACATCCATACGAAAATTAAAAGTAGCAGAGAATAGCAAAATGTGTGGTTATATGAAATAGGCACTACCTATGACGGGTGGTTAGTTTTTTTAGGAAAACTCAATGGTGGTGTTGGAACTGTATTCAAGATCCGATTGCTACCTCTTAAATCAAGCAACACCGGTATTCTCTAATTAGTGTGGCTGTAGCTGGAGCAATGGGGCTTATGGGATTTGTGACCAATGGAGATCCGATCCAGATTAGATAGCAAATTCCTGTAGCATGATAACGATCTATACTGCTTGTTAAAAGCATGACAAGTGTTTTATTGATTGTAATGTCGAACCGTGGAGATCCTGATCAGACTGTGCGGATGCACAGGCTGATCTGGATCTACAATGGCCACAAAACCCATAAGCCCCATTTCTCCAGTCACAGCCACGTGTACCTGTACAACTTGTACCAGATGCTGTCAGGAGCAGAGAACTCCTGGTATATTCGCTCAAATACTACCATGCTACGGAGGATGCGATACGTAACGGAGCTATGTCGTACACGGATCACGGGGTGTTCGATATACTCAAGGACTACAAGAGAGCCGCCACTGCGAGCAAGAAGCAAGCCGAAATCAAACATGTAAAAAGTTCCGCCTGGTAAATAGTTAGTTATCTGATATTTAAAGGTACATGTCCACTCAGTAGGCACACACTGCTCTGTTTAGGGATTAAGTAAGTGTACAATTGTGTCACTATTCCACCATTTGTAAAAGTGCCCGCTCGCTCTACAGATATAATCATTTAGTAATATTTATTTTACTGACAGTGGCTGGCGGTGATATCAGGCTATTTTCATATGCAACAAGCATGCTATGTTTTAATTATTTATACTAATTAAATGTGTCACCTGCAACAATAATACATGTAGTTTCGACAGATTATAAAATATGATCATTGCAAATCAAAAAACAAATACAGAGAATAAATAGTAATGTCCGTTAGTATTTTAATGAAACCCGGTTATCGCCCCTGATATTAGTGTGAAAATTTACGTCTGATATAAATATATAATAATGCCAATCAATACGTGGGGTAATGGTGAATTAATATTTATTTTGCCAGAAAATGTATCATATGATGTCTGATATAAAGAAAATGTTGTGCCTAAAGAGTGGGAATGTACCTTTAAGGGTGGTTGAAATGTTTGGTAAATGATTGCTGGGTAAATCTAACCACATGTCACTGGTGTTTCACTCCGCCCGGCGTAAATTGTTTCGCGTCGAATTAAACGCCGGATACTTGTCTAATTCCCATTCCTTTACATGGAGAAAATACTTCATAAATACATTTGTGTCTAGTAACCAGCGCAAGAAATACATTTGCACCGGTTAATGGGCGAAACATGCGTTTATGCAATAGCTCTAAGTAGAGATGAGCGTCATCTCGTCAGGAAACTGGCGCATTTTATGACATTAAACATTTTACGTCGGGGTGGCGTGCATCACTAATGACGGGTCTAAGGCTCGGACCTAAGACCTAGTAATTGCCGAGTCTAAAAAGGTTAGCGACCCACCAATTTCTGTACACTATATAGCGTTTTGATAAACGCTATATAGTGTACAGTAATGGATGGGTGGAAATGTAACCACACGTGGAAGACACCGGCCTAGCGCCCAGTAAATGGCCCATTCGAAACATTTACCCACCCACCAATATATGTACACTATATAGCATGCTGATAACAGAGTATAGGTGGGTAGTGTTAACGAGTAATGGGTGGGTAGTGTTAAACAGAGTATGGTGGTAGTGTTAACAGAGTATGGGTGGGTATGTTAACAGAAATGGGTGGGTATTGTTAACAGAAATGGGTGGGTAGTGTTAACAGAGTATGGGTGGGTAGTGTTAACAGAAATGGGTGGGTAGTGTTAACAGAAATGGGTGGGTAGTGTTAACAGAAATGGTGGGTTGTGTAATTTATCTTTCGAATGTGGCATATATTGGGGCCCGTTTCAATAAAGATCGTACGACTAAAATGTTCATAAGCGCAAATTTAGAATCATCTGGAAATTTCAATTGATGGATTTACATTTATTGAGCATAGGCTGCTTATGCAGCATATGCTCAATAAATGTAAATCTAATAATTGTTTACAAGAAAACAGTGTTAATGTGATATTTACAGACTATCATAATTTTGCACTTAGGGACATTTTAGTTGTACGAAGTTTAGTGAAACGCGCCCCAGGGTCATAGGTCAGACTTTGCCACATGTGAATGCAAATTGATTGACTTATTTCATAAGATACACGGTATACAGCCTCATTTCTACTCCGAAGTATATGTTGTTACCACTCATTTGAACCGTCTCGCCGAGACGGTTCAAATGAGTGGTAACAACATATACTTCCGTGCATAATTAAGAGATTTATTTTTTATTCGTATGACAAATTGTGTCGTCTCAGCATGTACGGGTTAACTGTGTGTACATGTGTACATATATTTATTGCATAACAGACACCGGTACATTTCCTCACTACGGCGTGCTTTACTATTTATTCAGATACCAATAAATACTGGATATATAAAACATCGCAATCATTCATTTCTTCTGAATAAACTTCAATTTAAAGGTACTACATTTTAATCAAGTTAAAGGTACTACATGCCCACTCAGTAGACACATAATGTTCTCTATATCAGAGACATCATCTGACACATTTTCTGGCAATAGAAACATTCATTCACCATGACCCCACGCATTGATTGGCTTTATTAAACACTTTATATCAGCCGCCAATTGCTACACTGATATCAGGGACGATAACCGTGTTTCCTCAAAATGTTAACGGACACTACTATTATTATCTGTATTTATTTGTTGATGTGCAATGATCATACTTTATAATCTGTCGAAAACAATATGTTTTTAGGTGACGGATTTAATTGGTATAAATAATTTAAAAAGATCATGCCTCATTTGCATATGAAAATAGCCGGATACCACCGCGAGTCACTATCGGTGAAATAAATATTACTAAAGGATTATATCTGTATAGCGGACACTCGTAATTTTTAGAACTGGCGGAACAGTGACACAATTATACACTTATTTAATTCATATAAAGAACATGTTGTGCCTACTGAGTGGAAATGTACCTTTAATAAACATATATTCAATTGTTTAATAATCTATCAGTTTTATTTGTGTCTCTTATTGTGCTATAAACCCATTCTTTTCACCTGTCTGTGTATGATTTAATTTGAGTTTCTGTGGCCTATTTCAGCAACATTGCAAAGTATACTTGTCTAGCAAAGTATACTTAGAGGCAGACATTTTCAATTTAAGGATAAATTTATTAATTTTTATTATACTGAATTCATTACATTATCACAGCCATTTTGGCAAATTCAGCAAATTCAGTATAATAATTCTGCATACTTTTATTCATCAACTATATGCAGTGGTTAGTTCTATATGAAATAATGCATTTCGGGAAAAATAAATCGACTGATTATATTCCCCATACTACCCGTATGTATATGACCTTGCTGTTGAATGTACGTAAAACCCAAATCAATCACCCCCCCCCCCCCCACACACACAGGTGCATTCCCGACTGTATATGACATTGCTGTTGAACGGACGTAAAACCCCAATCAATCAATCCCTCATATTCCCATCTGACTGGAGAAATTGGGCTTATGGATTTTGCATTGGATCAATGAAACCGGCAAGCTTCCAGCAAGCAATATAGATCGCTATCAGGCTACATGAGTATCTATTTAATCAGGAACTACACTGGTCCCAAATCTCATAAGCACCGTTTCTCCAGTCACCGCCATATGCTATACTTGCTGTTGAATGGACGTAAACTCCCAATAAATCAAATCATTGTCATGGTGGCTCACTTTATTTCTTAGTCTTTAAAATCTGATTTTTTTTATTTCTCAATTAAAGTCTATTCTATTATCACTCATTTGAACCGTTTAGACGGTTCAAATGAGTGGTGACAACGTATACTTTTGTGAAGAAATTAGGAAAATAGAGATTAAAAAAAAATCATATTATTTTGATAGTAACCCATCTTTTATGAGATACATGTACTACCTAGTAAAAATTCACATACATAAAGCTAAGAAATGAGACAACTAAATAACACAATTTGCAATTTCAATACAAAACATGTCATTTGAATGGAATCACCACTTTACCATTTCCCGATGGGCCATAAAATCCTTGCCTTGGAATACTTTATAAATGCGTTAATATTCAGTGTCGAGTTTTATTTTATCTTTACTGTCCAATAAGCGACATTTCGCCTAAACGATGTCTCTTAGTTTTAATGACACCTTAAGTGTTGAATGGACGTAAAACCCCTTTTAATCAACTGTTTTTATACAGACTTTCCAGGTAAGAAGGAATTACGGCAACGATTCATCGTCGGAATCCTCAGCCACGGACAGTCCTGAGAATCTTTCAGGTTAGAAAACATCAAATAATTTTATTTTTTTCTATAAAACGTAAAGGTACATGCCCACTCAGTAGGCACAAACTGTTCTTTATAGGAATTAAATAAGTGTATAATTGTGTTACTATTCCACCAGTTCTAAAAATTACGAGTGCCCGCTATACAGATATAATAATTTAGTAGAATCTTTATTTTACTGATAGTGACTCGCGGTGGTATCAGGCTATTTTCATATGCAAATGAGACATGACATTCTTTTTTATTATTTATACTAATTAAATGCGTGACCTGAAAAATAATATTTTCGACAAGTAATACAGTATGAGCATTGCACATCAACAAATAAATACAGAGAATAAATAGTAATGTCCGTTAACATTTTAAGGTAACACGGTTATCGCTCCTGATATCGGTGTGTAAATTTACGTCTGATATAATGTCTCAGATGATGTCTCTGATATGCCAGAACAGATGTGCCTAATGAGTGGGCCTATAGGGTGTACCTTTAAGTGATTCCTCCAATACCCCCCCCCCACCCCCCCCCCCCCCATCCTTTCACTCTTATGGATCTGCACGAAGTAAACACTTAGTTCATTTGTACATCCGCACAGTTATGCCCTTACACAGCTATCTTAATTTTTTGTCGTCTGCTGTTTATTTTCTATTTTCCATTTTCACCATCAAAAACGTGCTTTGACAGCACTTTAGAATAATTTACAACATGTTTTGACAGCATTTCAGAATCATTTCCATTGGAAATGATTCCAAAGTGCTGTCAAACATTGGAAATGATTCTGAAGTGCTGTCAAACCATGTTTTTATTGAGAAATAAGGCAACATATAAAAGCAGCAGCAGACGACAATTGTTGTGTGTAGTTGTCTAAGGGTTAAGAAAGAAAAGGTCAACATTGTCATGTCCTCCAAAATTGTTTTCATTATGTGGCCAATGTAACTTTGTTTACATCACGTGACAAACATGTCCAGTCTTTTCTTTTAAATGCTACAAATATGTGGAAAACTGGTGCTACACCACCGCCTGCGTTAATCTTGCCCAGATGTCAACATTTCTGAAGATTCTATTGGCAATATCAAGTAGCAATCAAGCAGTGTGATTGGCCGTGCCTGAGTTGTAGCACGGCTCAGGTTCTGCCAATCAAGCTGCTTACTTTCAAACACAATATTCAAGTATTGTTTCTTACATTTTAGCCGGTAGTTTACAGAAATCTTACGGTGAATTACACCACTGGGCAGCAGTAGTTTACCATATATGGAGAAATGACGTCAGTAACGTCACAATGACGTGTTTCCTTCGACAAATAAAATCACGTTCTCAGACACACCCTCTGGAATCGCGAGACAGTCGTCGTAACTACGGCCAGCCTCCAGAAATGAATTCGCATAACTATTGGCCATAGTTTAAGCTTGATTCGCTTTGTTATCATATGTGAAATGTAAGAAAATGTTGATTTAACCAGTTGAACTGATTATCGTGAAATAATGCCCTCGTGATTGGTTCATACCGCTAATAAACAAACTCGTTTCGCTACGCTCACTCGTTTGTTTAGCGGAATGACCCAACCACTCGCGCATTATTTCACGATAATCAGTTCAACTGGTTAAATGAAGGGTATGTAATATTAAAACACAGTTATACATATTGGCAAGATTAGCGCAGTCGGTGGTATATAAGCGCCCCGAACACGTTTCTCAAGTAGAATTGGGAACCTGATGGATCAGCCTTTGGCAAGATAACCAGATTTTAGAATAATTGGCCGAATAACGTAACTGGACTGATAGCATATTGTTGTATCAGGCATTGACCTGATACGAATATCCGGGTTACAAAAAACTGAAATCTGACATTTCATTGGTCGAGCGGCATCACATGACGTTACCGAATAACGTCTGTGGAATGATGTTATGGAAAAAGGTCCGCGTTATTTTCAACGAAACCAACGCCATATGTGTTAATTCATGATAAACAGAGAATAGAATAGAATAGAATAGTTTATTTCATCGAGGCAACTGCCTCATGAACATACATACATGACTATGGTATAATATACGTACAATGCAAGATGCGTACATGGGTAAACTACTAAATATAATAAATCAAGTTTATCAGGCTCGGCTCGGAAACGGTAGGAATTCCGAGGCAAGCCTTACTGATATCAAAATACACTTGCTTGGCATTCTCTATTTAACGAAGTATTACCTTCAGACAATAGCGAGGGATGGGCTGTGGCTCAGCGGTAGAATACAGGACTTCAAAACTGAAGGTTGTGAGTTGAAAGCCTATCTTAGTACATGAACAATACTTTCTTAGTATTTCCAACCCACTGGTCTGGCGGAAGGGTCTTTAAACGGTGGTCCCGTCCCTATATGGCCTTAGTTGTTGCTGGAACGTTAAACCCCATTCAGTTAATTTCATTTCAGACAATAGCGACAGCTCAGATGCGGGGAACCAGATACTACAAGAAACACTTCGACGAGACAGTGGCTACACAGACAGCGTATCGAGTGCGGACTTCCAGGCGAATCGAGTTTTCCCAGATAGACCAGCCAACCAGGGTCATCGCTTGTCATCTGACTTTAGTAGAAGCTCGGGTAACGACGTTGGTCCATTTTTCCGCCGCTCGTTAGCTACCTCCAAATCATCAATAGACGAATTGACGTCATGGTCAGACTACAGCTTCTCGGAGAGTGGATCTACTTCCGGCCGGCATTTGGGAGTATCGCAGCAAATATCACAGGACTCGGTTTTTATGAAGAGTTTATCAGCAGATGGGGCTCAAAGTATCTTTGGCGCCAGTTTTCGCCAGCAAATTGGAAGCGGAAAAGAATTATCTCGGGATGCAGATTCAAAGGAAAAAAACGGTGTCGGAGATTCTGAAAGCGAAGTTGCTTACGAACGCGGTGGTTCCGCGTCATTGGACACTAGTAAAAATATCACAAATGAAACCACTAGGTGTTACAGAGGTAGAAGAAATCCCAAACTATGTACACTACGTGCTACAAGAACATTCGATAAAAGTGATGATACTGCAAGTGACATCACTATACCTTACACAAGGACAAGAAACCCCAAACTAGCTGCCCTACGTGGTGCCAGGACATTCGATGAAAGTGAAGATGATGTGACAAGTGACATCACTAAACCTTGCACAAGGGCAAGAAACCCCAAACTAGCTACCCTATGTGGTGTCAGGACACTGGACGAAAGTGCAAATATGGAAGAAACTTCTCATGAGATTGACCCATCTCTTCAGTGTTTTGGTGATAACGTCACTGGGAAATTTGATGATATTGACACAGACATACCGACAATGGATCAAACTGATAATGACATGACGTTACACGGGTTGTCAATACGCGACCAACACAGCGAAGGTGCAATATCTAAGACATACACAGGGACGCAGCGACCGTCAAAACGGCCTTTAAGTGACTCGGATTAAACCATTTCATGCGGAATACCCATATGTATATGTGTATAACATTTTCTAAAAAATAAAATATGCGTTTTTTCTCATTTCTCATCGAAAGTATATATTGTGACCACTCATTTGAACCGTCTCGATGAGACGGTTCAAATGGAGGCCACACCATATGCTTTTAAGGAGATACGGGAAAACTAATCAGAATTTGCTATCAGCAAAATGGTGGGGAATCCACAGCAAGAAATGGGTTAAAGGTACTGGCTATGAGATCCTTGATGAGAGCAAATGGGTTGCTTTCAAATTGAGACAAGCCATGTGATTTTGTACCTAAGAAGATGTGCGAGTATCAAAAAGCAATAACAAATTTGTGTTACCTTTATCATGCTGCAGAAAACAATAAACAGACCACAAATATAGCATATTTTTCTTATTTTCCGTGAAAACACATCTTGGTATTTCATTAGAATTGTCTCCTTGCCAAGACATGTTTTTATTTCGAAGCAAACAATTCAATTATTGCTGTTTGTTGATGTGTAAACAGTAGTGTGATTTTATTTTACCCAATTAAAATTTTGAAATGCCCAATTGCTTCGGAAAATACTCAATTACTAATTCCTTATCTGGAGCCCTGTTTTGTAAATATTTTTCATGAGCTATCAGACATCTTCTTAGGTACAAACTCACATAGCTTAACTCAATTACACTTTTCTTTATTTTTCCAGTGAATATATGTTTATTCTCATTGAGACGGATCAAATGACTGATCACAACATATACTTTCATTGAGAAATAAGAAAAATCATATTTGTTTTTTATTATACATGCATTTCAAAAATGTGCAAAATCTAATGCATACATAGGGACGTCAAAACGGTGGTTAAGTGACTCGTATTAAAGTCATTGGATCTTAGATCATTTATGACAGCAAATGCGTTGGCTTCAATTACAACTTTCTTAAGTATGTCCTGCTTCTTGTTCTTCTTCTTCTGTCCGAGATTTGCGTTAAAGATTCGACTACCTACAAGTAAGTCGAAGTGGCTATTTGACATCATCCATAGTACCATTATATAACCCACCCTTGTGCTCAAGGTCAATCACAAGTGACTTACACATAGAGAATATTAGTATAGTGTCATGAACGTGAATAAATATCTGTCGAGGCTGAGAAATCAGGATGGGCGAGGCTTGCCGAGCACATCCTGATTTCGAGCCGAGTCAGATATTTATTACGTTCATGACACTATAATAATATTCTATTTATCCGTTAACCACATCAAAGTTGTTCAAATGTCTCTAAAAATGCATTTGTGGCCTCATAAGTTTGTCTTCTGAAGCGACAAGATTATCGTGTTACGTCATTCACATAATGACGTAACGTCATACATAATGACGTATCTACTAGACGTGAACGAGAAAAAATACACGTACCTGCTTTTCACGTCTAGTGCGACATAGTTGACGGGATAAACATAAATGTTTTTTGGCTCTGTCACAATTCCGGCGTCGGCGACATAGAGAATAGTAGGTTAGTGCCGTGAATGGGAAAAAATATCTGGCAAGGCTTAGGAAACGGGATGGGCGAGGCTCTGCCGAGCACATCCCGTTTCCGAGCCGCGCCAGATATTTTTCCCATTCACGGCACTAATCTAGTATTCTATTTATCCCGTCAACACCTACTAATGGCTATAAAATGCAATGCAAAAAAATAATCCCAGCCACCGTACATATTCATACGCAGTGATTAGGTCGTATTGACAGGATATCAAAAATGTTTCACGGCACATACGCACTTTGTTGACGGGATAACATCAGTTTGACGTATGTCGTATATTTGAATCTCTCCATATCTGTTAGTCGGATCATTACCAAACGTCATCAAAAACGTCCTCACATCGATGGCTATCCATCCAGTGTCATCCGGGTGACCTTGCCATTGACCTTGGGGACCCTGTCCGTCGCATGTGAGACACTCGTAGGCGATCGCCTTGTTTATACACGTTAATTTCCATTTTCATGTTCCAGTATCTATAGAGACTGGAGACACGAGGCTATACTTATCAAGGTGTATGATCACGTGGTAGTAACAACAACAACAAGTACTGACATTTCCAGAATCCATCTGATTCAAAGTACGTATTATTTTATAGTGTCCTTATTAAGTAACGGATTTTTATGAAATATGGCGCATCAAACGCGTCTTGTTAAGCTGCATTTGGTGATCTCTGTATTTTCGCCCAAACTTCTGTCGTTTTTGCGAAGAATCGAGACACAGAAATCGATTCTTCGCAAAAACGACATAAGTCTGTGCCAAACTCCCTGGACCACCAAATGCAACTCATGAAGACGCGTTTGCTGCGCCATATTTCATCAAAATCCGTTGCATATTAAGGAAAATATCAAATAATACTTACTTTGGAGTGGGCGACATTGTTGTTGTTGTAACCACGTGATCATGCACCTTGATTATGACGCTGTGATCAATCCAGCTAATGTAAATGTAAATGCTTGGATTTAACGACGGCACTGGCTCGATAACCTTGCATGTCGTCTCGCAAGAAGCACCAGGTTGAAGTAACGAACCGAGATCTATAAATACATGCCTAAAAGCATCAATAAATGAAAAAAAAATGAGCTTAAAATTATTATTTTTACTCCCTCCATATACATGTACTATATATGGAGGGAGTAAAAAAAATTGTTAACGGTCCGTTATTTCAACCTGTGCCAAGAAGGGGAGAAAGGAAGGAGGTGGATACAGAGGAAACCGGCCCAGGGGACCTAGCTCTTATTAGAATAGTCCCCTCTGGTTCTTTAACGTGCCCAGACTGTCTTTCAAATCTGATACACGGGACCGCCGTTTTAAATTCCCCATCCGAAAGGACTAGTAGAGCTGGAAATACAAAGTATCTCGGAAATACTGACGACTAGGTACTGAACCCTGAATCCAGCTAATGACATGCTATGACCCTTATGAATCCGGTTAAATCATTATTTTCCGAGTATACACCATTTTACTGACGGCAAATTGTAAAATATTTCCCCTTTTTGTCATCGGAAATATATACTCATCGAGACGGTTCAAATGAGTGGTCACACCATATACTTTCATTGAGAAATAAGAAACAATCGGAATGAAAACAATATCATATTATGTTATACATATTGTGTATATACCAAAACGCTTATTCCGAATGCAATTGGCTACGCGTGTTTGTCAGAATCGATGCAGTTTGTCCAGGGCACCGGATAAGGAATTAGTAATTGAGTATTTTCACTCGATCACATCTGAAGCAATTGGGTATTTCAATATTTTAATTGGGTAAAATAAAATCACACTACTGTGTACACATCAACAGAGAGCAAGTATTGAATAGTTTGCTTCGAAATGAAAACAATTACATGTCTGGCATTTCATTAGAACTGTTCGCTAAATATCTTCGATTTAGGAGACAATTCTAAATTCTAAAGAAATGCCAAGACAGTAGTGTGATTTTATTTTACCCAATTACAATTTTGAAATACCCAATTGCTTCAGAAATGATGGAGTGACAATACTCAATTACTAATTCCTTATCTGGAGCCCTGAGGTCACTCATAAGTGCAATGAAACAAAGCAAATTATACAAAAGAATGGAGAATATGATCAAATTGACTAGCATTGTGGTAGATGTCGCGAGCTCTGCTGGACAACATATGTTTACACATGCTATGTAATTACATAGCATGTGTAAACATATGTTGTCACAGAAGCTCGGCGACATTCTACCAGCAGAGCTCGCGACATCTACCACAATGCTAGTCAATTTCACGTCATAGCAACATAATTCACGTCATAATTACAGGCACATTGTACTTCAAAGTAACAGCAGTAGCGCTTAAAACACGACATATATATAGAGAATATTAGTATAGTGTCATGAACGTGAATAAATATCTGTCGAGGCTGAGAAATCAGGATGGGCGAGGCTTGCCGAGCACATCCTGATTTCGAGCCGAGTCAGATATTTATTCACGTTCATGACACTATAATAATATTCTATTTATCCGTTAACCACATCAAAGTTGTTCAAATGTCTCTAAAAATGCATTTGTGGCCTCATAAGTTTGTCTTCTGAAGCGACAAGATTATCGTGTTACGTCATTCACATAATGACGTAACGTCATACATAATGACGTATCTACTAGACGTGAACGAGAAAAAATACACGTACCTGCTTTTCACGTCTAGTAGCGACATAGTTGACGGGATAAAATAAAATACTGCTCATAACTTCATTTGACAGCATCCTCCCTCAGCACTAGTTGGAGCCACCAGAAGCAAATGTCCTGATAAGTAAGTAAATGATAGCCTATTCGAACATCAGGTGAACATACCCGCTTGATTTATAGAATACACTTTAATGATTGTCATAGGTAAAAATTGTCGTCGACTATATGTCTGGCCGTGATCAACTTTAAGTTAGTACAATGCATTATCCTTTAAAATGGAGTGGTATGTTGAAATACTTCCAGGACATGTTGTAGAACTGGATATTAAATGTTTCAATATCAGATGAATTTAGTATGAAGAAATATGATTGAAAACAAAATTGTGTAGCTGGTGGTGTAAAATTGCAAATTGTATCGTCCACGCTACATTGGAAAGTACATATTGTAATGCTAAGTGTTTAGCGGTATGGCACTAGACAATTATTGCAACGCTTAGCAGTAGCAATGTTTCATCTGTGTGACTGGTGTAAAGTAAAGTTGTAAAGTAATATATATGTAATCCTAATAGAATGTTTTTATGGAATAATGAAAAGTTAAAAAATTTCATGCTTATGCCTCATTACCGTTTTCCCATGCACTGACTCAAATATTGGTGGTATCTATAAACATGTAGGAATTTGTGAAATTATGATATTCAAAGAGTTTCGCATAAGTCACAACTGGCTGACACGTTCAATATTGTTAACACTGTAATATACAAACACTCACTTATAGTGTTAACTTAATATCTTCAGCTTCATGCTCGCCTTTCTGGTTTCTATTATGGTATATACTCCACAAATATTGACATTGCAGCGAGGAATTTATTGATCATAAAACGTAGCAGTCGTTCTGAAACTGAAACAGCATGGCCGAGATTCATTAAACTACTAGCACAGCAGTATGACATGTACACCATGTCCTTGAAATTACAATAATAAATGATACATTTGGAGGCAAACAGATGATAAATCATACTGCTATTAATAGCATCGCAGATTAATCAAACACACATGCATAGCAACTTCATAGAACATAGTAATCAGCACACGCACACGCACACGCACACGCACGCGCACGCGCACGCGCACGCGCACGCGCACGCGCACGCGCACTCGCACGCACGCACGCACGCACGCACGCACACACGCACACCAACATTCAGTTTCTTCCATACGGTAACACACAATTTATTTCAGAAAAGACCAATTTAACACACAAACCCAAAATAGTAGACAAAACATCGATACATGGTGGAATACTAATTTCGGCAGCCATCTTCATTTTAAATAAGTATCATCATTAAAAGCTGGTTTTATAACGATATCAAACTAATGTATTATGCCTAGTTCATCTATTTGTGATTGCCGTTAATTACTTGAAATATACTGTCTTAGAACAAACATGGAGTAAAGTGTAGAAGTGTTGATATTTGGCAGACATCTTGGATTTATATATGAAATTTAGGCTATCACTATATGTGTCACTTCCCGTCCAGATAATGGAACAAGGTGATGAAGTTTATATACACTACCACTTATTGCAACGTAACTATAGTTTGATTGTGTTAACGGTGGGTGGGCGAATTTGTTATAATTTTGGCGGCCATCTTATATTTTGGTAGCAGTTCTGCAAGTTCCGATATTCAAAAAATTGCACCCGTTGATTATCATGTTTTCACACCTTTTTACAATGCTGCTGCAGCATTTTTAAAACTCACAGAAATGGTCTGGATGGGCAACTATGATATTTGGCGACCATATTGGATGTTTTGACATACATTGCCAATTGATACGTATTTATAAACATGTTATCCTCTTGTATGTTACTTTTAGAACATAGTTCAACCATACACGAACTTCTGTTTGCCAATAATTGGTGTAGTTCGTACATATTTAGTGTGGTGGGGGGATGTACGTGGGTTTGGGCCGCCGATTTTGGAGGCCATGTTGGATGAAAATGGTCAATTTCGATTTCATGTAAAGTATAATTACCGGCTGTCACGTTTGCAGTGCGTTTTCGATGTGTGAATGCGGGTTTGCATTGTTGTTACTTGAATGGTCTCAAACCTGCACCTTTTTATCAGAAAGTGTTGCTGTTAGAGGGGTCCACTTATATGGGCTACAATCTTTAAACGAAGACTTACAGCTTGCTATCATGCGGAAATAATATCTAGATACATTCCTTTAAATAAAATATAGTGGCAATTTGCCCCCCCCCCCTCCCCCCTCCCCCCCCCCCCCCCCCCACCCCAATCACCCCAAGTGGTAATGACAACCCTGTGTTCATGGGTATGGCTCATCCACTATACTAGAAGAAATACATTACACTTGTTTATTTCCGTCACGGATTTTGCTCTATTGTCACAATATGTATTACATTCACTATGCAAGCGCCCATTCTATTCAACGCATTGCGTTTATATCCCATTACAAGTTTGTTTGACGTCATTAAAATACATGACGTTCATCGTCGTTGTCAATCGACGTCGCGCTACTGACTGGCAAGGTTGCAGTTCCGGCAATTGCGACAGAATGACGTAAAACAAGATTGTTCTTAATGTTAACGCCATATTTGCATATTAACATTTTTGAATCTATCAGCAAATGCAGTGTAAATATATTTAATAAAACCATGGGCTGTTGTGTTTACTGTGGTTAATACTACACTTGTTCTGTTTAAAGTTTGCGAGGACTCCACGCACTTTAAACAGACCATATGTACGTATTATTAACCCCAGTAAACGCAACAGCCCATGATTTTATTCCTAAAGTACATGACACAAATGCCTTCTAGCACCGTCTTAAGCGGAACCCAATGTAAAGATGGCACGCGACGTGACGTAATACCAAACAAGGGCAAACTATGCATAAGTGTCGACATTACAGTCGTGTTCAACGACCAACAAGGACGGGAAAGATATAGAGGATATTCCATCGTACATTTTGAATAGCGGGAAATAATACACGAGTGTGCGTCGGCTTCCGCGTAAGCAACGAGTGAGCGTAGCGAACGAGTTGTTTGCAAAGACGTCGACGGACACGAGAGTATTATTTCCGCTATTCTAACATGTACAATGGAATATCCTATTTATTACACATCCACGGCGGATACATATGCACATTTAGTCTATTTTTGAGATTATAATCAATGAATTGTGATGTGCCCATGAATAGTTATAAAATTACGTGTTTTCCCGCGTTTTGACGTTACGTTGCGTGACGTCAAATATGACGTCATGTCAACTTTTTGAAATCCAAATTACGCAGCTGTTTCCATGAACCAGATATATTTGAGTTATGTTTGGAATGTGTCGAGACCCTTTCCAAATTTTCAAATAACTTTATTTGGACTGTAATAAAAATTAAACATTTTGCATGGTAACTCGTGGTTTCCAAGAAAACAGGCGAGCAATTACGGGTGTTCTCTTCACGGTGTATTATTTGTAAGGAGTTGATTATGGGTTTTCTCTCACAGCGAAACCCGTGCAAATAACTCGCAAGAGTGTAATAAAATAACATCACTGGAAGACAATAACCCCAAAAGTGTGTGCACAACGCCCGTCATAAGGTAGAACTATGCTTAATGTTCACCATTAATGGAGATTATCAATGTTGTATGGGACTTCACACGTCAACGCTACCAAGGTCGTCTGCTCACCAAGGGCGTCGTCAGAGGAGGTTCAATGGGTTCGTACGAACCCCTTTTTTGAGCCAGCAGGATTTTATTATTGCAATATGCCAATTTTCAGAAATACGCTTCAGAAATTGACCCGAAACTCTTTGCACAGCTAGGTGCTAGTTTTTTCCAAACGTACACACATGCAGTTATTTAGCTTCTAGAAATAACAAACTGTCCGGTCTGTGAAGCAACATAAATAAGAATTTACGTTGCTTCACACCAGCAAATAGTCAGCATCACACGTACGCGACTCATGACATATACATATTCAAGGTGCACGATCACGTGGTTACAACAACAACAACGTCGCCCACTCCAAACAGTGCATTAGCATAATTTATTATCACATATTTGATACATTTTCGAGTTTTCTTTCTGCATTTACACAGCACATTGCAATGTATGGACTAGCTACACTAATTAGCCTCCGATATCAAGGTGCATGAT